>CM053517.1:11977728-12091731 GCA_028627145.1 Eidolon dupreanum
CCTTGACTGAAACTTTATGTCTATTGGTTAGTAACTCACCCTCCCCCAGAAACCACTATCCCACTCTTTGATTCTATAAATTTGACTAGTTTAGACACCTCATGTAAATGGAGTCATGCGGCATTTGTCTTCCTGTTGACTGGTTTGTTTCATGTAGCGTGAGGTCTTCACAATTCTCAAACCCATGCAGTTAAGCCCCCGCCCACTCTTTTGCGACAGGATGTATGCGCGAACTCACCCACCTCTGCTTCGTCTATATTCCTTCTCTTTCCTGTTAATTCACACGTCTCCTGGACCTAGGAGTCCTGCTCCCTAAATCCATGGAGCTCCCCTAATCTTTTCCCTGAGACTCCCCAAGCCCTACTTCCAGCCTATCTGGCCTTGTGGGCTGCACCTGCTCTTTGAAGCTGGCCTGACTGCTGTCTGCCCAGCTCTCTCCTGCCTCTCCAGGCATCCAACCCTTGCCCCTTCTGCCCAGACCTGCCCTGCTGAGGCCCCTGCCTGGCAGGACATGGTGCCTGTGATGACTAAAAATAGGAGTTGTATAAAAGAACGGTGGGACCCAAATAAAGTCTGAAGCAGGAAATATAATGATCCTCCAAAAATATGATTCTGGTGCTTCCACAGGAGCCTGGTATCTGCTTCAAAGCAGGTGAACTATCTTTATTTTGCATTCAAACTATCTTTTAGGGCCAGGTTTCCTTCATAACATAGCTTATTGCAAAACGGATCTGAAACCCTAGGGAGTTTATCTGTAGTTAGGTGGGTTTTTTTTTTTTCTTTCCAGTAACTGTGGGTCAGAGGTGTTCTAGCCATTATTAACCAAAGGACTACTCTGTTTTATGACATCTAATCAGGTGGATGTCCCACTGGGAGAACAGATTGTGTCCCTTTTTTTCCCCTGGACTGAGGAGATAAAGAGATAAAACTCATACACTGTTTTATTTTTGTAAAAAAAAATCAACAGCATAGTCCTCTGTGAGATCTTCACGTGAGCCTGTTATGCATGGGCTTTATGGGGGGAACCTAAGGGCCTGTGAGTAGGCTGTTTTGTCCTCTAAATGGCTGGGCTTCATCTGGTCCAGAAAGTTCCTATTCAATGTCATCTCGGATCCTGGTGGTTCAGATGAAAAATGGCAAAATCTGAGTGTGCCGTCCCCAGATATCTTTGCTTGCTTGAGCAGCCAAATTTGGTTTGGAATTGGAGACCCCATGCTGCAAATAACTTCTCAGAACTTTTGTTTCTTGTTCCATAAAGTGGGCCTAAGAATGCCCGCCTTGACAGTTTTCTGGGACTCTGGTGAGACCCCAGGCGAGGGGGTATGGGAAACATCCAGCTGTATTCAAAAGCAAAGAATCATTTGGGCCTTAGTTACAATGCAACCCAAGCATCCAAGACTTCCCTTTAGCATATTCCTCTATATCATATAACTCTAGCATCCCTCCCTTTATGAAAACACTTCCTTAGACAACGTATATGCTTTCACTCCCATGTCACCTCTCGAATAGGATTACCTTTTGTTTGTCCTGAAGCTTCCTCCTTCAAACCAGGAGCTGCCCCCTGGGTCCAGAGCTTTGAGATTTGTGAACAAAACTGTTTTCACTCTGCCTGTACTTCTCATGGTTGAGTAAGTTCCCCTTATCTTCCTTCAGAATTTGCTTCTGCAGTATGATTAGGTCGAATTCTTTCAGGCTGTGCTCACACAAAGGTCCTTGCATCCCCATCATCGTGTTAGATTCTGTTCGAACATCATCCGTCTCCTGGAGTTTCCCTGTGTGCATCAGCCACTGTCTTGTCTTCCTCAACTGTAGACTTGCAGAGGGCAGGAAACACTTTTTTTCAGTAATACCTCCGCCCGGTGCCTGCCACAGAGCCATGCTTTGATAAGCGCTTAGGAAGTTGATTTGTGGTGAGGACTTTAAAGCCGGTCAGTCAGTTTCAGTGACTCTGGCTCATCAAGTCTCAGGGCCCGAGGAACCTTTGGGAAGAGACTCCAGTGCTGCCCAAGCTTTTGGTAGGAGAGTCCAGGAGAGATTTCAGAGTGAGGATTAAGAGGCTGAGAAAAGATACCCTGCGTATAAGCCAACGAGTCCACACAGTTCTTTGAATTAAAACATGGTTCTTGTTAAGACGAGGGGACCACCTGGTGTGCTGGACCAACACACAGACTCTGGGGCTGGATCTTGGCTCTGTTGAGATTTTCTAGATGGGTGATTTTCCCTCTTTGTGCCTCAGTTTTCCTGTCTGCAAAATGGGGAAATAAGAGCACCTACCTCACAGAATTATAATGAGGATGAAATGAGTTAATATTTCTAAAGAATTAGAAGATTCTTGGAAGAGAATCAGTTCTCAATAAACAGATAAGCAAATGCTCCTGGGAAGGACATGGATGCCTTTGACATTGCAAGATACCCGTGTGTGCATGAACGTCTTCCTCCCGCCTCACACAGGGGACAGTAGAGGGCCGGAGCTCGTGGGAGCACAGACCAGTCAGGAGCAGCCCCAGGGAGGGCTGTTTGGCCTGAGAGCAGAAGTCACCTTCTCAAAAATGAGTAATACAAATAACAACGAATATTGTCACGTATGAGCACCCACTCTGCGATGAGTCCTATGTTACCTAGTTCGGTCTTGCAGCAACCTCATGAGAAAGGTGCTATTTCATTCCTATGGATGAGAAAGCAGAGTCTTAGAGACAGGTTAACTTGCCCGGCATCACACGGTTTGCAGTGGGTAGGTAGGGGTGACGCCCGGAGTTATAGCTCATTCTCTTAAATGGTTGGTCCTCTATGTTTTCATCTATGTATCCATCAAGGCAATTTCTGATCTTAATTTCATTTCTCAAGTGGGTATCATCACTAGGCTGCTGGGGTTTGTAGTATCAGGTAGTGATTTGGCTTATGGAAAGGGCACTGAACTAGATAGAAGTCAGAAGACCCAACTTCTGGTCCAGCTCTGCCACTTACTATGCCAGCGTGGACAAACTGGGTGCTCCTGCTGGGCTATACAGTGGGAACAAATGTGCCTACCTCAGGGACGATGGTGAGGACCCAATGAGGTCATTCACCGTAGGCCCAGTCTCAAGAAAGCTGCATTTATGCATATTTTAAAACTATTTTTAAACAACTCAGGAAACACTTAAATGTGAGATAGTATTGTTCCTGTGAGTTTGAGCCACTTGAACCAGTCTCGCTTAGGGTCTCAGTGCCCCAGGCAGGCTAAACATTGTGAGGATCTGGAGCTGGGAGACCAAACCCTGTGTCTCAAAAAGAAACCCTGACTCTGGAGACCTTCCCCAGCTTTCAGCCTGCCCCTTCCCACTATAACAGGCATGTTTAGAGTTGCCGCAAAACCAAGCTGGGAAGCCGAATTTAAGCCCCGCCCCCACCCTATGGGGATCTCGGTGAAGATGAGGTCTTCACAGAGCACTGGGCACCTCTGTGCCTGCATCCGTCCCCTCGGTGGGATGTTGGGCTGGCTCCTGCTTCACTATGAGGAAAGGTGTCGAGGTGGAGAAGAAGGATTTGAGAGCTAAGGCAACAATAAAAAACAAATCCAGGATTCATATTCAGCTGGTATGTACCAGGGTGGCCACACTCATCCTTTCCAGCCAGCATTCACTCTGATTGCTTGGTATCCAGGGCGGCCACAGTGACCCTTACCCCAGGATAAAGCCGGCCTGCCTTTTGGTTTTGCAGAGGATCTCCTTGATTCTGTGCTCTGTCAGGTGCCAACTCTTATCCCCTCTGCCTCCTGGGGATGTAGTGGTAGCACAGTAAATAACACGTGGTCTCATGGGGCTGACACATTGCAGCCGGAAACCCTATTTCCTTGACTTCTGGGAGGGCCTGAAGGAATGATTTTATTTAACTGGCTGAATTCAGAGAACGGGAGCCACATCTTCTTCAATTCCTTATCAGCAACAGCCCTATGCTGATGTTTAGAAAGTGCTCGTATGCGTTCAATGAATGAATGAACCGTCAGAAAGCATGCACTGATTCCTGCTGAGGCGAGGTCCTGGGTTGGTTATTCATGGTAAAGAGTGAATTAAACACAAAATCACAGCTCTCAGAGAATCTCCAGCTTATGGCGGATGATCCCGTCTCTGCGTGACAAATAAAAAGGACACACAGGTACTAGCATTTTATTTGTGTAAACAATTAGATTTAATTTTAAAAAGTAAAGATTCTCACTAAGTAAAATGGAAGAAGCAAGGGAAATCGAGGGCGAAAAGAGATTTTTCTTGGATAGAAAGGCCTCAGGAGGAGCGAATTCCTTTGGAAACAGCCCAATGCGTGGCATTTCTCATCCCTTCCTTTTCCAAAGGCTGGTTTTGTTGAGTTTTTAGCTGAGAGCCTCGGGATGGAGGGAGAGGCTATCTTCTCAGCACAGAGTTTTCTCCCCCTTTTCCAAAGGGAAGGCAGATTTGGGGAACTGGCACTGCCCCTGCCCAGATGGCAGCCAGCAGCTGGCTCTGGCAAGGGGAAGTTCTCACTCCCGGCTGCTGGCTGCCCGGCCCCTCCCGTTTCCCCAGCAATGCTGGGCCGGGCCATTGGAAAGGAGAGAACGTGAGAGCCCGGCCATGCCAGCGGCTCCCGCCACCCTGACCTGGCTTCTCGGCTCTGGCATCCAGGCCTGCAGCCGGGAGCAGGGGCAGCAGACCCAGCAGTGGCAGCCAGAAGCTCCAGCCTCCCTCTTCCTGCCTCAGCTGCTGGCTTGGCCTGCCCGAACCACACAATGGCTCCTGACGTCTACAGGGCTGCAGCACAAGGGACAAAGGGTGGTGGCGATTTCAGAGAGGGTGGCTCGGCCAGGCAACCACAAACTGATTGGGGTAACGGGGCCCTCAGATGATCAGGTCGGCCCATGGCTGCCCCCTGCCCACACTGGTCACTGACTTATCTCTCAACAAACCCTACCTGTCCTCGTTTTCTTTACCCTAGGCACATTTTCCTTCCTTCCTTCCTTCCTTCCTTCCTTCCTTCCTTCCTTCCTTCCTTCCTTCCTTCCCTCCTTCCTTCCCTCCTTCCTCCCTTCCTCCCTTCCTCCCTTTCTTCCTTCCTTCCTTCCTTCCCTTCTTCCTCCTCTCTTTCCCTCCCTCCTTTTTTTCCTTCCTTCCTAGGCACTACTATCCCTCCATCCACCCACTTGCTATGGTGGGATGTTGGGGTGACTCCATGTTTCACGAAGAGGACAGGTATCAAGATGGAGAATAAAGATTTGAGATCTAAGGCAATAATAAAAAATGAATCAAGGATTCACGTTCTTTCTTCCTTCTCTCCTTTCCTTCCTTCCTTCCTTCCTTCCTTCCTTCCTTCCTTCCTTCCTTCCTTCCTTCCTTCCTTTTCCTTCTTCCCTCCCTCCCTTCCTCCCTTTCTTCCTTCTTCCTTTCCTTTTCATTCTCCATTTTCTCTCATCTTTCCCTTCTTCCTTCTCTCCTTTTCTCTCTTCCTCCTTCCTTCCTTTATTTTTTTCTTCCTTCCTTCTCTCATTCTTTCCCTCCCTCCCTCCATCCATTTTTTTCCTTCCTTCCTAGGCACTGCTATCCCTCCATCTATCCACTTGTTATGGTGGGATGTTGAGGTGACTCCATGTTTCACAAAGAGAAAACGTATCAATATAGAGAATAAGGATTTTAGATCTAAGGCAATAATAAAAAATGAATCAAGGATTTATATCCCTTCTTCCTTCCTCCCTCCCTTCTTTCCTCCTCCTCTTTCCTCCTTCTTTTCCTTTTCTCTCACAAAATTTCCTCCTACTTTCTTGCTTTCCTCCTCTTTCTTTTATTCTTAGAACATTTATTACACTTTTCATGTCATTTCCTCTACTAGGTCCTGAGAGTACACAGACATAATACTTGGCCCAGTCTCTTAGGAGCTTCCAACTCACTGAGGACATTTGTGTATGAGATGGGATGAGGCTATGCCAATTAATGACAATAGAATGTGTTAAGTACTATAAAAGCACAGAAATTACTAGGAAAGCAGAGAAAAGAGCCATTAATTTCTCCCTGACCCATTTGGGTGAAGAGTTAGCTGAGAAGCTGCCATTTTTCAATCTAGTTTCTCACTCTGCTGCTCATGTTCCTGAGAAAAGGTTTTATGTCTCTAAATCTGGTTGGGAAAATGAAAGGTTTGCTTTTTGTTTCAATTCCTGCTCATGACTCAGGTCCCAAGGCTTTGAATTTTTATTTATTGTACTCAATTTATTTATTTTTTTCTTGAATGCATAGTGCTTTTGCTGTCGTATCTAAGAACTTTGTGTAACCCAACGTTCCAAAAGTTTTCTCCTATATTTTCTTCCAAAAATTTTATAATTTTACAATTATATTTACATTTAGGTCTATGATTTATTTTTTAGTTATTTTTGTGTGTGTGTATGATATGTGTCGAGTTTTTTTTTTTTCACATAAACATTCATTTATTCCAGTACCGTTTGGAAGGACTATTCCTTCTCTATTGAATTGTCTTTTCATCTTTGTCAGACGTCAGTTAACTTTATTCGTGTGAGTCTATTGGCAGACTCTTTGAGAGTAGTATTTTTATGGACAATATATTATCTCACACATTCCCTCTCTGTATCATTCCCTCAAAACAAATGCATTCCTACTGTATAAATAGCACCCTATGGATGAACTAGAGTTATTACTGGACTAGGCAAAGGAAAAGAAGTTTTGGCAAAGTTTGATTAGAATTAATTTTGCCAGTGATTGCAGAGTGACTTTTGTGTTTAGGACTTTTTGATCTTGAAGAAACACAAGTGAGACTCAATAAGAAGTGTCATAAAGATTAATGAGGGCCAAGGCCAGGAGAGTACTTGAGATTTGCTTCATCAGCATCCAGATATTTATGTAATTTCTTCTGTCTGATTTTACAGTGAAAATATTGGGGGAGGGGGTGGCAGCAGCGAGGATAACTGTGAGGATAAGCATATTGTTAGATTATAGGCACTTTTAAGCAAGGTCTATCTTCTTTTGTAAAAAAGAGGCACTTCCCTTTGCCCCTGCAGTAGGCAGTAAACAGGCCCTCAGTATCTCTTATTTACTTTCTGTTGTTGAGGTCAAGTACAAGAGATGCTTTCCATGCCTCAGTCCCCGTCACATTCTTTTGGTTCTCCTTTACCAATAGAATTATTCTTTTGCAATTTTGGAATCAAAAGCATGCAAAATAGTGTCTTCATACTGCTTAAATGCTTTCCGCTCATGCCACTCATTTCTCATTTTTCACGGCCTTAAACCACCATCTGCTGGAAGGGTGGGAAGGACACTTGCAAGGTTGTCATGTCCTGCCCTCCAGCTTGGGCCACCAAGCGCGAAGCAGTTTGTCTTTCTCCGAAAGGTTTTCAGAGCTCAGCTCCCACCCTTGGAGGTTTCATCTTCAGGGTAGGCCCGGTCCTTCCCTCCAAGGACTGGACTTACGGTTTCTGGGCATGGAGCCCTCATTCATACCAAACGCTCTGGAAAGTTTGTACCATGATAATCATCGTGTGTCTCTGACCAACTTCACTTTCTATTTTTTTTTTTTATAAATCAGTCAAACATTTTAAGTCCAAACACTGACAATAGGGACAGCTTGTGATTAACCTCTCTCCACTCTAAGAAGTAGCCAGCGTCAGTGACTCTTCCTTCTAAAATAGCTTAACCACTTTTTAATACACCAAAGACTTTTGCCCACAGCCCTCTGGTCATCTATTTTCCTTAATAGCCTTTTATGAGGGACCTTATCAAAAGCTTGCAAGGAAATCCAAGTAAATTATGTTCCTGGGTTCACCTTTACCTACTATTTCATTAACTTTTTCAAAAACAATATGACATAGTTTTCAACATAATTAAAGGGGTTGGGGAAAAGGAACTTTGACTACGGCTTGACAGTTTCCGTAGCTGCTCAGGAGAGCCGGGTCACCGCTCACACTCTGGCTCTGCTTAAGGACACTAATTCATTTCCCAGGCTGTCTGGCGAGGTCAGCCACTAGTTCAAGGTGGAAATGACAAGTTTTTAGGCTTTCAAGTGTGCAGTACTCAGCTCTCCAGAGAGTACGAAGGAAGGAAACCACGAGTTTATCCAGGGCTGGCCCAGAGAAAGAGGAAATGATGGGAAGAAACGAGACGGGGGCAGGAGGCAGTGTCTCTGTGGACGGGAGGGTCTCAGGGCCTCCCAAATGGCTCTTTATTTTTTGTATGAGAAAAGGAGGGGCTGATCACAGAACTGGGTAATACTTTTGGTATTCCTGGGAGAAGTGTAAGGACAGAATGCAAGGGTGGGCAGACTGGTAGAATGAGAAGAAAAGAATCACAAATTAAATAAGCTCACGCAACTAGTAGTAGCAGCATTAAAAAAGATGATAATAATCATAATAATAATTGCACTTGCATTTGAGTGTCTCTTATGTGCAAGTATGTGCTAGGCATGTGTACATGCTTATCTCATTTAAGCTTAATAACCAGGGATATCATTAGATATCATTATCCTCAATTTATAAATGAAAGAAAAATGAGGCACAGAGAGTTGAAAGGACCTGAAGGTCACACAGTTAATAAATTATCAGATTTGTGAGGCAACGTCCTCCTACTAATTCTGAAGTGCATGGATTTTCACGATGCTAGCTAGTTAATTCTTGGCCCATTTAGTACCGAATTCTCCCATAAGTTGAATGTTCTGATAAACTAAATGTTCTAAACATTCTAAATATGAATTAACCAGGTTGCATAAAATAAGTATCTTTACTCATGGTTTTTGAAAAAGCAGACACTATTTAATCTGTATTAACAATTCCCAAAAGCATTTAGGGGTTACAGTCCTCAAAGCATCTTTATGAATCTCCATTTTCACTGGTCTGAGAATTTGGAAGTCATACTTGTTTATAAAAGCCTCTGGCTGACAAAATGCTAGTAAAATTGGCCTTTAATGTAGAAAGGAACTAGTAAGGAAAAACAGAAAAGCTTCCATTTCTTTCTGGCTTACTTCTTGGTTTCCACTGGCTCAATGCCTATTTTTCCTTATGTCTTAAGAAATGGGCCATTTTTAGTGTTTTCAGAAAGCCTACCATAATTGTCCTACCACATGCTTCACGCTTCACAGGATGTGATGTGTAGATATTAGAAAATATTTTTTTAAGTGTATTTTGAAGACCTGTACCCTCGCTCTCCCATGTGCTCCTGCAGGCTGCTGGGTTCCAGCGATCATGACACATTACCTCTGGCTCTTGCATGCTTCTTGTGAAATGTCCAGTAACTAAGGGAACAAGTAGGTACCTGAAGGTACCTGGGCTTCTAATATGCTCCCCTCTTCTGATTTGTCAGGACAATGGCCCTTCAGACCAGGAGCCTAAGAAGCTGAGGAACCAGAAAAGCAACTTGGACTTTTCTTCAAAGAATGAATGTGCTAATTGGAGAGAATGCAAATGTGGCAGCCAGAGGGAAAAAGCAATCTTTCAATTCAGCATCAAAACTGGGAACCTGGGTAAGAAAGAACAAGTCTCCTGTCTTAAGAGGGGACATAGCCTGGCTGCTGGTCCTCCCTAAGGTCAGATAAAGTCTGAAGTCGGAAGTTTTGAAGAAACATTTCGATGTCCATTTCTGGAGAACAGGAGGCATCAGCCCTGTGTGTCCCTCGGGTGTGTGTTCATTAGGCAGGTCTCAGCGTGACACGCTGGGCAGAGGTGCAGAGACCGAGCAGGGAAGCAGAAGGTCATACAGCTGTGTTTCAGTCCTACCTCTGGCACCGTCTAGCTTCGGTGACCTTGGACAAGTTGACTTTGATTTGTTAATCAGAGCTGCAGTTTTCTCATCTGTAACATGGGAATATTGCCTGACTTATCGGGCGGTTTAAGGATTATGTAAGATAGCATATGCAAAGTGCCTGTGACAACACACGGCAATTTTCTATGAATTTCTGGCCTGTTATCTTTCTAAAAACCAAAAGTAGATTCATAGCATGTGTATGACTTTGTGTTTTCTGTCGTCTCTCCAATGATGGTAAGGAAATAACATTTCTTAGACGAAAATGTAGTGACTAAATTCTGCACCCCCCATTAGACCTCTGATGTGAAAATTTTTTACATATATAATTTAATAAGCAAGGGACGAGTCCCAGTGCTCTGGGGAATTCCCAGTGTGGGTAGCATGGGAGGTCAGAGAAACGCATAATTGGCTAGTTTCCTTTTTCCTTGCTTTTTCCATTTCTTCCTCCTCTCTGAGTTTCAGACAACTTTCAGCTTTCTCCCCAGGCAGGTGAAAATGCCCCTTATGTCATATTCTCAATTCTCTATACCTGTAAAATTCCTCATTGTCACTCAAAGTACTGCTCTGCTTATATAAAGGGAGCTTTTGAAATTTAGAAATCCCCTTTTCTCAAAGCTTATCTTTCCAGATTGTCATTTTATTGAGCACTCAAAAATTACTGATTTGATGGTAAACACTGAGCAATGACTACTTTCTTCTAACCGGTGTTTACCCATCATGTAAAGACTGAGAAACGTGGATGTGATGGGTGGAAACCATAAGGAATAATGACCTAAATGAAAAGGCAGATTATATCACTTTAACTTAGAAAATGAGATCTGTCGGTGCGGTTTAGAGATTACCCCACTCTATTTTTCTGCGGTCATTCAACTACTCGAGTGAAGTTTAGATACCATTGAGAAAGCAAGGCGCTTTGCTGTTTCGGCCCATCAAAACTATAACCAAGTTGCTGGTTTCTGCTGAGCCTGGGAATGTGGCATTTAGACAATTCCTATGCTGAGACTTCCAAAGGTAGGATTTTCCTGAGCTGCCTGCCTTTTCTGGTCACTATATCTCATCGTTAGAACCGTCTACTCGTTTCCTTCCTAATGGAGTTATATAAACTCATTGTAAGAGTTGATCAGCTTCTTTGTCTCTCTCTTTTTTTTTTTTAGGAGGTGATCTTCTGCTTGCTTCACATGATTTGAAGGCTATGAGAAGCTGCAATTCTGTCAAGCAGAACTTCTTCAGAACTTAACTGAATCCATTTAAAAACTGTTTATTGCATGACTACTATGTGCCACTGTTCTAGGTACTTGGCAAGTATGGAGGAGTAGAAAAAGAGAACATTTGAGGAGAAGGGAAATAAAAAGGGATGTTTGCTTTGGAAAAGCACCAAATACACCCTCCATCATCAAAAGAAATACGTTTCTTTATTTTCCTCTTTGTATAAAAAACCTGCAGTTAGTGGAATCTGTTATAACTGTGTCCATATCAATACTCTCTGGAAACACGGTGGTTTATCAGGGACTGAAACACTCACTGTCCTTTTCAGTGCATAAAATCAAATATCATTTTACTCAGAATGAATCTGCAGCACTGGTGAGAAAGTATATTTCTCGTAGATTGCCCTCCTCTCCGGTCTGATTGGTGTTCTCAGTGTCCTCTGCTTTACAAGCTTTGTGCTGAAACATGTCCTTCCCTTGACTATCCAGAACCTGGCATCGTCCAGACTCATGGAGTCACCTTCCTCATGGAACGTTCTTTGATTCTTCCAGCCAATGCTGACATGAATTCTCTCTCTCTCTCTGAGTTCCTGTCACATTTTAGTTAGTCTCATGTAGTTGGCCTCAAAACCAGATTGGGGGCAGGGTCTATGTCTTAAATTTCTTTGTATTTTCCATAATGCCTAGAAAAATTATAGACCAGTCGTAGGCCTAAATAAATAAATACATACACAAGTAGGTAGGTGTATACTTAGTACACTCAGGGATGGCATTAAAATAGTACCTACTATACTATTGAATACTCGTACCAATGTGTAAAGGTAGATGTCTTCAATATTCTCTACTTCATAAATGAGAGATGAGGGAACAGAATTTCAGAGAAGTTCAAGTTGCTTTCTCTGATAGAAGTCCCTAGACCTGTTTCACTCAAAACTTGTGCTCTTTCCACTGTACTACTATATGAATTATACTTGGTGGTGGATAAGATCCTTTGTCCCTTTGGGTTGAGGTACGCCTTTCAAAGGGGAACATTGGGTGACTGGTGATTCTTATGAGATGGAGCACATGGGTAAATAACTCACTCAGACTAAGTTATCTCCATTGTAGGAAACTGCATGGCTACAATTAATCATTATTTATGGCCAATTTACACATGAATTTGCCTGTGTTATACAGATTTGGTCAGAGATGGTTATTTTTCCAAGCCCAAGTTCTGGTAGCTTATTGGATGATTCACTGTGGGTCCCTTGAAACCTCTTAGTGTTTCAGTTTTATCTTGTTTGTTGAGTAGGGGGAAAATTATACTTAAGTTTCTCATAAGTAATTTTAAAGTACTTTGAACTTGCATTTTTAATATAAAACTGTCATTATTATCCAAGCATCTAGTTGGTGACTGAGAAGAAAAAGATAATCTCTAAGTGTGGTCAGTCATCGTTAAGGACTCAAGTAAATGACATATTCTAACACAGGATAGAGCGCTGTGAGCACCCTATTTCCTGTTCCTGAGCTCTCAGGAGCATTTCATTTACTCCTGGATAGGTTTGGGTCATGTGACAGGGTTCTGGTCCAAAAAATCAGGACAGAGAGATATAAAACACTTTTAGTCCTGCCCCTTAAAAACATCTTAAACAGTATTCTAGCTTTTGTTTCCCCTTCCATAGTGAGTTCAAATGCTCATGGTTTAAGATTTCAGTATCGCAAAATAATGGAAGGAGTTTGGGTTCCTGAGTCATCACTTGGAAGAGAGGCTCCAAGGAGATCCTGCATTGGACAATGATACAAGGGAGGAGTAAACCTGTGTGTGAGATCACTGAGATTATTGTTACAGCAGCTGATACTTATTGCTCTAATACAGAAATCGGTATTAGAAATGGGGTGTTGGGACAGCCAAATCATATCCCTTGACTGTTACACTATCCTAAATATGTATCATTGGTTTAGTAGTTTAGCTACAGGCAGAAAGGAAACTCATATCAGAAAATAGAAGGATGGAAATTCTGATTATGAAGTGACGAATCATTTGGTATAACTATTGCCTGCTATTAATGAGAAGGCAGTCATGTACACGGTTTATATCTTTAGGGGAAATGGTTAGAAACAGGATTTTAGCAGAATTTTTGGTTAATCTAGACATGCTTTACAAGAAAGAGATAACTCAGGAAAGAATTCATGAGTTTATAAGCAGAAATAAAATAGAGTCCAGCAATTTGAGCTGTAGGGTTGGAAAAAATAAATTTATTTTAGACTCAGTAAGACCTGGTGCCAAAAAAGGCTTTAAGTGACAAATATCCAGTAAAAGTTCTCAGTTGAATGAAATTATTTGAGGCAAAAATCAAAGCAAGGGCATGGCCTTCCCTCCTATTATTTCTGATATTTATGTATTTAGGTAATTGTGTTGAGAGAGAGAAAGGCATGGAGGTGACGAGGCAAAGAAAAAAATGTAGATTTGATAACAATGTCTAGAAAATAACTCGGGGTACGGTTACTGTCACATGGACCTGACAGGAGGCAAATACATCATATGAATCACATTGCCAAAGAAAGCAGAGGCTTGGATTTGAAAAGTCCTTACTTGTTCAAGGCTTGACTTCTCAACCCATTCTAGAACAGAAACCAAATTTTTAGAGCTGCTTTGTTCTGAAGGAAGGATGTCCTCTCAAACCCCCTTCACATGTGGCCAAAGAGAAGAATAAGTAAGGGAGTCTTACTTATTCTACAGCT
Source organism: Eidolon dupreanum (assembly GCA_028627145.1). Lineage (NCBI taxonomy): Eukaryota > Metazoa > Chordata > Mammalia > Chiroptera > Pteropodidae > Eidolon > Eidolon dupreanum. Next base: position 11,991,392 of record CM053517.1, read on the forward strand.
AACTTCACACACATCCACCACGTCTAGAGGCAGAGGGTGTGGGTTTCATAATGCTGGCCCAGAGGAGTTTTAGCATGATGCTGCATGTTGTCTATTATTTTTCTTTGCAAATGGGATATTTTCCTATCCTTTTCCCACCATTATAAATGGGTTGTAATGATGGGGAAGCAAGGTGTAAATACTTTGTCTTTTTAATATGTAGGTGACCACACCTACAGGCACTAACTACATCAGACTGATGAAGAAGATAGTGCATCACTCAGATATTCTGGACATTGATCTGGAAGAGGTGACTGGATGGGACCTTGCACTGTCTTTCTTGGGGTGAGGTGAGTTTGTTCCATGAGTGAGAAGGATAAAATGGATATTTAGTGTCCAGGAGGGAACACTGTGGCAAGAAACTTTTAGCATTCACTATTTTTGTATCTCTTCTTGGATGTGCAGGAAGATTACTTCTCCCAGGCCACTCTGCATTTAGATGGGCCATGTGATCCTGAGCTCTGGCCAATGGCACATGAGCAGAAGTGGTGACTGTTACTTTGGAGACAAATGTGTTGAACCCGATATGTCTTCTCTACATTTTCTCCCATTCGAATGGCTGGAAGCAAAGGACTCCAAGATGAAGAGCCACATGGTGGAATAAGCTCAACCTACACCAGATGTTCATGAATAAGTAATAGTTTTGAATTAGGTTACAGTACTTATATTGGGGAATTGTATTTTATAGCAGCCTGCATTGATTACCTTGACTAATATACTATTCTAAACTGGAAACTAGTTCTAAAAGCTGGAAAAGCTCTTTATTTCTCTTAAAAAAAGTTAAATCATCCTCCTACTCCATCATTATCATCATCATCATCATCATCATCTTTATCACATTTGGTTTAAAAATACTTTTTGGCTATCTGTAACTTGTCAATGCACTGTGGCAGAGATTGGAATGCAAAAAGGAATTAGATATTGTTCCTGGCCTCGTCCATAATCTGGTGGGAGAAACATATAGATAAACAAGAATTATACCCTAAGTGTAACACCATTAACATGTGATAGTTCATTCTTTTTGGGGGTTGGGGGAGGCAGTGATAGGTACAGATCTCACAGAGGAAGTTACCTACGTATCAGGTTGTAAAGGATGAAGTGGGATTTTCTAGGTACATGGGGCAGGTGAGAGACATTCTAAGTAGAGGAAACAGTATGAAAGATGCAGGTATGAAAATCAGGAAAATGAAATTGATTTTTATAGTTGAGATGAAAAACATTTATCATTATCATTATCATTAACTTTATCATCTTGTCATCAAAATTATTTATTAATTTCCATACAGAGTGACCACACGGATTTGATCACTGTTCTTCAGAGGATCTCAATCCAAGGCAACACAGGTAGCACATTGAGCACTGACTAGGTGAGTTAAGCTCTGTAATTCACTCGCTAGGTAATACGGTCACTTGACTTGTCTTTATCTCACTAGTACTGCTATACTAAAGAGAGAACTCATAGGTATCCTTTCCGACTTATAGAATTATTATGCAAATCCAGTAAGTAAAACATATGAAACTTGATTTAAAAAATATAAATAACATAACACATATGTTTATGTTTTTAAAAGACAGTTAATGAGGGAGGATTGGGGCGGCGTGGGCCAGAGTCATAGCAGTTTATATGCCATTCACACAAAAGGACATGTTTCATTTCTTTCTGGAGGTAGTTGACTGGTGTCTTCAAACAGCTCCTACCTATGGGCTGCAGTACACCTGAGGTGCACCTGGAGGGATGGGGCACACTGACGCAGAGTGGTGCAGGTGGCAGGCTGAACCCGGCAGGGGTGTTTATTCAGTGTGCACGAAGGCGGTACAGCCAGATTGAGTATCAGGGTCAGAGCTTAAGAGGGAAGTAAATGTTTTTGTCAGAGGTGGCTGGTTTTAGGGGTGCTGTAAAGGGGAAAATGGATCACCAGATCTGAAGCCAAGCGGATGAGGAACAAGTCAGGATATAGAATGTGAGTGGGATGGGACAAGAGGTTCGGAACTAAGTTTCAAAAAGTGAAGGCACTGAAGGTTAGCACCTATCACTGAGGTCCCCTTTCTGAGGCCTGGATAGCACATTTTGGGAGATAGCACTGTTTTCAATGGCAGGATGACATTTTCATATATAAGCCTCTAGGACATAACAAAGAGGTATGAACCTGAATCCTTAACCTGAACATCACTGTTTAGATTGGGACTTGAGAGCTCCAAGTGAAATAAACACGTGGTCAGTTGTTCCCTGCCACCTGCCTTCCTCCCCAGTTCTAGATGTGGAGGAACACACCTCAAAGCTACAGCATGTCAGTGACTCCATCTATCAGTGGCTTCCAAGGAGGCCACACAGCAGGCATGGGGATGCCACCAACCCCCATAATTGAAAATAAGTCCCTAAAATACCCCATTTTCTCTTGGTGGTCCACCAAAGAGCTATGATCCATGCATCTCTTTAAAACCCTCTTAAGCCTATTTAGATTATCATAATCTATAGCCTTGCAAGGTCACAAGTCCCATGCAGTCAGCTACTTTGTAAAGGGGTACTTCCATGTCTTTGAGACCCTAAAGCTGCCTAGACAAAGCATGAATGCTCCTAGTATTTGAGGGCTGGTAAACCATTTCATTTTTATCTATTGCGATCTTAAAAGACTGTGAGGTCTAGAGCTTTATCTTTATAATCTGGGCCTATACGACCTTACCTAACTAAAAGTCACAAGCGATGCATCTGAGAAGCTCAGGCCAAACAAAACCCAGCCTAGAGGCTTGGATGACATTGCAGCCCATCCAACCCATCGATAAATCCTTGAAGCTTTAACCCTGCCTCCCCGCCCCACCCCAATTTACAATTCCCTCTCTTTTAGGAGAAGGATGGTGGAATTACTTTGCATTGGAATTAATGGTATAAAGAGCTACCTTCTCATCTGACTAATGCTAATTCATCTCCATCCCTGGCCATTCGCTGCCTATTAGAAATATCCTGACAGCCTGCATCTCATTACCATTGCAGCAGGTCCAGCTCCCAAGAATAACCTTCTAAGGAGGATGAAATGTACGCCAGTGCATCTAATACCAGGGTATTCACATTCATATTTTTAGCAGCATATATCAGTTAGCCCAACCTTTAGTGTACTGTATGTACTTTTAATAATCTCCATAAAAGCCTGATTTCCAATCCCTAGGCTCAAGCTGACAGTGTAAATAAAATCACCCAAATCCACAGGGTAAGAGAAATGAAAATGACAAGGATTAAAATTTGGTCAAACCTCTTTCTTTTTAAAAATTCTGCTTCCCTTCCAATTGGATCACGACCCTCTGTGTGCTCAGCTTAAGACCAGACGGTATGCTTTCACTTTTATTCCTCTCTGCTGCAGGCTTACAGTATTTAGTGAGAGTCTGTAAAGAATGTGTGCTGGGTAGAGAGTTAATACCATAATCCCCCATCGTTGGGGTCAAATGGTGAATAGAGCAAAAGAATTAGAAAACATGTTACATACAATGGCAGGAAAAAATGCATCAGCATGCCGGTCTGTGAACACTAGCATTCATCACCCACAAGTAATGGCCGTGAAGTAATAGAATGTACAAGGAGATGTGTACTTGAAGTCTAGCTTGTGCACAGAAGCAGGGTTGGGAGGCTTGAGCACAAGTCTTGACACCCACATACTCTGGGAAGCATTTGTCACCATTTTTAATTGTGTCTGTCTAAGTACCTGCTTGGATTTAGTTCCTAAGTAACACATTTAGCCACTAAATTGTTTCACAGAGTTGAACCTTGACTATCTCTTTTCATTCTTCAGCAGTGGGTGTGAAGATTGTTCTCAAAATGCTGTAATGCATCTGTCTCTGGAGAATTCTCTTAACGAACAAGTAGAAATTTGAGGCACCACCAGCAAAAAGGGTTGAACAGCCACCTTCCATTGTATCTTGAGAAAGTCAGCTGAACTCCCCTGGAGTAAGATTACAGGAAAGTAAATAACTTTGTGTGGAAATTCCACAAAAAGAAGTGTGTGTGTGTGTGTGTGTGTGTGTGTGTGTGTGTGTGTGTGTGTGTGTGTGTAAATGGTTTGACCATAAAATGAAAAGTTGAATTTATTTTTATTTAAAAATTATTTTTATACATTAACATTTCATTTTATTTTTCTCTTTTAAAAAATTTTTTATTCCCATCCCCTATCCTCTCTCCTTTGCCAATCATCTGCTTATTCTCTATATACATGTATCTGTTTCCATTTTGTTTTGTTTATTCTTTTGGTTTTTTTTAGATTCCACATATAAGTGAAATTATATGGTATTTATCCTTTGTATGATGTATTTCACTTAGCATAATACCCTCTAGGCCCATCTATGTTGTCTCAAATGGCGAGATTTTATTCTTTTTTTATTAATGAATAATATTCCATCGTATGAGTTTATTTTAAACAATATCTTTTGAAGTAGAACCTATTATAGATCAGCATTTAAATTTTTTTATTTACTTTAAATTTACATGTAGTAAAACTCACTGTTTGAGGTGTAGAGTTCTACAGTTTTGACAAATGCAGAGTTGTGTAAGCTCTACCACAATCATGATACAGGACAGTTTCATCTCTGTCAACAATCCCTTCTACTATTTTCTTTGTAGTCAAACCTTTCACCTCAAACCCTGAAAATCTTAAATCTTTATATATATATATATATATATATATATATATATATATATATATATGTAATCGTGCAAGCTATACAAGTGTAAAATCATATATATATATATGATTTTACACTTGTATAGCTTGCACGATTACCAGAATAATGACTTGAAAGCATATTTTATTTATAGATAACATTATTTGCATGTTTTAAATAAGATGTGTGTGTATATATATATATATACACACATAGATAACTAGAAAGCCAACTTCTTCCGGCCATAAAAGGCTTACTTATTGCTCATAAGTTCACTGAGTTCAAGGACAGTAACTTAACTCACTATCGTGTCAACAGGAACAAAATGCTTATTCAATGTATAATGAATTAACTGTTAACCCGTGGATTGAGTAATGACTTTTACTTAAAATTTAAAAAACTCATGACAACTATAACTGGAGCTGTGATACTCTCGATGTTGTAATTGTACCTTAAAGATAGCCAAGAAAGAGAGGTGAGGTAATAAGGAGGGGGAGAAAAGATTGTGTATGTGTGTGTGCACATGTGCCACGTGTATGTAAGATAACATCCCAAACCCCCTAGCCCACTAGCCTAGTCATAGAAACTGGCTTTTTTTTTTTTTTAACACATGACCAATGCTCTATATGTATATGACTAAATGACTGAAAGCTTATGGTCTTAAGGAGAAAACTCTTAGAAAAATTATTAATCAGGGTTTTATAATTATGTGTATGAGGATAATCTTTTTTTAAACTTAAATAAAAACATCAGAATTTATATGAAAATGCTGAGTGAGGTTGGATTCTAAGCAGGAAATATAAGCCATGTTTGAGTAATTCAATATATCATCTCTTTCTTACAGGGCATATTGACTAAATTATTAAAGAAATCTTATTTCAAACAAATAAATCATTACTGTTTAAAACAGAAACATTAATATGTTCTTAATCATATACACGGTCTTATCTACATTTCTATTAACCCAAAGTGAACCTCTCAGTCTCCTTTATTGGTTTCTTCTCCTCTACCTGACATTCCTTTTCTCATACTTCACTCGTTTTCATGGAAGATCATTTATATTCATAATTAGATAAAGACTCCCAACCTGTATCTCCAACCTGGGATATTTTCATGAGTTACAGACATGTAGTTTCAGCTTTCTCCTTGCTATCTATCCCTGAATATTCCATGAGCCCAAACTTAAATTGTCTGAAAGGGAGCTCAATATCTGCCAAACCAAATGGAACCCTAGAATTTTCCATATGCTTCTATTAGCTCCTATCTCACTTCCTGTTTCTTTCACTGGACTGAAGGCAATGAACATGTGTCTTTTCCCTAGTGCCTGGCACAGTGCCTGGCATCTGGTAGGCATTTATTAATATTTGTGGAAGGAATTAGTGCACATGACTCTCATATGCATATAAATAGGGGTTAATTTCCACCCCAAGTCCCAGTGTTTATGAACGATTTTTAAATGGATGAGTAGTTCTGATACACATATAGATATAAGCATTTTTTCCCAAACCAACCACCAACTACCACATCTACATAATGTCTAGAGATCAAATAATTTATGCTCTAGGTAGCAAGGAAATTAATAGCACGTTTCAGTTTTTTCTATTATTTTTTATCATTGAAATCATTACTTTTTTTGTTCAACATTGTAACATAAGCATTTTTCCATGTCTTAAAAAGTCCCAGATATTATTTTAACTGTCTGAATAATACTGCCTCAGAAAGAAGTCCATCTTGCTTTGCACCAGAAGTTCAGTTTGAAGCATCATGAAGACCTTATTCAGTAGTCTATACTTAACACCAATGAGTCTCAAAGTGTGGTCCTTGGACCAGCAGCATCACCAGCATCTAGGAACTTGTTAGAAATGAAAACTCTTGGGTTCCACCCCAAGAAACTCAAGGTTGGGCCCAACAGTCTGTACTTCAACAAGCTCTGCAAGTGATTTCAGTGTATAAAAAGTTTGAGAACCACTGTCGTGTACTTTCCAGTGTCAGGCACTGCTGTATGGAACCTTCTCGAACTCACTCTTTTCCCACCCACTCTCAGTGCCTCATCAGTTCCCCATCACATTCATATTAATAAAAGCCTTCTCCATTAGACAGTGAGACTTTAGAACAGGGCCTGGTTTCCTGATATACATAAAAAATAAAGATATGTATGGTATAAGACAGTAGATTTTAACTTAGTTTTAGCAACAGACATTTCTTCAAATGAAAAATGCAAAAGTCTTGTGTGTGTGTGCATGAGAGAGAGAGAGAGAGAGAGAGAGAGAGAGAGAGAGATTGAGAGAGAGAGAAACAGAGACAGAGACAGAGGCGTCAAGGACCTGGGCTGTAGTTTGTTTCTTTGGACAATTCATTTAGCATCTCTAAACCACATTTTTCTTATCTGAAAATGATAGGTAATCGTAATTTCCCTTCTGGTTGGAAGATTTTTATTTCTTATTGTTTAGTTTCTGATAGAAAGAGATCAGGACTGTCGTGAAAGTTCTCCCTTCCTTGGAGACACGGAATAAATGTTGGCTTTTCCATTTGCTAGTCCTCTGTCTTCTCCTTCAGTATTGACTGGGAAACATTAATGAATAAACAAGGCCAGGCTGCCACCATTTCGAGTGCCAATAAAGAGAAGGAAATTCTCCACTAGAGTCATATTAACATTGAACAGATTTTCAACCCCAGTATTTGACTGGGAATGTAGGCTGATGATGTGGGGATATTTGAAGAATTTAGGACATAGAAAGCCTTAGTTGCATTATCCTTTTTTGTGGCCTGTTCCTACCTTCTCTGTCCCCTCTCCCTTTGCCTCTTCTCCTCCTCTTCTTTTCCCACCTTCCTCTCCTCCTCTTCCTCAGAGAGCTTGCAAAGCGCTGGTCAAAGTCACTCTCCCCATATTACATAATCTGGCTCTATGTGCGCTTGACACGTCCAGGGCCAAAATCTGCAATGGGTCACAGAATGTCCAAGTGCCCCCTGAGTATCGTGAGTGTTATTTTTACATCCTGCGGCCACTTCTTACTAACAGCTCTTAAGGTGGGAGATGAGCCATTGCTGTAGACTGAGTGTTTGTGTCCCCCAAAATTCACAGGTTGAAACCTAATGTCCAGTGTGATGGCGTTTGGTGGTGAGGCCTTTGTGAGGTGATTATCCTGTGGGCAGAGCCCTCATGAGTGGGAGTAGTGCCCTTGTAAAGGAGGCTCCAGAGAGCTCCCTTCTGCCATGTAAGGACACAGTGAGAAGGCGGCCATCTATGAACGCAGATGCCGGCTCTCACCAAACCCCAAATCTGCCACTGCCTTGATCTTGGATTTCCAGCCTCTAGAGCTGTGAGAAATAAAATTCTGTTGTTTATAAGCTATCCAATCTATGGTGTTTTGTAGCCAGAATGGATTAAGACACTTACACTATGTAAAGTAGGGTTTTGTGTGTCGAAGTGGGGCGGTGGAGCAAGGGGGAACCCAAAGGGCAATGTGGGCATGATCTTGTGCTCTTGTAACTTTGCTTCACATAAAGCCTCCTACGACATTGTCTGGAGAGGTCACTCTGGCCTTGGCTTAGTGAAAAGCAAGGGGCTGATTCTCTGAGATGCAGAGAACTTGCTCCATTAGTCAATACCTTGTGTATCAGAGGTTTTGACAGAAATACCAGATGTGCTTTAATTAAATTCGTGGATCCAAAATGACCTGACAGGGAAAGCATATTGATAAAAATCTATGTTATAGCTTATGTTTTACATTAGACTATACTACTTGTGCACACACAATTATTTTTAATGGAATTTTAAAAATGGAATCTATATATCTATGTTTTTGTTTGCTTTGTTCATATGGGAAACTAAAGTACTAGACTGTTTGGTTTGGACAGCTGGGAGCCTTTTCCAGTCGCTTTTCCTCTCTGTCCTGTATTTTTAGGTCCCCCAAGCTTTAGTCTCCTTTCCTTCCGCATGTCAGTGGGTACAAATCTCATCTGCCTTTTGCCTTCGTGTCCCCTTTCATCCCTTGATCTGCTTCTCTTTTTCTCTCAGTCAAGATCATTGAGACAAGAGTTAGCACTCAGGGTCTACATGGTGTCCCCCTGCGCTTTCTTCCTCACAATCACCCAGAAGCTCCCACGGCCTCTCCACCCTACAGCCCCCACTCAATGAGGTGGGTGCTAAGTCACCCACCTCAAAGCCCATGCCAACTGTTTAGTCATTATTGCACTTGACCTTCCTTAAAAAAAAAAAAAAATTGATCATTTCCTGCTTGAGTCTCTTTCGTCCTTTGGTCCATGACCCCTCTCTCTTGTAGTTTGCCTCCTAGCTCATGAGTTCCTTCTTCTCAGCCTTGGCTGGTACTTTGTGTGACATTCTGATTTTGCCTCTGTTTTTCTACGCTATTTACTCCTCCTGGACAAAACTATCCATGCCCAGGGGTTCAGCCGTCACCTGGGTGCTGATAGTTTCCAAACCTGTACCTTCAGCCCAGGTCTCCCTCTCATGGGCTCCAGACACTTATTCTAGAATGTCTCCATTTAATAAGTAGCCCACAATTAGGTCTGTTAATAAAATAAACTTATTATCTTACCTTTTAAACTCTGTTCTTGTCTGATGAATGGCACCATCCAGCCACCCATGTGGGAAAACAAAATTTGTCCTAGACTTGACCATGCCTGAGTTCGATCAATCGCACCTTCCTGATACTACGCTTGACATTTCTCTCCAGTGTCTACAGCAGCCGTCATCATTACGGCCTACGTTTTAGTTCAGGTTGTGCTCGCTTTTCATCTGGGCAGATGCCTTCAGGTCTCCCTGCCTTCACTCGTCCATACCTCCAAATCGCCTTCAGTCTGTTCTCTAGATGATCTTTCTTAAACTGTGTTGTCCAATATAATAGCCACTAGCCACATATAACTATTTAAGTTTAAATGAATTAAAATGAAACAAAATTGGAAATTCAGTTCCTCAGTCACCTTAACCACACTAGCCCGTGTGTTACCTACTGAACAGTGCAGATGGAGAGAATTTCTTTCCATCATTGCGTAAGGTTCTGTTAGAGTGTACCAGAACACAATCATGTCATGTCCTTGCTTCTCTAATGATTCTCACATACTACCAATTAAACTCCAAACTCCTTAGCGTGGTGCACAAGAGCCTTCCTACAGTCCACTCTCTTTTTCATTGTCCCCTCCACTCGAACCTCATGTTTCAGTCATGTCAACCCGCCGCTCCTGTCCTCATGCCTCCTTGCTTTTGGTTGTGTCATTTTGTGTCCTCCGCTTTGAAGGGCGGCCTCCCTTTGTCCCTTTAGTACTCCTCTATATTCTTCGAACTCAGCTCAAGCATCATTCCCTCTGGGAAGCTTTTCCTTACTTTTCTAGGCAGATTTTAGACTTGGTTTTTAATAATTTCCCCTGGCAGCTTCAACTGCAATGACACTCCTTGTTAAAAAAAAAAAAAAAAATCTATTGCATCACTGTGGAAGGCTGAATAATACCCCTCCCCCCCAACACACACACACTCCTAGACATCTCTGTCCTTACCTTCAAAACTTGTGAATATGTTTCTTACTGGAAAAGGAACTTTGCATATGTGTTTGAGTTAAGAATTTTGAGATGGGGAGATTATCTTGGACTCTCCAGGTGGGCCCAGTGATATAATCACAAAGGTCCTTATAACAGGGATGCAGGAGTGTCAAAGTCAGTTGTATGGAGAGAATAAGGATATGGGACAGCGGAAGCAGAGTTAGGAGTGATGTGCTTTGAAGATGGAGGAAGAGGTGAAGCCAAGGAGTACAGGTGGCCTCTGGAAGCTGGAAGAGACAGGAAGTAGATTCTTCCCTAGCACCTCCGGAAGGAATGCAGCTCTGTTGACCCATTTTGGACTTCTGACTTCCAGAACTCTAATATAACTTGGTGTTGTTTGAAACCACAAAGTTTAAGGGTATTTGGTTCAGCCACAATAGAAAACCAACACACTTACTCTTTCCTCAGTCCATCCACACACATTTATGCCACATATCATTTGACATAGGTTTACTAAGTATCTGCTTTGTGCCAGACCCCATATTATATACTAAGAATACAATAATGAATAAGACCCAATTATTTTGTGGGGGGAGGTATGATAAGGGAAAGAGAGAAGGCAGCCATCTGGGAAACTTGGGGTTGTAAAAGTGGTGATTGGCCAGACTATGAAAGGCCCCTTATGTTGCTGTCTAAAGTTAGGCTGTTTTCTGTAGAGAATATGGAGCCGTTGAAGATCTTTGCATCATTAGTCTATGACCAGACCTTTGGCTGACCTAGCATGGAAATGGATTGATGCTGGAGGCCGGGAGACACATCAGGCTGTTGTATTTTTCTGAGTGAGAAGTGATGAGGGCCAGAACTGTGGGAGGGGAGTAAGGAGGTAGAACAGGTAATATTTGGGTGATATTTCAGAGGTAGAAATACTGGGATTCTGTGATCAAAATTTTGTGTTAGATACTGTGCATGAGAGGGCAGAGTCCAAGATGACTCCGCTCCAAGATGACTCCGAGAACGGATGACTCTAAGCTCAGTGCCTGGCACACAGTGGATAAGAAACAATTGTCTTGAATTGAATTGTGTGGCAAGAAGACAATGGAGTAGATCATCACTGGGAGGGAAGGGTGATGCCAGGGAATCCAAACAGTGGAGGAAAATAAATAGAAGAATAAGTGTGTGTGTGTGTAGGATGCTGAGGAAAGAGGATGCAAAACATGTGCCCTGTTACCCTGTATGATTTTTCCTGCTCATTTGTTTAAGCTTTTGCTCTTTAAGCTTGAACCATGTTCTGAGAACGAATTTAGGAAACTGTATTACCACACTGAAGATGCCAGATTTCTCTCGATGGCAAGTTTAGCGACTGTTTTGATCTGAAGTGGTTTTGGGCCGGGGAAAGAGAAGAAGAGGTTTGAGTTGATTTCTGGTGCATTTTCTGTGTCATTCAGGAATGACAGCAGTGCCTTTTTTTCTCTCTCTACCCACCCTCCCTTGCTATGAGCTAGCCTGATGGCTAAGTCTGGGAGTGGATTGCTCTCTGGAACTGTGTGGGATTATTTATGTAGACCTCCCTTGCCCAAGATCCTTTGCAGAGGCCATGTGGTGGTGAATGTTTGCTGTACTGGAAGGACACTTATGATCTCTGCTCCTCCAAGTGGCATCCTGGTTCCACCACACTGATGGGGGCATATGCACAACCACCCAGCAGAGACCCTGAAGGCCCCACTACAGCAGGACAGTGTTATGTTGGGCGAGCAAATCTCTCCTTGGATTTGTGTTTGCACAGAACATTTTTCTTACAGCTACTAATTGTGACTTGAAGAAAGGGAAAAGTCTCATGGTCTAATTAGTTTGAGATATTCTGGGTTAAATAAAGGTACTTAAGTCTGCAAGTCTTCCCAGAAGATTTACCCTACAGTTACGCTCCCATGAACGGCTGAGAGAGGGGTCAAGATTTTTCTTAACCTATTTGACTCCAGAGCATTGTGTCGAAAAGTGTTCCATGCCCCAGAGTTTGAAAAGTGGTGTCCTACCGAAGTAGAGGATGTCCAGGGTGTTCTCATATGCCTGGCACACTCAGCAGGAGGCCGTAATTAAGACATTTAGCTATTATCCATCTTTACAACGTCTCTAATGGGCACAAATCACTAAAGATAGACTGAAATGGTAATGGGACCAATCTTTTTGTTCTGACACTTTTAGTTTGAATTTGAACTCTCTTTGCTGAAGAGCCAGGATATAGTTATAAATCAGAGCCACTTCTATCATCACTCCATATCTTATCACACTTGGAGTTTCATTTCCTTCCCCCCTCCCAAATGGCTTCTTATAATAAAACAATTCGTGTTGATTTCCTTCTTTAAAATTGTTTTTAAAATACTGTGAAAACACTAGGTAATTTTCTTTGGATACTGGAGCATAGTATAGTATCTGGTTGTTTATGTTCTCTTTCTCTTAATCCTCTGTGGCTACAAATACACAGTATTTTGCAGTTTTCAGGGACCTTTATCATCTATAATCTTATTCGATCCTCAAAACAACTTTATAAGGAGGAGATGATGAAACTCCATTGTCATAGTCTGTTTAGGCTGCTGTAACACAATTCCACAGACTGGGTACCTTATAAACAGCAGAAATTTATTGTTCAGAGTTCTGGAGGCTGGAAGTCCAAGGTCAGGATGCTGGCATGGTAGGGTTCTGGTGACGGTCTGCTTCCAGGTCACAGACTGCCAACTTCTTGTTGTATTCTCGTGGCAGAAGGGGCAAGGGAGCTCTCTTCTGAATAGAGCACTAATCCGATTTGTGACCTAATCACCTCCAAAGACCCCACCTCCTGATACCATCACACTGGCCATCAGGTTTCAACATAGAAATGTGGGGGGACACAAACGTTCAGTCTATAGCACCTGTTTTATATGAAACAAATTTGGATGCCTCATTTGTGCCAGGTGTTTGGCTAAACATTTTTCATATATGTGCATGTTATCCTCATGTTAGAAATTAAGAACTTGAGGCTAAGAGAGTGAAGTAACTTGCCCAAGGTCACATAACTTATAAAAAGTAAGGCCTGGTCTTCAAACCTATGTCTCTTTAACCCCCAAAACCATTCTCCTTCTACTAAGGCACCCTCAAAAACCTGAGACCAAGGGCCACAAGCTCACACAGCAAGTTTAGATTTGGGACTTTTTTCCAAGGGCCTTTGTTCTACATCATTTTGCCAGGTCACTGGAAGACATTTTCAAGAAGAGCTGATGACCTGTGACATGTCACTGACAGCAGCAACAATAACAGCTGTGTAAGAGCCACCGGAAAGAGAGAAAAAGCAGTGGCTCAAAGTTGCCCGCCTCTCCGATCCTCTGCAGAGAAGATTCTGCATTTCTGAGAAAGCTGCCACCTAAACTTCATTCTCTTTCATCACATAGGTAAAGAGCTGAGACTACGGCAATATACATAAGGAGTCTGACTCTCCTCACCCCTTCTCTTCAGGACCAAAAAGAAAACAGCAAATTCTACCACCTCCGCTAGTGATACCCACCTGTTTCCGCTAATGAGATGAATGTGATTTGGTGACATTTGCAGAGCTTCTCCTATGGGTAAATCCCTGTGCTGGTGTCATGGGGACAGCTCTGGAGGTGAACGGGGCACATGTGCTCGGAGCCTGCAGTCCGAACAGGGAGACGGGCTGTGAGAAGCAGCACTGAAGAGGCACAAACTGCCAGGAAAGCCAGAGGGGGTCGCTTAGCGAGACTAAGAGGGAGCCCTGGGCACGCGGCACGCAATGTTCACCGTAATCACTCAGAACAGTTCATGGTGACATCCTGCTTGCGGTTACCATGTACTTAGGTCATCCAGGTCATGTTCCGTGTAGTCCCCAACATACAACAAAAGTAGAGCAAATTTTTATTGCCGCTTTCCCAGACCCACAGCCATTTTAAAGCTTTCCTTAAAACTAGATTGGGACGAAATGCCTCTTATCTGTGGTTTCACTTTCTGTAGGTTCAGTTACCCACAGTCAACTACGGTCCGAAAATATTAAATGGAAAAATCCAGAAATGAACGATTTATAAGTTTTAAATTGTGCGCCGTTCTAAGTAGCGTGCATCTGGCCCCATCCCATCCAAGACGTGAATTGTCCCTTTGTCCAGAGTCTCCATGCTGTAGATGCCACCCGCCCGTTGGTCACTTCGTGTAACAGTGCTTGTGTTCAAGCGACATGTATTTTGCTTACTACCGGCCCCAAAGGGCAAGATTAGGGATGCTAGCGATTCAGATATGCCCAAGAGAAGCCTTAACGTGCTTCTTTTCAGTAAAAAAGTAAAAGTTCTTACTAAGGGAAGGAAAAGAAAAACATAAACTTTTTTCTAAGATGCATGGTGAGAATGAATCTTCTATTCATGAAATTGTGAAGGAAAAAAAATTCATGTTAGTTTGCTGAGAGAGAAAGAGAACATTCACATAACTTATTACAGTATGTGATTATAATTGTTTTATTTTAATTGTTATTGTTGTTAAGCTCTTAGTGAGTCTAATTTATAAAATAAACTTTATCACAGGTATGTACGTGTAGGAAAAAACAGTATATGTAGGGTTTGGTACTATCTGCGGTTTCAGGCATCCACCAGGGGTCTTGGAACATGCCCCGCCACAGATAAGGGGGGTCTACTGTGTGCTTCTGTTTTCTGATTCTGCCCTGAGAGCTCCTTGACCCACACAAGGTAGGAGAGAAGTGAAAGGGAAGAGCGGGGTTGCTGGGTCTCAGCCTCCCTCTTGGGGGCTGGGAGCGGCTGCGTTCATCTCCCGCTGTTTCCCAACTGTCTTTAATGCAGTGATGAGCGGAGTCCAGCTTGGGCCCAGCGCAGCGTTATTGCTGGTAGGGATGATGTGGGAAATCACTCTGATTTTTTTTCTTGTTCATTCAGACCGCTCTGAGGGTTGGGCAGAAAAAGAGTGGTCCAAAAGAGAAATCTGATGGATGGAGCAAAGGCTGGACTCACATTAGCAGAATATTTTTCCAACTTTTTTTGGATTATTTTATTATTCACTTATTAGTTTCTTCAGCTATTGAATGAGGACCTACAGGTCAGGCCTTACTTCTATGATTAATAAAAACTTGGAGAGTAATGAGGGAAGTAGGAAAATGGGTTTAGCCTTCTCAAAGTAGACAAGGCACTTTATAAATGCAAGGCAGTTTCGACCCCTTGGGTGAAAACTCCCAGCGGGCTCATTGGCGTTGGCCACGCTGTGTGTGCCAGTGCCCAGCCTTGTTCCCTCTTGTGCATTTCGGCTTCCAGATCGTTAGGCTGGGAGACGAGTACTTCCCCTCCAGCAAACACAGCCACTTACTACTCCGCTATTGACTCCGGGAATCTCTGAGAATCTCTGGAAGGGCCTTTAGAAGTCGTTTAGTCCAGCTGCCAGTATATTCTCTCGATAAGCAGACAAGGGGGAATATAAAGTAAAAGTGCAGTTAATTCTCAATTATTTGGATGTAGATCGTCCGCAGACACAGAGCAAAAGATTTATGCATTTGGAGACAGCGGTCAGGTCTCTTCTTATCTGTTGCTTCTCCAAGCTAAATGGCCACACATCATGTCAGTGTTCCTTAGAGGACTGATTTCAAACTTTTGAAATCACATAAATGGAAGCCATCTTCCTCTAACTAGATTGAGGCTGCCTTCGTTTCCATTCCAGAAACTTTTGGCTATTCCCCATTCAGAAGAGATTGACTGCGTTTGAAACAGGATGACAGAGGAATTACTCTCCCTGAGATTAGTCTTCTGCTAACATACCAGTACCGAGAGACTCTGCTAACCGCTATTGCCTTAATGACTAGCAATCACTGCACAATCACGGAAATGAATTAAATTATTAATTTCAATAGCACCCCATGGTGCATTTATAAATTCCACCATCTGGGGAACATAAATATGGAGGTCCACATTCTAAACTTGGAGGCATGGTGTTCGGTGCCAAGGGCTGTATCTTTGAAGGCAGTAAAGATTTTTCAAGATGCTATATGTGGTGCGGCAAGCTGTGCATTTGGGAGAAGGCTCTGTCCCTGGGTCTCTATTAGCATTACCATTTATTTAAGGCTCTTTTCTCCCTTATTTTTTAACCAGTTCTTATCGATAGACCCAAAGTTTCAAAACCTTGGTTTAGGAAGGGGACAGGATGAAAAATAAAATAAAATTCTGAACTATTTATTCACCCCCTTTTCTCTTTATTGATTTTTCTTTTGTCTTCCCCCAAAGGCTATTATCTTATTGACTAGCTTTGAATATGTAAATCTGTGTGTTCTTCATACTGCGACAGCTATTCTTAGGCTTTGAATATTTTCGAAATCTGTCTAAAACTTTAAGATAGTCGTTCCTGAAGCAGAAGGGATGGCGGTCTTGGGGTGGTGTGTAATCTTCTCTAATAAAAGAGATTTAACATCTTTTCTTAGGTGGAAACACTTGATGAGATGGGGTTCAGCGAGCCTTCCCTGTCACCCATCTGTGACATCTCCACGGACTGGTGAGTGAGGGGCACTTTTAAAGAGCATGTGTAAATGACCTCCACGAAGCCCTAAGGGGGCACCAAGGGCCACCCTCTTCCTACTATGGATTGCTCCACAAAGCCAAGGACTAGCCCAGGCCTCTGTTGCTATACCACAATTTCCTCATATTCAGAACGACCAGATTTCTAATGCATGAGTTCATGTAAGATACAGAAGAGAAATGCATAGCTTTCTGCAGGATAAATAGTTCTGTGGCATCGGTGGTGTTGTGCGGCTCTTGAACTTTTCTGGTCCTTTGTGTCTCCAGAGCTCGTATACAATTCGTGTGTCTTGACTGGCTGATGATGATGACTGTCGAATGGCAGAGTGGCTCCTTTCAGTGCCTTTGCATGTACATGATTAATCAGACCAAGTTTAGTCCTGTAAATTAATGTAGTCCTGCAAGCTAGTGCAATTTCTCATTGAGACTGAGGACGTGCTCTAAAGGTCTCCTCCTGTCCCCCATGCTGCCACCACCAGTTGCTTATGGTCACTGGCCCTTCAGCGATACATAGCTTTGGTATGTAAGGTTACGTGAAAATATTTTAGGATGGCATATTTTTAGCAACTATCTTTTGAGTCGATTCCCTTTGATTCCATGTAGAGCCAAACATCAGAGTAGCTTGAGATATGATGATCTGAAGCTTTGGGAATTGGTGGTTTGTTCCTAATTAGAATTTCTTTTTTTCCCTTTATTTTCGATGCCATTCCATAACTTAGCCATTTTAGCTTATTATCAGCCATTTACAAGAAGAAAATAAACAGAACCTGCAATCACAACAGATTTAAGTAAAACTTCAGATCATTGTGGCAAGGTCTTTGGCAACAGCTTCCCTTTCTTTTTCTAGATAAATGTTCTTCAAATTTCAGGAGCTGATCTTCTAGGGACTCCCCTTTCCTGAGTTTATTAATGACAACGAAGGACCCAAAATCAGTGATTTATGCATTTTAGCCACGGTATCCCCAACCTCTGTGGGAGTCAGTAGACTGGAATAATTACAGACTAAATAGTGATGATAAGGAGGAAATGTACTGTAGTTGGAGTTAGTGGGCTGAGAAAACAAATGTTTCCAGTCTCAGGAGAATCTGTTTGCTATTATAAAGGAGAAGAGTAGAAGCAAAGAGACCTTGCCCTGATCTGTGTGAGTTCAGCAGCTAGGAGAGACTGTGTAGTAAAGTTATCATAAAAAACAAAAGGTGATAAACACAAAAGATCCTTCAGCATCCTGCTCCTGCTCAGCCGGCCGCCCCGCAGTGGGAAGACAAACAGTGGCATTGTTTTTAAAGTGAAAATCTTGAACAGTCACTGCGTTTCCCTCAGAGCCAGTGCTGGTGAGCCTAGAGGCACCAGTGTCACTGCTTTGGAGCCTGAATTTGCTTCTGACTCGAACAGCAGAGAAATTTCTCTCACACAAAAAATTGAGAACCTCCTATTCTTAGGTGAACCTGTCACAGCAGCAGCTCTTGGTGATTGCAAGGCTTCTTTTCTCTTTGGGTTTCAGGGGAGCTCAACTTAAACCACCAGCAGCTCCACATTAATGAACCGAATCCTGCTGAGGCTTAAGTCAAGTGGGCTACCCAAGGCCATGATGGAGGGCCCAAGTGGACCACAAGCCCAGTAAGCATGGCTTCCTGATAGAGACAATGCCTGTACCCTACAGTCTCCTTGAATCTTGCTACCTGTTATAACACACTGTTGACACTGCCCTACAGTGAATAAAGGGAAAGAAAAAAACCAGCATTTCTTTCTGAGATGAAAGCATACAGTGCCATCAAGGGACGGGGTAGGGGAGAAGGATCCCTAAGAAGATTCAAAAGTATGTTGGTTATACCTTCAAGGACAAGTAGCAAAAGAGAGATGATGTCTTTTACTTCTTGAGCCTTTCACCTAAAGGAAGGAGAATGCCCGCCTGAGTGAGGACCAGCTCTGAATTGACTTAGCACTTCTTGTTTAAGGGTAATTACTTACCCAGGTGACATATTTTTGGGTGAATTTTTCATTGTAAGATTTGATGGCAATTTAATTGGCCCCTGGGGCCATAGGATAGAGAGATAATACAGGGCTACAGAGAATTATTTAGGGAAGTCTAAACGGAATCCAGAGAATTTGCACATGGGTCCCTTCTAATATGGCCACATGCTCCCTGACTCTTTCAGATGGAGTCCTGGGGCACAGACCCTGGGACAGAGTGCTGTGTGTGTATGGTTTATTGCTGAGTACTCTCAGAAGCAACATCTTGTAAGGGGCCAAGGCAAGCAAGACTGGGCAGAGGGGGAAGTGGAATTGTGGTGCAGTTATTGACAGAGGCTTAGCCAACTTCACGTGAGCTTGTGAGTTCAGCTGGCCCATCAGAGTTGTCCTGAATTGAGACAAATGTGCCAGGAATTTTGTACTTCCAGTCCTGGATGAGCTGGAGGAGTTCAGCATAAGCCAGTCAGTAGGCAGCTCTTGGCAACATTTGCGGGGTGCCCCTGGTAAAGGGGCGTATCCTGCAGTTGAGGGCACTGCCCAGAGAGGAACTCATCAGAAGCCAACTCATAATTGCTGGAGGAATAAGTGTCTCAGTTTAAGAGGGAGGGAGAGAGAGTGGGAGTGGGGTGGGGAGGAGGAGGAGAGAGAGAGAACGCGCACGTGCGTGTGTGTGTGTGTGTGCGTGTGTGTGTAGGACTCGGTGGCATACCATGGCAAATACTGTGGTACATCCTTTGAGCTACTCAAATATCTCATAATCTTGTCCAATCTGGGAGTAGCTCCTCCTGGATTCTGGGCAGCGTCCAATGGGAAAATTTATAAGATCAGGGTTGATAGGACTGACTACCATTCCCACTGCTTGCTAGAGCTGGTCTTGAGGCCACAACTGATACTCATCATCTCCACTTTCTATGACCCTAATGTCGGCACCTCTGTGCTTAGTTGGCACCTAAGTCGAGGAGGCTTACCTGATGGAATTCCTGAGAGGCCTGAGTCCCTTGTCACCATGTCTTCCTCAGACCATGACCACTGCCCTTATATTTTTGTCATTCAAATTAGTCAGGAGAGTCTGAAAAAGCAGTCAAGTGGATTAACCAGATGTTAGACATGCCTTTCCTGCCCCCATTATAAGAGCCCTACCTCTTTGTCATGACAGGTATCAGTACCCCTGCCAGTACGGTATGTAGCAGTAGAGTGACCCCTTTCCTTCCTGCTTGTTTCTCAGTACAAGGATCCTGAAGTGACTAGGTGGCAACTGTAGCTTTAAGTTAAATGGCATTCTTATGTGTCCTTAATAAAAGCATCCCTCGTCTGGGAACCAGGGCCTCTCAACCCATAGAGCCTAAAGTTGTAGGGATGGAAAACTCAGATTTGTCAAGGGGACCGTGAGGAGTGGTGGCGAGCAGGGCCACTCTTATGCCACTGCTTGGTCTCCATTCCCGTGAACTCTCCCTGTCAGGCTACAGCACCATATAAAGGCTGTTGATTTAAGATGTACTCATCTTAAATCTCATCATGGAAGATGGTTCCCCAAACTTGGTTTATAATTATTATCATCACCCTTAGTCAGAGGTGACATTAAGTGGAATATTAAGTGGATAATTAAGTGACATGTTAAGTGGATATCAGTAGATTAAACATCTGTACTCAAGCTGGCCAAAGCCTGACCAGCAGTATATACATTGCTTTCAGTCAAGAATTACCGCCCCATCCATGGTAAAAGGGATTCAGTTTGGTCAATTTACCACTGAGTGGTTGCTTGGTCTCCTTAAGGGATGGTGCCATGTAGGGGGCTCAGTATTGGTCTTTGTGAGTGTCAAGTTGGTCACTTGACAGCGATGATAACTAAGTTGGCTTTGGTGAATGGGAGCCCAAACCTTAGGGCCCATGCATGCCTCTGTTCCCGTCACAATGGCTCTCCCATTCATGAGCCCATCACACCAGGATTAGGGTGACTAATGACAGAGGCTGGCTGACACTGACTGGTCTAGTTGTTATGTTTCAGTTGGTTATTTAGTTGTCTATTCCACTGTGGTTACTCTATGATAAGCATTAACATACTATAGATCCATCAACATGCTTTTTTCTCAGATTTTATTGTCTCTGATCTTCCAAACTTTTACATTCTAGGTCCCTTTCCAGCTAGCCATTCATTGCTACTCGTGAGTCTAGGTATATTCTTACCTTGGCTCACTCCTTTTTCCATACAGTTTATGATCAGCTATGCCACCTAAAGCTCTATCTGTTGGGAGTATTTCCCCTCATTGCTGCAGGCCACCACTGAATGGGCCTGTAGTTCAGCAGAAGTCCATTTCAGATTGTACTCATATACTGAGCCATCTGTAAACCAACTTCAGCTTTTCTCCACCTCCATCAGGTGGTCATAAGGGGCCTCCCATGTGGTCATAGATGTGAGCTGAGGGCAAATGCAGCAGTAGTGGGTGACTTTTGGGCCACCTGCCTCTGGCTCGGCTCATGCCTGATCCTAAATATTCTACTTCCTGACCAAACTTAAGACTTGGTAAGTCTGATAAAACCTCCAGGATGGATAGATCTGGCTGCATGGTCAATTGATGTCTTATGAGCAGATGCTCCATCTCTACCAGGAACCAGTAGCATGATTTAGGTTTCAGAAACAAATCTTTTATTTCAGCTTTGTTAGGTCTTGCTGATCCAGGTGGATTAGGAAGATATTGTGGATATAGTGAACATCCATGTTCTGTAGACTGCCCAGATGGTCTTGGTCTCTTCAGACTATTGAGACAGAGGATATGGACATTCATTTCAACTTGTGTTTAGAGGTTAAGACCATAACTGTATACTGTTATCAGTTCTATTTTAATTGCTTCTATTTCTCCATCCAGATAGAGATGGAAATTCATTAGGTCGATGGCCTTTATACCATGCACCTGAAGCTGTGTTATTCTTCTCTAGAAAGATACTGCTTCTGGTACAGCAGTTCCAATTGGGGCTATGAATTGGTTGAGTTTGCAGGTGTTCATACCATCTAACAGGACCACTCTGGGTTTTGTAAGGGTCATAAATGGGGATATAAAGGGGACTACCAGCCATGCCTGCTTTACGTTTAGGGGTGGCTTTAATCTTTGCCATTCCCACATAAGAAGCCACCTTATCTTTTATTTACTTCCTTGGTCTGGGACGAGGACAGTTTCAGACTCTTCTGCATGGTCTTTTCCACTGTAATAGCTCTCGCTCCAAAGGCCAAGGAGCTTTTATGGGGGTTCTTCCAACTATCAAGTGTGTCCATTCCAATTATACAATCAACAGTCAAGGAAAGGACCCCAGGGTGGATTCATTGACCTGGTGGACCCACTGTGAGCCACACCTGACTGAAGCTCCATTAATTACCTGGCCCCCGTAGGTTCCCACTCCAAAAGGGGCCATGATGCTACTCTGGGCTCCAGGTATCACTATCACCTCAGACCTTGTGTCTGTCAGTCCTCAGATATCTGGTATTTTCCTTCTCCTAGTGTATGCTTACCTGGATTAGTGGCCATAGGTACCTTTAAGGGTTTAAGGACTGGGAATAAATATTGTACACCTTTGCTATGGTGTTGCAGGGTTCTTCCTCATGGGCCCTGGCTTGTCCTTCAGGCTATGGGCTCGGGTCTAGAAACTGGGCAAGGAATCATGACTTTTATGGGGACAGCTGCTCTTAATCTCTTGATTGTCTGTCCTGGATTCCTTTGGTTGTATCAACTAAGTAATACCCTTCTGGCTGTGCATATAGTGTGCCCTGGGAACACTATATGTCCTAATGGTCATCTCATGGTTCTTTGTCTCTTTGTTGCTTTGTTGACCTGGATGCTTATTATTATAATTTGACCCCACTTTACCTCTGATAGTTACATGCAACCACCTGACTTCCCATTTTCTCTGGTTTTATTAGCATCATGCCTTGACTGACTGACTCAGTTATTACATCCCAGGAGCTTCTTGAAATAACTTCAGCCTTCCAGAAAAAGGAGATGCAATTCAACTTATATTTTTTATTTAAAAAATTCCTAAACAATTAGATACATAAATTGTACAAATTCACTACCTTTCAGAAAAAGAAAGTTGTACTTAACAGTTTAAGAACCATTTTGAAGAACTTCTATACTGTTGTAGAGTAACAAGAGTGCTTTCAATTGTAAAACCCATTGTGGAAATAGCTCTGCCATAAATCATTCAGCTTCAGCAGACACTCAAAAGAAGTGTTCTGCTCATAGGCAGAGCTTCAAGCATCAGGATTCACAGTATGGAAGGGTTTCAAAGGGGGGGGGGAGTTGGGATGGGGGGCTTACAACTGCAGAAGATTCAAGTTGGTTCAGCACTGAGAGTCTTTGTAAGAAGGCTCCCACTTTAGCACATTCCAGCACATCTGTCTGGGGTGATGCTCCCAGAGCCTACATCACCTTGCAGGGTAGAAACCACATTGACAGCAATTCTCGTTAGACTGAGCCATGCAAGAAAGGAAGATTCTTAGAAACCGCTTTGGATGTTCATTCAGTACTGTGGTTATTTGACTGAAGAAGCATTCTCGTCTTAACAACCAGCAGTCGTAGTCTTTTCTTGGCTCCAGGTGAAGAGGTGACTTCCCTCTTTGATTCGGTGTTCATAATTGGGCTGTCTGTTAGCGGAGGTGGTGAGAAAACAATGCTAATGAGGTCAGGGGTTCAATGCCCACGTGGGTCATTTAGCTTTTCTTTGTTCTTTGGCCAAAAGTCTATATCCTCTAACTGTGTCCAGCTACTGTGATGACAATAGAGATTGGGAGAGTGAGGGAATGTAGATGACTCTCTAATGCTATTCTTCCTACAGTGGAAAACAACTCCAAGTTCATGTCCTTTGGCAGCAAAGTCATCTTTAGGACTGCCCATTAAGAAGCAGTAAAGAAAATGAAAGATATAGTTCCACAAGGACGTTAAGGAGGCCGAAGTTATAGGATCGATGCTCACAGCTAGAGCATTCACGTGTCACTTATGCTAATGAGAAGACAGCAGCAACAAAGATAATTATTATGCATGGCCAATTTTCAACTTATCCAAAATTTCAACATTTTCTAGACATTTGTGTAAGGAGTAGACTTGATTGGTTGGCGTTATATGTATTTTTTTTTTCTTCAGCCACTATCTATTGGAGATTCTAATGAGCAGTGAGATAGCCAGAAAGAGAAAGCCTGAATATTCCCATAGATAGGGCTTGCCCCGGGAGTGACTTAGATCTGGATTTTTAATCACAATTCATGGTTCCCCTCATGCTATGCACTATTTTCTCAGAATTACGATATCTTCTGTAATGCTATGTAACAACATAAATCAGAGTAGACACTAACCAAACATGATGGAAAAACTATGGGTTTCTACACTGATCTCAACTCCTTAGCTGTGTGTGTTGGTGGCAGGTGTATGTGCGGGCAGGTGTGCATGCATCCTTGGGAAAGCTACTTAACTCCTTACAAGCCTCAGTTTCTTTGCTTGTAAAACGAGGACATTATCTCACAGGGCTGTTAGAAGAAATACATCATATACTATAAAGAAGTCTGGCAAGTATGGTATGGTACCTAGCATATTGTTAAATATTTTCCCTAATGACTAGAGTGCCTTTTTTTTTTTTGATGGCTTAAGTGCATTTTATTGGTTTTCTTTCATGACTAGAGTTCTTATTATCAACAGTGCATGTATTTATTTTAATTCTTTGTCAAATCTCCCCCAATGTACTGCACAATCAAATGTATAGAGCATCCATTACTAATACTTGATCAGTAGATGCTACTGGTTGCCTTCTTGTGCCCCTCCACCCCCACCGCATTCGCCCACAGCTGCAATAGGCTGTTGACATCTTCCCACCTCAAGGACCTGAGTCTTTCCTCTTCTTTGCCTGAAGGATTTCAAAGGCACTTGCAAAAGAGTTTATGCTCCTAGGGGCAACTTCAACCTCTACCAAATGAAAGTTGCCTACGGGTAGAGTGGTGTTATGAGACATAATTTATATGATTTCTCAGAACATTCTTAGCAGAATTGAGCTGAAGTTGTCCACAGTGGAAACCCACTTATTAATGTACCTTTTTTTTAACAACAACAACAAAAAACTTTTCTGCCTTCTCTGTCTCACTTTCCTCATTTCTTCACTTGTGATTCTTGGATTCACTTTGTAAACCAATTCCCAACCCCCAGTTTCTTATCTCAGTGTTTTTTGGGGGAACCCAAACTAAACCATGTACCTCATGGGATTTTTAATATCATTTTTAAATTTATATGCAGTAAAATTAACTTTATATTTAGGTGTGTAGTTTTCTGAGCCTTAACAATGGGTGCGTCCATGTCACTACCACCATAATCAGGAGACAGAACTGTTTCCTTACCCTAAAAATTTCCTCATACAGTCCCTTTGTAGTCAAACCATCCCCCACCCGTAATCTGTGTCAACCACCCCACTCAGGGTCCTTTTTCACAGTATCATCCAGTGTGTAAGCTTTTGAGCCTGGCTCCTTCCTCAACACAATGCCTTTGAGATTCATCCGTGTTGTGTGTGTATCACTAATTTATTTCTTTCCCTGGCTGAGCACTGTTCCACTGTACCGATGTAAGACAGTTTGTCAGTTCATTTGTTGAAAGACACTTGGATGGTTTCCAGTTTTCTAAGATTATGAATAATGCTACTCTAAATAGTCACGTAGGTTTTCATTTCTCTAGGGTAAATACTGAGGAGT
Organism: Eidolon dupreanum; assembly: GCA_028627145.1. Taxonomy (NCBI): domain Eukaryota; kingdom Metazoa; phylum Chordata; class Mammalia; order Chiroptera; family Pteropodidae; genus Eidolon; species Eidolon dupreanum. The sequence goes on from CM053517.1 coordinate 12,016,793, forward strand.
GGATTTGCTGGGTCATATGGTAAATGTATATTTAATTTTATAAAAAATTGCCAAACTTTTCCAGAGTGGCTGTAGTCTTGCAGTCTCACCAGCAACATGCGACAATTCCAGTTGCTCTACATCCTTGCTAGCACTTGGTATTGTCATATTTTTATTATTTTAGCCATTCCAATAGGGATGTAATAGTAGTTCTTTGTGCTTTTAATTTGCATTTCCCTGATGATATCGAACATTTTTTTTTCCATATGCTTATTTGCCATTTTATTTCTTCTTTGGTGAAATGTTTGCTCAAACCTTTGTTCACTTACTTAATTGGGTGATTTATTTTCTTACTGTTGAGTTTTGAGAGTCCTTTATTTATCCTGGATACGATTCCTTTATCAGATGCATGATTTGTAAATATTTTCTTCCAGTCCGTAGCTTGTCTTTTCATTCTCTTAACCATAGCATTTTTATAAGGACTAATGAGTTTACACACTAAGTTCTTTGAAAACTAAATAGGCGAGCTATATACATGTTAACTGGGGAATACAACTGGGAGAAAAGTTTGACTTGGGACTCAGACAGACTTGGGTTTGAATCCTGGGTCAGTCACCCACTAACTGCTTTGCCATGGACTGCCTTGTTAGTTTCCTCATTGATAAAGTATAGATAACACATGTACTTACCATTTAGGGATGCCATGAGGATTAAATGAAATAATATCTGTCAAGAGCTTAGCCCACTGCCAGGACACTGTAAATATTAAAATAACATAAACATTATATTCGTATTACAGTGTTCTCTTTCTTCTACAAGCCTTTGCGCAAGCCATTCCTTCTGCTTGGATTCTTCTGCCCCACCCCTTACCTCCGCTGGCTCATTTCCGAGCTGCCTAAAATAATTCCTATTCAGGGGCCTTTGCTTGACATCTCCAGTTTGGGCCAGGCACCCCTTTTTGTGCTTGCACAGCACCCTTCAATCACCTTCCATCACCCTGTGTTTTAAGCACAGTAAGCTGTGAGCATCTCGAGGGCAGAACTAATGTCTTTATTACCTAAAATAATTCCAGGTCGTGTTCGATGAATGAATGAATAAATAAATGAACGCATTCATCTCATGCTTTGTCTGAGAGTTCCAATTAGACATCCCTCTGAGTATTGCCAAATTCAGTCCCTTTAAAACAGTCTCGAACACCCCAAATGGATGTCTATGACTTACACCAGGACCCCGCTTGCAATTAGCCAAACAGACACTGCATCTTTGACAAGTTGGATGCCGAATGGAGAAACTTGAATGCTTTACATCTATTTACTTTTACCACATGCCATAAAAATTAAAAATACATTGTACCACAAGTGCAGTATTTAGTGTCTCACTTTAATTACATTCAAGTGTGTTGCTAAATAGTCTTGAGAAAACCTTAATGACCAGCTGTTCTACCCTTTTCCCATATGTCAGAAATGGTTTCTGAAATCACATTCTGGGACAGTAAGGTTGTATAATTAGACAGTGTATAGTTAACACTTCTAGATTTTCCCCTTAAACTGTGGCCCCTTTGCACTAACATATTGTGCAATTCTGCTGGTTTGGCGCAACACGGTTAAGTGACGTGCCAAACGGCAATGGAGATACGCAGACTCCATCAGACTTGCTATCATTGCATCATTATTTCCTCATGTCTTTTTCATCGTTGGGATGGCATGGTTTTGTGTGTGTGTGCTATGCAATATTTAGCATGTTCGGCTGACAAATAAACTTAGTAAAGAGGGCTGTAAATTTTTAATATTCCCTTCATAATGCCATTTATCTCATTAGAATTAGATGCGAGATGTGGCTTTTGCATCCTTTTGAACAAAGAGCTATCACTCAAATACACAGCAACCATTTAAGAAAACAAAACAAAACTAAAATTTCACAACATCATAATAGAAGCTAATATTTTACATTGCCTCTTGTGAGGAAATGGGGATTTTTGTGTGCCCCTAAACTCGATTTAGGAATTAAAGAAGTTGAATTTAGACAATTGTTATTGTGAAAAGCAGTCATTAGTTACTTGTAGTTGCCTGACTCTGAGCTTAATGAGTTGTTTTGAAATCATAGTAATATTTTATTTGAATAAATTTGGCTAATTCTTTTTTTCTTTGTGTGTGTATATGTGCAAACAAGAGGCAGAAATAGAAATATAAGGAAATGGGAAAATTCTATCAACTAATTTAATATCCTTTGGCTCTCCCTCTCCTCCCCTTCTCAAAGAAAATGTCCTTGACATCATCTCAAATTCCAAGTCAAAAACGTAACTCTGATTTCTGATTGAGAATTGGCCGTATAAATACGTTAAGACCAAGTCACAGCTGAAGCTTTCTCGAGTCCTAAAGCATCAAATTCATTTTTGAAAAAGGCTAAGAGCTCAGAGCTTCACTGTTCTAAGACTGATTTACAACATTTTTTTCTTCTAAGCTTGAATTTCCAATGACTTATTTAGATGTAAGCACTGACAGCTGTAATCGTGTTTTAAATCTCGCTTTGTATCCTTAGTTATAATGTTGTTCAATTAATATTCAGAATAATGGAAGTGATGTGTCGTTTTGAAAAAGACTTGAATACAGTCCAATGCTTTGGGAAACTGACTCTCGAGAGGATTAATCAGCATTTAAAACTTGCATTAATAAAAATCTGATCTTCTGCCATGCGGCATGCATAATACTTTTCATTTTTAAACATTTTAGTTTAATAATATGGCATCCTTTGTCCCGATTTTTAAAGGGATTTTAAAATTGAGCTTCTTCAGATCATTTCTGCCTTGACCTTTGTACATAATTGGGCACTTCCAATTTAACAGTATAAGAATGCTCTTTGCATGGTGCACTAAACTCTGTTTTCGTTATTAAAGATAAAGGCAACAGTGGACTGCAACTTAGTACTTAGCATTTCAGTTTTTCCCCCAATTTATAGCCAAAGAGTTTTTAATCTTTTTTTCGAATCTCAATTATCCAAACCCAGTCCTTTAGAGAAACAGAGCCAAAAACTATGTTTAAATAATGAAAAACGATCAATAGTAACAGGAGCTTTTGCCATAAATGGTATGTATCGAACAATATAGGTAATTAGTGGTCTCCTTTTATTTGGTTTTAAATAAGCATAAATAACACCAAGTTATTTACATGTAAACAAGGATTTTGGTTCTAGATTTAAAATCGAATGACACAATGGAAAAGGAACTGGGAGACAGTGGCTCTGTTCAGCTTATAGCTAAATGAGAATGTAATCAATTTTAGAAACACAGAAGAAAGAAGAATGTGAAGGCAGAATAGAAAAACGTTGTGTTTTATCCTAGCAGAGTAATTGGTTGCCTCGTGACCAGACATAAAGTCAGGTGAGCACGTGTTCATGCCGGTTTCCCCTCTCCTAGGACCTGCAGCTCTGCTCCGGCCCAGGGCCAGCTGCCTTTCCTCTGCCGAGACCCGGCCTGATGCTGCCAATGGTCAGGAGAGAGAAAGGTCCTCTTCGTGGGGCTAAAGTGGCCTAGGAGGGTTTTATTCTTCCCCTTGTATGATCTGAGGAATTTAGTTTCCAAAAAGGGGAGCCACAAAATCATTCCCCAAGGTTCCATGATAAAGCAGTAGAAACTGTGGAGCAAATTCCGATCCCTGCTGGGTCTTATGAGGGTTTGGGGCCACACGCAGCAAGTGGTCAATATGGGATTATTGGAAGGATCTCCCAGGAGCCCTCATTAAGTGCCTGCTGTAGTTGTGCTGCGTTCCACACGGGACAGCTTTGTTCACCTGGCCCTCCTTTCTAGCCGAGCGGTCCCTGCTTTTCCTTCCGGAGCAGCCTGTTGGGGGCTCCTTGAAGCCCAGTGACTGAGATGGAGAGTGAGGCAAGTACAACAGGGCAACTGAGGCTCTCAGAAAGGAGAATGGCTGCCGTCCTGCCGCCCCACGGTGTACGGCTGGGAAATGCGTGGGGCGGCAGCTTCCGGCAGGGCACATAGTCAAGAGAACAAAAGCATTTATTTAAGGTGTGACTGGACAGGGAAGGGTTTGCTTCATACATAAAGCTAAGGACATGCTACATGAACGAGGATTTTTAAAACATAAAGCTGCCCAAACAGTGAAGCCTGGTGGAAACCACAGTGGTGAATGCATTTTTATCCGCACACTGTGTACATTTCTTGAAGTGGTTGGGAATGGGTTTCAATGGAGAGAAAGTAAGGGCCACAGCTTCTGTGTTTCTAATAGGGAAGAGACTTGTGTTTAAAAGCCTTTTTCTCAGACTATTAGAAAGTTTTTTCTTTGTTGATTGGTTAGTTTTCCTTGCTCTGCAGTATTTTTTCTCCACATGCACCCAAAGCTGGCTTTGGGGAGATAGGTGACAGAGCTGAGCCCTGGACCTGATTTTGTACCCTTCCCTGTCCCACAGGGAGTGGGGTGATGCAGGCCTGCCCCTGATCATGCTTTCCCAGGACCTTAGCATTTGGGGAATTTGTTTAGCTTCCTAGAGGAGACTGTACTACCCCTGTTTGGGGGGCAAATTATGAAGATTTTGACTGACTCAAGGCCCCTTCTGCTCTTTCTATATATATAATCTTTCTAAAACTCAGATAAGATTAGGTCAATTCCTTGCTTTAAATTTAAATGGTCCCCCTTATCTATTAAAAGAAATCCCAAAGCTTTAGCACAACCAATCTTGCCTTTACTATCTGCCCCCAGACCACCCCTCATACCGCACTTTCTTCCCACTATCCGCAGATACCCTGTACACAAGTCATAGTAGCATTGATGTCACTCCTCAAACATCAGTGCTTTTCTGACTTTGTGCCCTTGCTCAGAGAACTCCCTTCCCTTCACCCTTTGCCTGCATGGAGAACTCCTACGCATCCTTCAGCACCCGGCTCAAATACCGCCTACTCTCCCTTGCTCTTTCTGAGCTCCTGGGTGCTCTCTTCTCCTTCCACCTCCTCCCTTATCCCCACTCAAGAAGAATTAATCACTTCTGTATTTGTGCTTCCCTACTATAGCATTTATCACTTATACTAGAGGTGTTTTTTATTGTTGTTTTCCCTACAAAATTGTGTTATGGAAGAGTTTGAATATTAGCTCCAAAGTTATTATTTCCAAAATACTTTTGAGGTAAATTTGCCTGTCAGAAAGAACTAAGTATATTTCCAAATCTTAGACCTGAAAAAGAATATCAAAGACTTTATAGTCAAGAGTTGGTTTGTTTTTCTTAGGTCAATCAAATATAATATATAATATCTACTCCAGACCACAAGATTCAGTGATACATTTAACAACCATAGAAATATCTATTTTTCTTCCTAATCTTAGCAAAATTTAGAACGTAAGTAGATTGATTTCTTGGTTCAGAGTGTATATCTAGTAAAACTCCCTACCACCAAGAGAATGGCACTTAACTATGGTCTCTGAAAAATATTTGATCAGATTCACTGTAAGTATATCCAGATTGCATTGAAGGAATGCTAAAAAAATACGTAGTTTTTCGTATCATGATGTGGATGGGAAAAGCAGCACGACTCCACTTTACATCTATGGTGGTGCCTGTCGCACACCCTTCAAAGTCACAATATTTTCTCGGCGAGTAAATCTCAAGCCTAGTTGCCCACAAGAATCATCTAGAACAGGAGGTGGAAAACTATAGCCCAGAGGCTAAATTCTGCATGCTGTTTGTTTCTGTAATAATAAAGTTCTGTTGGAACACAGCGATGCCCTCCTATTCTCATATTGCCCACGTCTGCTTTCATCCTACAACGGCGTGAGTGAGTAGTTGCAACAAAAACTGTATGACCCACAAAACTGAAAATATTTACTATCCAGAGCTTTACAAAAAATGTTTGCCAATCCTTCACCTAGAAGTTTCATTTTTGTTTTATTTTCTAAATAATACAGATGCCTGAGCCTTTCTTTAGCTCTATTAGTAATTGAAGGAATACATCCTGGTCATTTGTATTTTTAAGAAGCTCCACTTGTGATTCTGGCTACAGACGCTTAATTTTTATTTTTCAAGAAGTTATTCATAAATCATGCCAAGTGAATTCTCACAGCGTGAAGAATGACCCTATAAGGCAAGCGTATTTTACTTATCTTGGCTTCCGTAATACCTAACACAGCTCCCAACATAATTAGATGTTAATCGTGCTTTTGCTAAGTAAATGAGTGAATGGGCAAGGTGAGGAGGCTTAGTTTGCCGATGTAACTAGAACCCACTAAAAATCACAAAAAAATTGCCAGTACTCTCTCAAAACCTGGACATGTGCCCTATCACTTCCTAGTGAGATTTCTTCTTTCTTCCAACTTCAGCTTAACCTAGAAAAACACAAATGCTACTGATTCTCTATGGACCTGAAATTAAAAAAATAAATAAAAAATTCCAAGAGTGTTAAACGATGCATGCCTCAGTCCGCATAAACATGATCATCTTCTCGTTGCTTGGGACATGCAGGAAAAAATTTGACTCATCATGAGAAATGGTGCAGATGGCATATTTGGCATTACCAGCCTGCATAGATCAGAGATGCATTTATTTACATGACTTTGTTTGCATTGTGACCATTTATCTGGGCCCTTGCTCACATCTAACCTTTTGAAGGGTCGGGAGCGAGGGAGCCATTTTGCCCTTGGGACTGAATGGAGTGAGCCCCCTGTAGCAATGATGTTTGCATTTCCTCCTACCTGCAAAACCTTCATTTCTTACAGCATCAGAAAACATTTGGTTATGTTATCTTGTGGGTCCAGGAGGAGTGTGGAGTGTGCCAAATTTAAGAGCCATTGCCAAATGCCATGGTTCGCATTATGTAGACAGCAAGCCAGTGAAACTGACGCTAACTAGTTGTAGATTCAAGCTCTCACCCCAGAAGCATAGAATCCCTGTTAGTCGTTTCCATCTGGGATCATGCCCTTTGCCTTTGGTTATGAGATATCTTTATGTCTGTGCATGAACCATAGCCTACAGACATAGCTGATCGATCACTGTGACTGACCAATTCCAGGCTGAGACGGAGAGCCCCCACAGTGGCACCAAAATGGTCTCAGACCCCACGGGTGACTTGGCGATGCTGAAAAGCAATGTGGCACCTTTGAAAGGGCCTTGGAAAGCTCAGGTCTAGACCTGGGAATACCACTTGGTGAGGTTCGTCACTGGGCTCTCATCTGTCAAATGGGGACAAGTTAGTTAATCTCTCTCTGAGCTTTGGTTTCCTCATCTTCCAACAGGGATAATCAGAGTTGCTATGACAACCAAGCTAATCCATACAAAGCATTTAACACAGTAATCGGCACCAAGTAAGTGCTCCATAGAAGTTTTTGTGGTTACTATTATTATCATTATTATTGCTAGACATGCACCCGTAGCTGATGTGCTGGTTCCTGACCAGAGCCAGGCGGAGCCCAGATCTGGTCTGGACTATACTTCCTGCTGCCTATTGAGGTGATCCCAGAAGAAATGCAAAAGAAGTTCCACCAGCATGAGGTGGCAGCAAGCATCTGAGCCCTCTACCTGGAGGAGCATCCATGCAGGGAAACGATGCTCTGGTTTGTTTGAAAATGTGCTTGTTAGCCAAATAGTTTCATTCAACAGGCATTTATTGCTTTCCTACAGGTCCTAGACTTGTGCAAAAGGGGCTATGCTTTGAGTAGGCTGGGTGAGGTTGTCTTCCCCTGGATGTAACAGGAAAGATGGAAAGGATCAAAGCTGCCTTTGAAAATAATAGGAGAGTGTGGCTATAGTAAAGTCCATTATTTTTTATAAGCACTTTTCAATGTTGCCGCTTCATGAGGAAAGCTTCTCGCACAGTGTTTTCTGCCAAGTGTTCGTGAGGAGTCTTAAATGCAGTTAGAAGAAATCCAAGATGCTCAAAATGACAGCCACTCACCAGGACAGGGGTGTCTCAGAAACTCTGGTATTGTGTGCCTCACAGTTGGGAGGCCCACGGGGGCCCTGCAAAGCTGTATTCATACCAATCTGAAACACTCACCGGGGCCAATCAATCCAGTAAGAAGTCGCGGTCAGTAATAACTAGCTTGTTTCCACATGGCTCACCTGCCTAGCAAAGTTCGAGGCACATAATAGGTATTCAATGAAAACTTAAGACTAATGTAATAATAATAAACAAATTCGTTAAACTTATGAGATGCCACAGGCCATTTTATAAGTGTTTCGTATGTGTTTATTAATATTATTCTCACAATAGCCTAATGAGATAGTACCATTATTATCACCAGCTTTAGAGATGGAAAAATGTAGCCTTGGAGAATCTAAGTAACCCATTCAAGGTCACACAGTTACAAGTGGTGGAGCTGAAATTACAACCAGGCTGACAGACTCAGAGCCCATTAAACCATACACTGGCACTGCAGACGTGACCTAAAAGTAACATGCAGCTTTAAAAAGAACCAAAATGTTGAAGTAGGGATGCCATTTTAATTCTTGGTTCAACACTTAGATTTTGTATGTGTATAACTTCTGTCAAAACTTAGTAAAAATGATGCAAAACAAGTAGATTATAGTATGCAGAGCAAGAACATGGTAGTTAGTGTGTGGCCGTGGGTGGGAGGGAGGGAGGGATGATACAACTTGCTAAGTCTTTTTCATGGTTAATTTCTGCCACTGTGTAATTGACTTAGAGAAATGGACACCTGCTGTGAGTTTTTTTCCATTTTGACTTTGTTGTACTTTTTTTCAGGGGTGCTATGGACTGAATTGTGCCCCCCTCTTGATACTTATATGTTAAAGCCCTTACCCCCAACGTGACTGTACTCAGAGTAAGAAACTAATTAAGTTTAAATAGTGTTGTACAGGTGGAGCCGTGATCCGATAGAATTAGGGTTCTGATAAGAGGACATCGGAGAGCTCCTTCTCTCCTTCTTCCTGTCATGTGAGAACACGGTGAGAAGGCAGCATCCACAAGCCAAGAGAAAGCTCTCAGCAGAAGCAGAATTGGCTGTCAACTTGATCTTGGACTGCCCAGTCTCCAGAATTATGAGAAAGTAAATTCTCGTTGTTTGAACCACACCGTCTGTGGTAGTTTGTCAGGGCAGCCCGAGCAGACTAAGAAAATAAAATACTTTAAAAGTCTGTGAGCTTGATCTCCTGTAACTTGTGCTCAGGGAAGACCGTAAAGCCAGAGGCTGTTCATAAAACTTGGGCTTTCTGTATACGGCTGAAGAGTTCTCCCCAAATGGTCCATCTGAGCCCCAGGGTTTGTATTTGGAGAACATAACATTTATTTTGAAAAGTATGTAAACATTTTTAAAGATAAAAAGTGTCATATGAAAAGTGGTACTTTTAAAGCAGAGGGTGAATTAACGACAAGAGCAGGACCTCAAGAAAGAAAGAAAAACCTGCTTATGTTGGTCTACAGAGAGTAGAATGCTGAGACCAACTTTAGCACTGAATGTTTCCTTTTTAAAAAAATCATGGCTCCGTAAACCAACTCCAGACGGAGTCATATAAACCCAAATGCTAGAATCAGGGAAATTTTCCAGTGAAGGGGAACATTTTGGTAATATTATTAATTTAGTTTTCTCATAAGGAAATAAAAAGGAAATTAATACAATGATTTGTTAGGAATATTTACAAAAATGTCATCTCAGACATTAGTGGGGAATCCAGTCCCTACTGGAGGCAGCAATTCTCTGGTCTCCTAGAGATGAATTATAATATCTTATTTGTGTCTGAAATGGGGGAGGGAAATGAGAAGCTCTGCTCCTGTCCCCTTGTCCTGGAAAAGGTACACAAATATGTAGAATATATCTCCTACTTTCCTGACATATTGATTTCCTGTTTTTATTTTTGCTCATATTCGTTTGAATTTTTTTCTATCTTTCTCGAGATATAATTGACAGATAACATTGTGTAAGTTTGAGGTGTACAACATGATTTGGTATATGTATATATTGCAAAATGATTACAACAGCAAGGTTGGTTAACACATCCATCACTTTTTGTATGTGCCTGATGAGAAATATTAAGATATACCCTCTTAGCCACTTTCATGTACATAATACAGTAATGTTAACTGTTGTCACCATGCTGTACATTAGGTCCCCAGAAATTATTCATCTAAAAACTAGAAATTTGTACCTTTAACCGCCTTCATCCATTTCCCATCTCAGCCCCAACCTCTGGCAACCATCAACCTACTCCGAATTTCTATGAGTTCAGTTTTTCTCGATTCTACGTATAAGTTGAGATCATATGGTGTTGTTTGTCTTTATCTGGCTTATTTCACTTAGTATAATACCCTCAAATTTCAGCCATTTCGCAAATGCAGGATTTCCTTTTTTATGACTTAATAATATTTCATTATATATATATACACATATATATATACATATATGTGTGTGTGTGCATATATATATGTGTGTGTGTGTGTGTGTGTGTGTGTGTGTATATATATATATATATATATATATATATATATATATATATTTGTATGTTCTTCATCTATTCATCCATTAACAGATGCATTGTTTCCATAACTTGGCTATTGTAAATGATGCTACAATGAACATGGGGGTGTAAATATCTCTTCAAGATACTGATTTCATTGCCTTTGCTTATATACCCAGAAGTAGAATTGCTGGATTATATGGTAGTTTTATTTTTAATTTTTTGAGGAATATTTATACTGTTTTCTATAGTGGCTGTACCAATTTATATTCCTACCAGCAGGGTTCCCTTTTCTCCACATCTTGCAGCACTTGTTATCTCTTGCCTTCTTGATGATAGCCCTTCTAACAGGTTGTGAGGTCCTATCTCATTGTGGTTTTGATTTGCATTTTTCTGATGATTAGAGTCTTTCCATGTGCCTCTTGGCCATTTGTAGTTTGTCTCTGGAAAAATGTTTATTCAGGTTCTTTGCCCATTTCAAAATTGAATTATTTGTTGAGATTTTTTTTTTTTTTTGGTTTTGAGATTCTTATATATTTTGGATATTACCTTTATAAGATATATGGTTTGCAAATATTTTCTCCCATTTTATAGACTGCCTTTTATTTTGTTGAATTTTTTTTTTTTTTTTTTTTTGCTGTGCAGAAGATTTTTAAGTTTCATGTAATCCCACTTATATGTTTATATTGTATATCCAACAACACATTCCAAAGGGGGCTGTGTGCTTCAGTCTCACTCTGAGATCTGGGATTTTCACAATGGTGTTTTGTCAGTGATAGTTGCTAGTTGGTCCTGTGAGGAAGACTGAAGTCTGGAACAACCTATGTCAACATTTTGATGACGTCACCTCCTGATTTTGTTTTCATTTTATCTCTTCTTCCACTTTACTGTCTTTCTTTGCTCTTTGCCTCCCCTTAAAAGTGAGATGTGAATCATTTTAATAAAGGGCCATAGGAAGAAATCTTTTCAGTCCCCCATTCCTCGGTGCAGGGTCACTTGTGGTGAGGAATCAAGAGATATAGTGATGGGCTAAAGAGAATTAAAAATGAAGTATGTGGATCACCTAGGTAATCAATATGGAATTTAGAACATCAGGAATGAATTTAGCCATAAATCAGCCCCAAGCCAGCTAGGATGGTCTATCCAACCTGAATCCCCTTCTTCTAGGCTGGTTAGTACGATCACAAAAGACTGTAGGTGATGGCAGGTATTTATGACCACTTTGAATTCAATATTTATTAATTATGTCTCGCAGAGAAGATAATAAGCTAAAGAGAGTTAGAAGAGATTATAGGCATCATTTAAAAAAAATGAAACAAGCAAAACTCAAAAAAGAAACCCATGAAAGGGAATCATTTCTTCTTTGAGCACAGAGTAAGCTTTCAGTGAAAGGGAGCGTATGGCTATTTGTGGGAGATGCTGAGTGAGGCATTTCAGATGACATTACTCTGGATGGCGGCACTTTAAGAAAAGTGCCATTCTCATTTCACAGATGAAACATTTGGAACTTAGAGAGGTTGAGGGCTGTGTCAGTGTCACACCTTGTAAGTGGTGAAGCCAAGATTCGAACACAGATCTCTCTGATGATAAATTCCTCAGGTGCTTGTGGACTAGAGAAGATTGAGAATCATCTTGGCCCCAGTGAGTTTTGATGGGTGACAGACTCTGAACAGGATGGGAATGAGTGGGGTTGGATGTAGTCACCACAGTGAGCTGAAGGCCGAGGACTGATTAGTTATTTCTCGTCACCTTTTCCCTTGCCACAATTTCAAACAAGGGATTTGAGTTACCAAGTGAGACAGAGCTGGAAGGAACTTCTGTGAACTTAATAACAGAACATGAATTAGCTGTTCTACTCATTGACAATTGCCTTGAGCCCCTTGCTCCCAGAGGGGATGGTACAGATGCAAAATTGAGTGAATATGAAGCTATAGTTTGGAGGGAAAATGGACTGAGCCAATGGGAAGTTTCTTTCGGGTCATTCCCTAAGCTGGCTGCTCCCTCCTTTTTTCCTTCTCCATAAATCATTAATGTGCTCCATAAGCTGAACACATTTACTAAGGAAATGTGTTGGGCACAGTATGAGGTGCTAACTTAATTAGATGTTCTTTCTCTGTGCCCCTGAGATAAATAGATGGTGAATATCACTCTTGGGGTACTTCCTATCTTGTATGTGCATATTATTCCCTCTGTGTTTCTCTATGTCCTCATTGTTACAGGGAGACAGACTTAAAACAAATATATCCATTAAAGGCATTATAATAAAAGACTATACAGGAGTGCTAAAAGGAAAGAGAATCAGTTCTAAGTGGTGGGTGGTGGCATGGAAAAAAAGATCCTAAGAGTAGGTGATTTTTGACATTTAAAAAAGGTAAATAGATGTTGATTTGCTAGGCAGGGATGGGAAGAATGTATTAGAAGCATTGCAAGTAGAAAAAAGGAGCTGAGCAAGGATATGGACCATGGTGGCACAGGATAGCATTGAGAATGACAGATGTGAGATGTGAGAAATTCACTGCAATGAAAACATAAAGAGTAAGTAGAAATTTGGTGAGAGGAAAGTCTAGAGAAAATCTATATGTCATGCGAAGGAGTTTAAACTTTATCTCAACGGCCATGGAAGTCTGTTAGAGGGTTTTAAGCACAAAAGTGATTCCAATAGAACTACATTTCTGTTGTTAAGGAAGATCTCAGTTGATGATTGTGGGCAGAAATGTTTGACAAGGTTAAGATCAGAGTAGACAAGGTATTTAAGGGAAAGGGAACAGAGGGGAGAATGTGGGAAAGCTAGAGATCAGAAAAAGCTTGATTCATGGGGGGAAAATCAAATCAGAGAGACCATCCCAAGAGTTCCAAAGAGACCTGATTATGGTCAAGCTGCAGCAGGGGGCATGGGAGAGAAAATGACCCTGGAGAACTTCAAGAGAAAAGGCAGAACGTGGGTTCTTACTGGATATTCAACTAAGAGAGGGGCCTTGGTGACTTCCAGTTTGGCTTAGATGCATGGGTGGACATTTACACCACTTAATGACAATAAGAGAGATAGTAGAAGAAGCAGACTTGGTGGGGGCGGGGCGGGGGGAGACTGATCAGTGGAGTTTTGTACATATCGTTTGGAGTTACACCAAGCTGAGATGGTCCAGTAGGCACTGTACAATTTAAGAGCGAATGAAAACATTAAAGAGAAATGAAAACATTGGTATCAGCAGCATATAGACCAGTAGAAGTTCAAGGAATAAAAGAAATTACCTATGGGCGATCTCATCAATGTATTATGAAATAAAAACAGTACTAAAAGTAAAACTTTGGGGTTGAGGGAGTGTGTGCATATTTAAGAAATAGGCAGGGGGAGAGGAGCCACAGAAGGAACTGCTGGGTACCTACATTTCTGACTGGGAAGAAGAAAGGTCAAGTAGTAAGAAACTGCAGAAATTCAAAGCGAAGAATAGAGGAATTTAAAGTTTGCAAATCAACAAAGAGGAAGAGATTGAAAATACAGCAGAGGTAATTACTGTATCTGAAAAGAGCTGATGGAATTGAGTGAAGAATAGATGAAGGGGTTGATCTCATACTAAAGGGCAGATGATTCTTCCCATGAAACTGGAAGAAAGGAAATAAATTGGGGAGAGGGTAGGGAGAACTTCAGAATTATAGATTCAAGGAGAGGAATTCTCGCCACTGTTAACCTTGATTTTCTTAGTAAAGTAAGAGGTAAGTTCATTTGCTGGAAGGGTGGGGGAATTGATAGTGGGAAAGGAATAAGAAAACAGATGGAATAGAAACTTTGGGAATTGGGATAAGAATTTGACCAGGTGTAAGCATAATAGAGAATGGAGGATTTCAATGGCGTCCTATACATCTCCCAAATTCTTTCAGGGAAGACATGTTTCTGACTGTCAGAAAATGGATAGAAATTTCAAAAGTACATGATATTGGCTAAATAAATGGTGAAACAGAAATCATATTCTATTTTAACGGAGTATGAAAATCCACTAAGTTTTTATACCGAAATAAAAAATAAGAGCCAAGCAAACCAAACATTGGGAAATTTTGGAGTTGAAATCACTAGTGTCCAAAGATCAAAGATGAGAGAAACAGCTAACATGGACTGTGGATAAAAATCAAGGTTATGTTGCTCACTAAGAAACAAAAAATATTCTGAACCTGAGTGTAAATAGATTGCACTGCTATGCCGGAAGCAAGATAGGTTTGAAGATCATAACGTTGAGGGGACACAAATTTCAACAGTTGTGTGAGTGCTTAGCAGCTCAGCCATAAGAGTGGTGTCAGATGGTAGATGGTCAGTCTGACCCAAAGTGGAGGGTTTTTGTGTCCTGTATAGCAGAAGGACAGAGCAGAGGGTCCTTCCCTGGAGAAGCAGCTGAGTACTAAGTGGCAGGCCAGTGTCTAATTAAGAAGAGCATTGGATTAAAAGCTTCAGCATCCTTTTCCCAGTAAAACAGACAATGTTCTGGTCAGTCTAATCAAGACAAAGAGATATAAATTAAACATCAATCACTAATTTAAAAATCTCTGTAATCCAGTAAAAGAAATGTAATACCTTGATATAATTTATAAATTTCCTCTGAAACCAGCAGCCCATAGAATACTTAAAAGTAAAATAGCAGAAACATTCATATTAAAAATAAGAGCAAGATAAAGATGACATAAGAATTATTCATTTTACACTATTCTGAAGTTATAGCCAATGAAAAGGTCAGAAAAGAGAAATAAGAAATATAATTATTGGAGAATAAAGAAAATTATCATTATTTACAGACAATATGATTATCTAGAAAACTCATAAGAATAACTTTATAAGTTATTTGAGCTAGAGAGTTTAGAAAGCCAATTAGTTATAAAATTAATATATAAAAAAGTTTACTACATGCCAGAAAATGCCAATTAACAAGCTAATTGAAAAATGTTCTGCCCAACAGAGTAACATAATTTAAAATATCTAGGTATAAATAAAAGTTCTGTAGAAGCTGCATGAAGAACAATTGGAAATTTTTACTCAGGGACATTAAAAAATTTTGGATAAGTTGACACTGCTGCTGTATTCATGAATAAGGTATAGGAGTATCAACATATTGATAGTCCCCAAACAGATGTATTAATTTAGTGTGATTTACATACAAATTCACAATTGTTTTATGAAACTAGTTAAAATTACTATGACTTTACCTACACACACAAGCTTATTCTCATAAGAACCAAGAAAAAAAAAAACTGAAAAAAAAAATGAGAGGGAATCTGTAGTACCAGAGAGCTAAAAATTATTCCTAAATGCACATTTGTGTATAGGTAGATCATAAATAGATACAGATAGAACCAGAAATAAACTCTAGTATAATTAAAGATCTACACTATGCTAAATTTAAAATTTAAATTGGTGGGAAAAGGATTGGTATGAAGCCAAGATAAATGGTTAACTATTAAAGTCGCATCCTCTACTAGACCAGTGGAAGTGTCTGCCTGGATTTGCCAGTCTGCGCCTTCCTCTTGAGCCACTGTCCCTCATCACCTAATGGCCCTGCTCTCCCAGCCTCCTGGGCACAGCCTTCATTGCTGCTGTCTGTCACACAGGAGCCACAGCGTTCTGGCACGCAGGTCTGACCCAGTGGACTCCGTGGATCCCAGACTACCCTAGCAGCTGCCTGCAATGTCTGGGTAACACAACTCAGAAGCATAAACCTTGACAATTAAAAGGAAGGAAACAGAGGGGCGACCGATCAGTCCCTCTCTCCTCATCCCCACTCCGCTCCGTTGGACTTGTGCATTGGCTCTGTCAGCCTTTCTGTTGACATCCTGCATGACTGAGCAGAGGCTGTGTTTTTCTGCGAAGCTGCGGCCAGCCTGGTGGTGATGCACCACCTTTGATTTTCTTTCCTCCTGCCTTTCCTCATCATCCCTTCTTCCTAACTCTTAGTGCCTTGGGATCCCTCTCCTGCGCAAACCTCTACCTCAGGCTCCACTTTGCAAGGAACGAGGGCTCAGGCACAGTTCGGCTTCACACCTCATGCTATAAAACATGTCATGAATGGATTAGAACATTACAATGCAAAAAATACATAAAGAATAAAAAATATTAATTTACCTATCTGTCTATAACCATAGTTTTGTTTTTTGTTTTTTGGTTTTTTTTTGCTACTAGTCCTGGGTCATTACTACCACTTATGTTTCCCCTACATCCTGCCCTTAGCTTTGTAAGCAGCTGTTTTATTAATCCCTCCTAAATTTATCCAACATGTATATTATTAAAGTGCAAAAAATCTTTCTAACTGAAGAATTTGATAAATTTGACTATACATATCTTAAATCTCTGCAGGTTAGAAATATCACATCCAAAATTAAATAACATCTAATAAGCAAGAAAATATTTGAAATGCCTTTAGCAGAAATAGGTTAACATATTAATAGATTGATATAGGTTAATATATTAAAGTTCTTATGATTCAATAAAAATATAATATCTTGTTAGATAAAGTAGACTAAGGACTTGAATCTACAAAGAAAAAACAAATGATCAAAAATCATATGAAAAAATATGAATAAATAAAATATAAGATAAAATTTTTAGGACCTACAAGCAAGTAAAAATTTCTTAGGATGTAAAAAGCTCAAACCATTTTATGGTTTTAGGAAAAAAACTTTATCAACATTTAAAACATTTAAAACTTTTGTTATTTAAAGATACCATTAAGAAAAAATGCATTAATATGATGGTTAAGTGGAGGGCCAGGGGAGGGAGGGAGCAATTGGGAGGATCATTTTATGAACATTATAGATGTCTAACCAATGTACTGTATACTTGAAACTAATTTAAATAAATCAATTTATTTAAAAAAAAATAAAAAGGGAAATGTAATGAAAGAAAATATTCGCAATGTGTGTATTTAACAAAGAAATTGTATCTGGAATGTCTGAAGAACTCTTATAACTCAATAAGGAAACAATCTGATTTTGAAAATGGGCAAAAGATTTGACCAAGCAATTTACAAAAGAAGCTCTACAAATGGCCAGTAAGTACACGAAAAGATGGCTATCATTAGTTGTCATTAGTTGTCAGGGAAATGCAAATTAAAACCACAGTGAGATACCTCTGTGTACCTACTAGAAGGGTTTAAATTTCAAATACTGATCATACTAAATGTTGGTAAGAACATGGAACAGCCAGAACTCTCAGACGTTGCTGTGGGAATATAAATGCTGCCATCACTTTGGAAAACTCAGTTTCTTAAAAAGTTAAACATATACCTGCTGTACCACCAGCCATTCTACTCCTAGGCATTTACCTCAAAGAAATAAAAATATATGCCCACACAAAGTATTTGTGCACAATGCTCATGGTAGTTTATTTGAAATAGCCCCAAACTGGAAAGAATCCAAATGTCCGTTAACAGATGACTAAATAAGCAAATTGTGGTACCTATAAACTAGAATATTACTCAGCAATAAAAAAAGAATGAATCACTGACATACACACCAATATAAGTGATTATACTAAGCGAAAGAACTAGAAACAAAAGATCATCTACTGTATCATTACAGTTATATAAAGTGGTAGAGATGCAAACTAACCAACCAATAGCAGCAGAAAGCAGAGCAGTAGTTGCCTGTGGCCAAGAGCAGAGAAAGGCATGGAAGATCTAGGAGCACAAAGTGATTTGGGAAAATTACGAAAATGTTCTATATATTAACAGTGGTGATGGTTTCACGGATACATGCGTTTTTCAAAACTCATTGAATTATATACTTCAAATGGATGTAGTTGATAATATGTAAATTATGCATCAATAAAGGCAATAAAAATTATTTTCTCACTGTGTTCTTTGCTGGATGAGATCTTCCTGATCTTGGTTACTCCTTTGTTTATTGTCTCTTCTACTTAATATTGTATTGCCATAATAGATTTAGGGACACAACTATAATTGCTTCTGAGAGAGAGGGAGAAAGAGAGAGAGAGAGAACACCGAAAAAGAAGAAATTGAAGATTCCAAAATGCTAGGGGAATTTTAGTGGAGAGAAAGTTCCAGAGGCATGGAGTCCAGAATACAGATGGAGGTATGGAGCTTGGAAAGGAGAGAACATTGAGAAATTTGAGGTGAACATATGTGAGTCTGAAATAGCCATGTCTGATGACCTCAAATGTTCCATGAACATAAAATGACATCTTCTGAGAAAGTCCTGGGTGGGCTGGTAGATGAGGAGAGTAGGTTGTACTATTGAAGTCAACAAGGCAAATAAAGGATTTAATTGACACAAGGGAGAATCAAGGATGAGCCGAAAATTCCGGACCAAGAGAAACCTTCTCTATGCTCTCAGTGAGTTTTCAGTCCTCACCTCCCTATGATGTGCATGAAGGACAGCACACTGCTAACCACTGACTGTCATCACACCTCAATTCCTAATCCAAACCTCACAAATTTTTGGCAACTGTCTAAACTTACAATGTGGAGAAATTAGGAAATGGAGATGCTTATGCCTGATTATTGATAGGTCTTTGGTTTTCTCAAGCGTCACCAAATCTCATCTCTCTCCAGATGATGGAGGCATGATACTCATAATGTAGATCCATTTCTAACAAGCGACATCCCAGTCTTCCCTTGTTGAAAGGATTATACTATTTTGCATATAATATGTCCATTAAAGATCCTTTGCTTTCTACTGGCATGTTGAAAATGTCCCACTAAGGAGAATCCTATGTGCCTACTAAGTGGGTTATGAGGTTGGAACTGTGGCTGGAAAGATCTATGCCAAATAAATTTTATTATAATGACTTTGGTCTGTATCATCAGTCTTAGATAATTGTACTGCAGCAGACATGACTTTCTTCCAGAGGCAGACTGTTAGAACGCATGACATAATAACACTGTGATTAATCTGACCTAGCCCTCCCTGGCAGGTCGAGAGGCACAAATTCACAGGCTCCTGTAACTGCCGTAAAATGATACAGCAACACAGAATTTGGGGGTGAGGCATCAATTTTGAAATATATTGTTAAAAATAACACCTAATGAAAACAAATACTTAGATCTTTGGACTCCTTGTAAAGAGGGTAATTAACATTATAAATGGGGTACACTTCTGATATTTTAATTTGGGGTTTCAGGATTTGCTCTCACAATTTAAAAATAGGTGAAATTAATAACTGCAGAGTTGAAGTGGGGAGATTCATATTTTTTTAGGCAACACATAGAAAAACAACCAAATCACTTTCAATCAATGCTTGCAAAATTAGGAAAAGAACTCTAACTCGTTACTTATTTTCTCACAGACCCTAGGCTCTCAGATACTTTGTTAAAGGAGTTTAGTGTAAGGACAAACTCTAAGGCCTGGCCCATTAATTTTCCTGTTTCAGGGAAGAGTGAGGTGGTGGAGGCAGGTAGTATATGGAGGTGGGTAGAGTACACACCTGAATTCATACTTTTTGTTTTTTTCAAGGTGCCTCTTGTCCAAAGAACCATACTTAGCAGTGTATTTGCTTAAGGAACTCTAGAAAATTGATATCCTTTTCCCATTCACATAATATTGGGAGATTTTTAGCCATTCTATTTGAATTCGATACCTAACATACCATCATTACATAAAGAAGTTCTGTGATATTTAAGCAGATTTCGATTTTAAATCTTTTTTTTTTTTTTGTAGTATTTTTGTCTGTTGTAACTTTGGAAAGACTGTATCAGGGCTTACATAGTTAATAAAAGCAAACTAAAGCAAATAATCACCTTCTAGTACTTCTTTCAGCATATTCTAATTTTTTAATGGAGAAAATGCATTCTTAAATTAAATATGCATAATAAGAAATACTAATAATAAGAATAAAGTGGAATATGTGAGAATGAATCTAGTGTTGTAAGCAAAATGCATTTGATTTGCTAAGGATAAAAGCTGGCTTGAATCGGTAAGAATCAGTGCAAAAAAGAAAAGCCTCATAATGTTCATAAATTATCCGTAATTGTATGGATTTTAAATATAAAAGTTGGCAGTGGAAAAAGCTAAAAGCCATTAGGAGAGATACTATTGTGCAATGCAGTAGGAGCAGCCAGTCACCATCTTATGAAAAAAAAAAAACCTTAGCTAGAGTTTTCTGAAATTTTGATAACCATACTTGAAACTTATCTTGATGTTTACTACAATGCACACATTGTTCGGTAAGCCATGGCCTAATGCATATACGAATCATATTTGAAAAGAGCTACTAATTAACATGAATAGTCTTCTTCCGTGAAGGTCGTTTATTGCAAAGTTTTTCTTTTTCTTTTTTCTATCTGAATATCGCTAAAGGAGTCCTCAACGACAACCATTAGTTTAAGAGACGAGTCTGTTTTCTCCCTGACATTGGGTCATAGTTTTAAAGAGTCTTTTTTTCTTGCCAAGAAGCCATAAAAATAATATTTAAAAGCAGGAAAGGGAGAGAAAATAATGGTTCTCTAATTGAGCAGTGCATCCACTTGTTACGTTTTATTCTGTCATCAACTTTATTCTCTCATCAACTTCTTCTTATAGTATTTCAGAATCATTTAGCTAAATTGTTAGACTTTATTTCAAATGAAATCCATCAGGAGTTTTTCGTTGAAAACGGGGTTGGCCAATATTTCTCTAGGGTTCTTTGGGATGGTCCCTAAAATGTTCTCCAGATAAGTACAACAGAAATTTATTTTCTCATGCTCTGGAGACTGGGAAGCCCAAGATCAAGTGCAGTAGGGTTCACTTTGGAGCGAGGACTCTCTTCCTAGCTTGCAGAGGGCTGCCTTTTTGCTGTGTCTTCACATGGCTTTTCTTCAGTGAGTGTGTGTGGAGTGAAATTCCCCATTCTCATGATCTTATTTAACCTTAATTACCTCCTAAAAGCCATGTCTCCAAATTCAGTCACATTGCGAGATGAGGGCTTCAACGCATGAATTGGGCCAAGTGGATTGCAATTCAGTCCATAGCAACAAGATGCTCTGTTTTATACTCCAGATATGTCTTTATTGGATACTCTCTCAGAGACGGCAGTGTTGCAGGGGGTGTTAGGAAAGTGTACACATGTCTATAATATGAGGCAGAAGGTGATAAACGCGAAAGGCAAGAACTGCAGGACTATTAGGGACAGAGCGGTCGCGTAGAGCTGAATGAGCAGGAGAACCTCCCAGAGAAGGACTTCTTGTGTCAGGCATTCTAGCGAGGTAGGATTTTGGTCAGTGGCGGGGTAGAGAGAGTATTTGCAGTGTGAAGACTGACATCAGGAAAACAGTAAGGGAAGAACGTGAGAATGAAAATGATCAGGCAGAACAGGCTGGTCTAGATTGTCCGGAGCCCAGTGAATTGTAGCAGCGATGTACTAAGTAGCAGAGAGACTAGAGGGGCTGAAATCCCAAGGGGTTTGTTGGGAAGGCATTGGAGAGTCACTGCAAACTCCTAGGGAGATGCTGGTTTACTTTATAAACTTTCATTGCTACTGAACACACTGCTCGAACACGTTTACTGGAAAAGTCTGGTTTTATCATTACTAAACTAATTCCTTCCAAATTGGATGATTCCCTCTCCAGATGAATCATGTCCTTGTACAGAAACATGTCCTTGAGGGATAAACCTGACTGGGGTTGGAAAGACGGTCTGGGGAAGGAAGTGAAAAGGCTCTGAATGAAGGCGTTTCTTCAAATGAATAGCAGCAAGGACGTAGCAGTGTGTTTTCCTGCTCATGAAGTTCAATTCTTCATGGTTTGCTTGGCTGTCAGAACGCTTCATGTTTTTATTTGTGAACATACATGGTGATCATCCTTAAGACAAAAAATCTGATGGCAGGTCCCTCGATGCCCTTGTTCAGAGCAGATGTTGCCGTCAGAGCTGGGCTTTCAATGCTCACTTCTGAGATGTTGTAAATTGCATTAAGAGGCATCTCTCCCACACTCTTGATGTTTCACACACAATTTATCAGGGTAACGTTGAAGGAAAGAAGTTGAAAGAGACAAACTTCACAGATTTGAGGATCTCTAAACTAGAGCTATCATCTGCATTGATGCAATTAATCACAGCTCATGTGACCATCAAAATATACAAACTCAACAAGAGAATCAGAAAGAGATGCACAGAATTTATCTACATGGAACAGCTGTGTGGACCTATCGAGTTTAGGAAAAGTTAAACATTACTTTTTGTGTTGGGGGACCATACACAGGTGATACAAGCAGAGAGGGATAGCCCAAAGATGATGTCTTCACTTAGAAAATAGTAGGGCTCCAAGGATTATGGGTCCTGAGCTGAGCTGAGAATTTCTTCTCTTAGGAGGAAGTGAATTGCTCCTGCCCCACTTCTCATGAAGGCAAGATGTTGTCTTCAGCATCCCTGACGTGGGGTCATCTCAGCTCTCCTTGAACGCTTCCGCAGGCTGAAGTTTGGATGTTCCAACTTGTTGTTTGGACTCTCGGACATAACTTCAGTCTGGATGGCAGGGTGAAATTAGATAAACAGCTACACTGACTCCAGGGAGATTTTGTTTAAAGCATCTGTTTCTTCAATTTGGCCATAGTAGGCCTAGGGGAAGAGAGGATTTCTATTGATGAAAAAAGATCAAGAAGATGCTGCCTCATTCTTTTCCTTTTTTTTTTTTTTTTTTGTTTTAGGGAGTATAAAGCCTGTCTCCCCCCAGCATTACGGAGGGAATAAATCCTCTCCAAGTTTCCTCTGATACTGGGTTTATGCCCAGTTCTAGTTTAGGTGAGATCATGTGGATGCTTTTTCTGGTAGTTTGCTGGACTACAGATGTAACCTGCTTTGAAAGAAACTCTATACATAGATATAAATATATGAACTAGAGTCCAGATGATTACAGCACTCAACTAATATTTATTAAGCACTTCCCATGTGCCCAGCATTGAGCAACATACTAGCATGTATTAAGAAGTGTGGACACAATGAGATACTATCTCATCCCTGTTAGAATAGCTATGGTCAACAGAGCAAGTAATAATAAATGTTGGAGAGGATGCAGAGAAAAAGGAACCCTCATACACTGCCGATGGGACTGAAAATTGGTACAGCCACTGTGGAAAACAGTATGGAGTTTCCTCAAAAAACTAAGAATTGATCTACCATATGATCCAGCAACCCCTTTACTGAGTATTTACCCTGAAGACTTGAAAACCCATATCCAGAAAGATATTTGCACATCGATGTTCAGAGCAGCACTGTTCACAGTGGCCAGGACATGGAAGCAAATGAATTGTCCTACGATAGATGATTGGCTAAAGAAGCTGTGGTACATATATATACAATGGAATATTGCTCAGCCGTAAGAAAAGATGAAACACTGCTGTTTATGACAACCTGGATGGAACTCGAGATAATCATGCTAAGTAAAATAAGCTAGACTGAAAAGATTGAAAATCACATGATGTCACTTATATGTGGGTTATAAACCTAAAAGCAACAAATGAACAGTACGAATAAACAGAGACTCAGGGACATGGACAATGGACTAGTGGTTAGCAGAGGGTGTGGGGTGGGGGAAGGTAGATAGGGTAAAGGGGGTCAAATATAAGGAGTTTGGGGGAGGGTGAAGTGGGTAAAGGGGATCAAATATATGGTAGCTGAAGCAAACTGGACTTTGGGTAGTAATCACACAATAGAATATACAGATGTCAAATTATAATGTATACCTAAAAATTATATAATTGTATTAACCAATGTTACTCCAATAAACAAACAAACAAACAAACAAAAAGAAGTGTGGAAGAATGAATTCTTGCACATAGGAAACTTAAAGTTTTAATAGAAAATTGAAATGATAAAGAACAATTTTAAAAACGCTTATGATTTGGTACTAACTTGTGAGGTAGCGATATTAATGGTTGTGGTTATTTGTAATAAGAGAAAACAGGGCAGACTACTGAGGCTGGAGAAGTTTTTAAAAACAAAATTTGAATATGGTGAGATCTAAGGTGCTTCGAAGCTCTGGGTAGGCAGAGTCCAGGCAAGAAGCATTTCCAGTGGGGGATATTGCACAAGCAACAGCAACAGTTATTGTATCAATTCATTGTCTCTTTGCTAAGAGCTAATTGTATGGGGCATTATTATGCCCATTTATCAATGAGGAGGTGATGGAACTTGGTACCAAGTAACAACAATGATAGCTAATACTCATTTAGCACTTAGTATGTTCCAGGAACTGTTCTAGGTGCTTTGCATATTTTAAATTATTTAAGTGTCTGAACAGTCCTGCCAGGTAGCTACTATTCTTATACCTGGTTTAGGCATGAGGAAACTGAAGCACAGAGAAGTTAAATGACTAGCCCAAGGTCACTCAGGCAGTAAGTGGCTGACCTGGGATGAAACGCAAATCTCTCTAGTTCTAAAGCCCGTACTCTAAGATACTGAATGTATGAGGAATGTAGAAGTGTGGTGAGTGAAATAACATTGGCCCTGCGGGAGGGATGAGGTTTCAAAGTACAAGCGAGAGGTGAGTCTGTGTGGATAGGCATTATTCTCATTCTCAAACAAGTCTTTGTTTTAACTCGTGAGAACCCACAAGGAATTTGAAATGCAAGTGTGAACACCAAGATTCAGGGTATGCAAACCACTGTGGGCCGTGAACATTTCCTAAACTATGCCTCGAGCCCTTTCAGTGCAGAAGGAAACTCATCGGAATGTCGGTCTCAAGACTTCGCAACAATTCCAGCCTTGCTCCAGAGCCAGGGTCCCTGGAGTAGAGAGACGAAAAAGCAGATCCCTGCCTCCCCACCTCTGTGCAGCTTCTTCTCTTATGAAGTTTTTGTTATTAACTTAAAAACATTCCTTAGGTCTCTATATGTCCCTCCTACACAGGCTTGGATCCCTGGATTTCAGCGAGGATGCAGGATTGTGTGGGCCCCCTTTGCATCGTCGAGAACATGCAACCAACCAACTTCGTTGGAAACAAATAGATGACATCAGGTTGGAACTCAGAACAAGCCATGTGGAGAGGGAGAGAAAGTGTTGTGATCAGAGAGGATCCAGATGAGTTTTTCCTTATCAAAATGCCTTCCTCTTATAGACATCATATTGCTAAATTTCTATTCATAAGAATTCATTTCTTTGGGCTTCTTTCCAAGATAAAGCCAACAAATTTTCCAATGGAAAAATGTCTAATTCAGTGGTTTTAAACATAGAGCTTTAAACAGAAGAATTTATTTTTCTCAAATGAATTCTAAATTATAATTTCAATATGTAAGAAGAAAGGGGAGCTAGTGCGAGAAAATCAGGTGCTAGTGGTATGGGGGTGCACCTCCTGCCAGTTTAGCCTTTGCCTTGTTCTCCATACTAGCCCTTGAGGCACCCCCACAGAGTTTTTGGACCATGGAACTTAGTGTATAATTTTTCATGCATCTCATGATGCATAAAACAGCATACCCGACTAACCAACCACTGGCTTAAACAAATAAGGTTTTATTTTTCTCATAAACTAGAATTCTAAAGGTAGTGGGCTGCCAGTATTGTTTCAGTGGCTCAGAGAGCTCAGAGCCAATGTCTTTATGATTTTCTTGCTTTTTACCTCATGGTCAAAACAAGGCTGCTTCAGCTCCACACATCACATTTTTGCTCAGGGCAAGAAGAAGAAAAAAGGGCAGTTCCAGTCATATCTGTTCCCTAAATTCAAGAAAATAAAAGCTTTCCTGGACACTTTCAGGAGATTTCTGTTTGGGTTGGCCTGAAATATGTCATATGGTCACCTCAAGCTGCAGAGGATTCTAGGAAAACAAATATTTAGAGAGCCATACTGCCATTCCAAAGAATTTTGGAGTTCTATTCTCAAGGAAGAATATAGATGTGGCTATTGAGTGGAAAACTAACTGTATAAGCCATAGTCTGTTCTCTTCATGTATTTCATGAAGGAATGCATTACATTTTAAAATTGTCATAATAGAAATTCCATATAAAATTAGCTTATACTGGGAACAAATGACTTCCCTTTTGATGAGAGAAAGAGTATAGTTTCCTTAAGCTGTTGATGGAGAAAGGGTGCTGAAAAGGGACAAAGGTATAAAGAAAATGATAGAAAAACATTAAAGATAAATTATTGGCAATTTGTCTTATAAGATATCAGATATACTGGAATAATAAGTCTAATATGATTCGGCTTCTTAAAAAATACCATTTTGTCTCAAGTGTAAGCAATGTGTCTTATTTCAACAAGTACATTCACTTGATTAGCCAGAAAACTGATTCATAGAGGCAAAACTTGACTTATTAGGTATATGATAGAATAGAGGTAAAAGTTAACTCAGTAAAACAAGTTGAAACACACACACATGCACACGCACACGCACACGCACACACACAGCTGTAAAGATAAAAACCAGTACAGGGTTCCTGCTCTATCAATGCCTTTCTGCTGGAAAGTGAATTTTACCTACGTCTCTCCCTTCCTGTTAAGCAAATAACCAGGGGACAGTTAATCATATCTGTCTGGGTATGGCTATGAAACATTTTCAGTGGAGAGCATGAATGAGCAGGGAATTGTCCTGAAAAGCAGAACAAAAAGAAATTATTAATCATGTTTTCCTTTGTATGTTTACTGTTTTGCTTCTGAAGGGAGTATTAGTTCACTGAGAGATGCATAATTAGGAGATATGCCAGATGGGTAATCAATGTGATTTTAAATTTTTATAGAAGAGAACGGAGTTGTAGCTTGAACTATTTTTTTTAGAAAGTACTTTAGTTCTATGCAGTTAAAAACAAATATCTTGCATTAAAAGGTTACTATCTTCTACGCAATGATGTTGAGTATGTTCTTACTATCTTCTACGTAATGATGTTGAGTATGTTCTTAAATTCCCCTTCTATTGTTTGGAAAACTGGCCTGATGGAAGAGAAGAGCTGACGGGGCCTACCAAATGCATGAGAAAAGCTCACCCGAGGCTCCCTGCGACGAATGGTTGAGAGCTTTATTTAATCGTAATCATCATTATATATAAAAAACCAAAGCATAAATTCCACTTCCCTTGCCTTGTTTCCCAGTCAACATTTACTTGTCTCCATTCTCAGTCTAGAAGGAAATCTAAAGGAAGCACTTTCTCGCATTTCAATCTCACATTTAAGCAAAGTGAGTGAGATCTGCCACCAAAAGGGCTGCAGCGTGGCCAGCAAGGTGGGCTTGGTGAGGAGATCACCTCTGAGGACAAGGAAGCAGAGCAGATGCCCCGAGGACAGTGTTTTTAAAACTGTGGTTCCTGACACATTTGGGAGCCATGAAATCAATTAAGAGGGTTCTGGCTACATATTATTTCTTAACCAAATAAAGCTGACCGTAATAGAATAAAATGGAATAAACAATATAAATGTGAGTCACGTGTAGTAAGAGTATTATTTATGAAACTTTCGCTTCAATAATATTAATGTGTCCTGATATAAATCTTACTTCTGTGCATGGGCCATGGCTAGAAAAGTTTGAAAAATACTGCTGCAGGGCTAAGTGTGAGGGGGCAGTTGCACCTGAGCTTACAACCTCTATTGGAAGGAGAAGGGGGAGATGGGGAAATGCGGGAGGAGGGTGTAGAGTCTCTGGGCATCTCATGTCCCTGTTAATAGATCCCATGGCTAGTAATACATTTAACTGTCAGTGTGTATATCTTCATTATTTCTCTATAGACATTTTTTCACACTAAGTTGAGAAAATTTTTGCCAAGCAATTCATCCAAAAAAAAAATTGGAATTTGACTGAAATTGTGTTATATTTATAAAATAATTTAGGTGAAAATTGACGTCTTGGTTGACTCTGCCAATCCAAGTGTGTGGGGCGTGTCTGCACTTATTCTAGTCCTTATATCCTTTAGCTCTGTTTATACTGTTTTTTAATGCTTTTCATTTTTCATTTTCTTGTTGACTCCTATATGTTTGGCATGTTTTGTCTCTTATTCTATTTGCTCCTGTGTTTTGTTTGTTTGACCCTAAGTTGTTTATCATGCTTCCATGTAAATTAACTCCATGTTTATAGAAGTCATAGAATCTCCTCTGAAATAGAGAGGTCCTATGTTGAAGGGGTGTGGAAATATCAGAGGCAGATGCAAAGAGAAGCCATTCCCAATAGCGTGGAGGGGACATTGCTTCAGGATGTCATCAGTGGTTGAGGTCTATTAGAAGTCTAGTAAATGTCAGTCTAATGAGTGAAGGAATGATTCTGGATGGGAGTAGGGATCATCTGCAACAATTTGTATTTTTCCTCCGAGGGAGAATGAAGGTACTGCTTCGGGCTTACTGGAGACTGTATAAGAACCTAGTTCCCTGGGTATCCGTGGGTATCATGGCGTTCAGTTTCCTGGCCCTGGCCCACGGAATCACTTCTTGAAGTTCACTTCTTGAAGTTCACTTCTAGGCCATTGCCATGAAGATGTGATTACATAAGGAGGTAGAGTGTTGCCAGTTAAGCACTAAATATTGAGTGGGAGAGTGGGGGACCTGCTATGACTCCATCACAGAAGGACGTGGCCTTTCTGGGCCACCATTTCCCATTCTGAGGTTCTATGACTCTGACACACAGCTCCAAACTGTGTCATTTAGTCTTCCCTCTTCTGCTCCGCCCTCTCTAAATCTTGTCTAAAGAAGGCTGGAGAGCTATTCTCAACCCCCTCCCCAACTCCTATACTTCTCATTACCTCCTGTCAAGCAGTAGCCAAGTGAGGCATTCACAGAGAGGGCAGGTCTATGAGAAGGTCTGAATTCATGCTGTCCTATCCCTCAGCACTGCAGGCCATTTTTGGGGGGGGCCATTACTCTGCCTACCACAGGAGAGAATGGAGAGAAGTACATCAAGCTGGGGAGGTGAAGGAGCTGGACAGAAGGGCAAATTTTAACTTTCTCTGTGGCTGGTGTGGAGCAGGGACAGGGAGCAGAGACAGGAGTCCCCGGGTGAGCAGGAGCTTCAGTAGAGGATGGCTGCAGCAGGCTGGTCGCTGGCGGGGAAAGACCACCTGCAGAGGGATCTCTGAGCTGCCTGGAGCAGCAAGGACCACAGACGGATGGCAGGACCAGCTTTCAGCAGCAGCATCTTGAAGTTAAAGAAAAAGCCACCAAGGTGATGCCCATCATGCAGAAATGACTACCTCCTTCCCAGGCTTTCTGGGAAGCCAGCATTTTTGTGTGATCTCATAGCATAGGGAAAGAGGTTCCCCAAATGACTAAGACTGAAGATCTGATGGAACTGACCAGTGAGGACTGAAACAAGATGAAATATCAGTTCAAGAGTTGTTACGGGAATTTGACGTTGGACCTAAGTATTGTGGTTTAAAAGTCATACCTCCCGGAGTTATAAACTTTTGCTATGGTCATAGAAAGCGGAGAGACAGGGGACGGCAGAGAACAGAGGTTTGTGCCAGCTTGCTCCGAGCGTTTTCTATAGATAAAGAGCATCTCACTTCCAAATGCCTCTTACCCGGGGTCCAAACCTAAACCAAATAACCTGCTAGTTAGTCAAGCTCCTTGGACAGCAGATATTATCTGAATAACAATAACCATATTAATAAATATATCCAGCAGGAGGGATAAAAAGGTGGTAGGGTATTCCCAAGAGGGAAATTAATTTCTTTTTATAATCTGCCATAGTTTATTTCACATATTCATGACCCGCCCAGTATGTTTTTTCTTTATGATGAGCCATAAAAATGACAAAATACATTAGCCAAGTTCTTCGTTTCTGCTAAAATGACCGTATTCAAAAATAATAACAGAGACTTGTATCAGCGATGCAAAAGATGCATGAAGTAATTGGGGCTTAATTTGTACACAAACTGTCAAGGCAGTTTTCCTCACGGCCTCCATCTTCTGAATTCATTAGTCTCTAATTACGGCCAGTGGGGACCAGCAGTTAGAAGGTTAAAGAGGTTCTGACAGGCCTAATCATTGCTCAGGAAGCTGAAAATGTATGCAAAGTCTCGGCAGATGGGGTGAGAGCGGCTTCTGCCAAGTGATAACTGTTATTCCTTTGCACCTCCAAAGCTGTCATCCTAATAGGCACATTTTAAATTTATTAATGCTCTAGTTACAATGCATACACAGTCTCTAATGGTATGTCATTCTGAGTATATAAACTGAGCAATTAACACATACTACCTGGTAATGGTAAAATTATTTGTTGCCCGTTTGGTGGGTCTTTTTTTTTTTTTTTTTTTGGCTGTCTCCTATTCCAGTAAAAACTGTCCCAGGAAAACCTTCCCTTTGTTAAAATAGAATCAGAGCTACACTGTAGATGGATTTCTCTGATATGACAACCACACTGAATGCCTTTGTCCATGCTTTACAGAACCCATCTCATCCATCATCGATTTCTGTCTGGCCTCTCCCATCAAAATCTCAGCATTAAAGACAATTTAGGTGATATGTTTGATCAGACTTTTGGGAAGAGCAGAGAAACACCAAGCTTTGATGAAAATGATACTTAAAAATTAGAAGAAACACGAGGTGGCATTTCTCATTTGTGACTTTTTACTTAACTCATAAAAGTAGAGAGAGGTTAGTGTGTACTTTGCCATTTCCAATTTAAAGTCATTAATATCTTATCCCTCTTTGGTGGCTCCCCTAACTTTAATCCTGATTGCTTTAAAGCTAACTAATCACCAGCAAGAGGTATTTAAAAAAAACAACAACAACAAATGAAGTGTCTTGTCTTTCCTATGACTATCGCCATGACATGGGAAGGGCCTTTAATTAAATGCAGCACTTAGCGCAACAATTGTTTGCATGTAGGAGGCTACAGAAATGGAGACAGCTGGAATGGATAGTCCCTAAATTGTAGGCTTCATCAGGACTACAAGATTCATAAGCGGTCCTAATAGCATGATAAGGTGTTAATCTCAGCAACGGAGCAATTATCCGTCCAGTGACTGACCGCCACTCTGCGCTCACAAGCCCATTTCGGCTAATTGATTTACACTGTATAGAAGTAATATAACCAAAAAAAAAATAAAAAAAAGTCACAGAGACTTTCTGTTCATTAAAAATTGTGATTACATCTCCCTACTAGGTGATCTGTTTGAGATTTTTATACCATACAGAAAAGATATCAAACGCTTAGGTAATAAGTTTTCTTTGCCTGAGATCAAATCATCCATCCACTGTGGTTCCTTCAGTGGCTGGAAGAATAGCCCAGGTCGATTAATGGACAGGACCTCGGGCAAGTGTCCTCATTTCTTCGAGACTCAGTTTCATCACCCCCCCAAGGTGAGAAGTTGGCCTAGACACTCTCTGACCTCTAAGATCTTTCTCATTCTGGACGGCCACAATCCACGGATTTGAGCACTGTGAGGCCAGAAGCGAATCACACGGCTGAGCCAGAGCCATCGTTAGGAGTAGGTCAGGTCTTTTATTTTCCACTTTCCATTTTCAACTTGGAAGTTTAATCTGGTTTCTGACCACCCTGTTTATTTAGAAGTTTTTAAAAATACATGCACAGTGGATTTTTCCGGCCACTTTGCTATGTTTTTGCTATATGATATATCCATTTATTCCCAAAGGTTTATTTTTTTAAAAAAAAAAAATTGTTTCAGCATCTCTTTAATGGGAAATCCAGTGAAGAGAGTCTAGACATACATTGCAGTGTCAGCTTATTTGGCATGATGTGATGCTGTAGGGAGAAAGGACATCCTGTGAGTATGTGGGGTCAGCTCACTTGGCCTCCTTTGTGCCCGTAAGAGTGGGCCCCACTCTATGCCACCAGTCAGCCGTCCGGCCTCCTTGGGCCCGTGTTTCCTGGTTCATAGAGTGAAAGCGCTGAGCTGACTGCTCCTGAAGGTCTGTTTCAGCAATGATGTGTGATGACTCTCCTTCGTTCTGAGAAAAAGGATTCTCCTCAAGATCAGAGCCCTGGAAGCCAGATGGTATTTGGAGCAACAAGGGGTCCTGAAAGGTTCCAAAAGCCACCTATGGGAGAAAACATTGCCTGTGGAAACCTTGTCGTTTTGTGGATGACAAGTCATGGTGTGGGGCATGACATATTTTCCAATAAAATATATATTAAGATTACTAGTCAAAGTAAAACAAAAACAAAAACAAAACAAAATGAAAAACAACATTGGCCTTGGGATCTACCGTCCATCCACTTGCGAGTCTTGGGAGGTGTTCCTTCCTTCTTTGGGTGTGTCCCTCGCTTGCTGAGACTCCCCTAGAAGTGGCAGTGCAGCTCGCTCTGCTCTCAAGGTGAAGGAAGTGTGGATGGGAGCGATCGCTGACTCTCCCCTGGGAACGGTTCATCGTTTTATGGAGGATGTTTCCCAAAGAGTGAACCGCCTACATCAGAACGCCTGGAGGGCTGGTTAAAATGTCAGATTCCTGGGCTCTACCCTAGACTTTGTACTCAGAACCCCAAGGACTGAGCATAGGAACCCTCCAACTAAAAAAAAAAGAAGAAAAAAAGCTCCATGATTCTTATGCACCACTGAGCTGCTTCCACCCAGGAACAGTGCTCTTCATTTCCAGCATGGAGGTTCCTCCTACGGCATTTTCCTGGTAGAAGGGCACAACCTTGACCTAGAGATCAAAGTTATTGCAGGCAAATCCAGTTCTGCCCAGAGGCCCAATCCTTCCAGGATAAGATTCGTTTTTCATAATTGGAGCCTGGTGGGCATTCTAATCTCAGTCACTTTCACCCAGAGCCTTAGTCGTCAGGCTTCAGCAGGCTTCCGTTTTAAGGTTTTAATAACATGTGGGGGCTAATAACAAAGTGGTTCCTAGCTTCCTGAGCTTAAGCTATTTACTGCTTTGCCCACATACATCCAGTGGCACACACGAAAAAAAACCCAATGTCCCCAGTTATTGCATGTCTCTGAAACTGTGACAATCTCAGAGTTACTCAAGCCCAGCGTTCGTCTTAAGAGAGAAGAAAATTAAGGCTCTGCAGGGTGAGAATCTATTAGTATAATTTTCAGACTCAGTTCTGGAGAACGATTGTTCGAGGTGGCGTAGTGTAATGACGTAGTAGAACCTGGACCCAGTCAACCTCGGTTCAGATCCTGGCTCTACCTCGTGTCCACGCATCCATGGATCCATGGGCAAGATGCTTAACTTTTTTCCTGGGCCCCAGGTTCCTCATTATAGGGAGAAAATAACAATGCTTCCCTCCTAAGGGTTTTCTGAGGATGAGCAAGCACTGGTTACAGGTCAGACACAGTTAATTCTGGGCACGTGATCTGCGCAGAGGGCCCCAAGCTCAGAAGAGCCCGTGCTTGTTTTAATGCTCTGTTTTGCTGTCTTGAAATCCTTTGCAATTTTTCAAGAAGGAACCCTACTTTTTCATTTTGCAGATTATGGAGCCAGTTCGGTCCAGAGAGCGACTGTGCTGAAGTCTGAAGTCTATCAAGTAATGTTGATACTAAAATGGCCAACCTTAGGTTACTCTATCAAGAAAGATCAGATTTTCCCTAAGAAGAATTTGTTTGATAATTGGGCTAAGGTAAATGTGCTATTCACATTTGTGTGGTGCCATTGATGACTTGTCTTTTGTGATATAATTTAATGGTGATAATATTTCTCATTTTTAGTGGTGTTTCAAAGGTTTCACATTCACTGGACTTCTATAGTTGGTCAACATCAAAATGAACAGGCGTCAGATCTTAAACCTTAGAAATTATGGTATGATTATGATTCTAAATGTCTCATATTAATTTCTAATTGTTTTTTATAGATTCATCTTTTTTTCTCCAAAAGATAGAGATAATATGTTAGTTTTCTGCATTCTCCAAAGTGTCCATCGTAGTCTTGGGCAAGTAGTGATTAGTTAGTAAATAATTTTAAAGCTGACCAATAAGATATTCACTCACCTCATGAGGGATGGTGAATATATCTGGGTAACAATGAAGTTAATATGCAATCGGCCCTTTCCCCCATCACATATTTCGATTGTACTTAGTTTAAGGGCTTTCATTAAAATTTAAGAGCCAAGGTATATGGAGGACGGTACTGCTAATTTTTTGTGAAAATTGCTAGTAATCATTCCATGAAGAGCAAAGGATCTTCCCCAATAATATTCTACTGTGGGCCCTTATTAAATTCCAGATGATTGCAGCTGCATAGGGCCTTACAAATCATTTTCTCAGTGCCTCATTTGGCAGCTGAGGAGACTGATAAAAAGGCAGTTGATTTCTGAAAATCGCGTAGGTCACTGGTGCTTAGCAAGGGACTCACCAATGTCCTACGCCGTTGAACGGGAGAGGATCTGTCTGGTGGAGCAGAGTCCCTAGGCACAGACAATGGACTCCACCCTGGACAATCCAGTGACAATGGGCTGGGCGCAGTACAAAGGGCTGGCATTACCTACCTCTAACAGGACAGAAACAAGGACACCTCCGTCCCAACTCAGCTTCCATCCAGCACTGGGGAGCTGGGTGGGGCAGAAGCTTGGGATTTTTTACGCCAACATTTTCCCTCTCCTGGCTCACGTCTTCATCTCATCCACACGTTCTCTTGGAGCCGGGCACTGCGAGTACGCCTCCAAACTCTTCTGCGTCCACATTTAGACCGGTAGCTTTTGCGCATGACATTTGAGTCCTGCCTGCCTTTGTTTCTGGTGTTGTGAAAGGTGAGCCTGTCTAGCTGTGGGGAGGGGACCCGAAGTAGCCCTGAAAGCATCTGGTGAGTCCACAGGAAGGTTCGGGTTGACGAAAAGCATATTACTGACGTTTCAGAGCCTTAACTCTAACCCAGGAGTCTTGCTTCCCCAGACGCCCTGTAAACCCCTGTTGAAATCAGTTCCATTTATCTTTTTACTCGCTCTCTTACTTGGAGAGACATCGCTCCCTCTCCCACACGCCTTTTTCTCTGGTCTGGCTCTGCGATGGAGGAAACAGAGGCCTGCTGCGAGCAGGGCCCCCCATGTCTCATAGGAATAATGTGAGTGTCAGTTCTTCCTGTGGGAGAAGCAGCAAGCCTCCACGCCGCACGTGGGAGCCGCTGCCAGCACAGCAGGAGGTGGGCACCCACACGAGGCCTGGGCTTCCCCATTTCTTAGCAGTGCAGATGCCGTGATTTTTTTTTCAGAAGGCATTTTTTTTTTTTTTTTTAGGTGCTACCTGTCAGGTGAGGGGTTGAGAACCTGGGGCATCTAGACTCCCACTTACCAGATGGAGCTGAGCTAACAAGGAAGGTGGGGGGAAATCGATTGCTAGGTGGACTCCGGTTGCTCATTCGGTGAGGGTGTGAGGCAAACATAGTCCTTGGACTGGGCTGGGAGGGCGGGTCGGCTGAGGGGCGCAGAGGCCCTTACACTGTGGGTGAGGGAGTGGATCCTCGTCATGTCACCGGCTCGGTTACACTCTCAGTGGAATCACACCCCCTGAGTAGGTATGGGGACTCAGGCTCTTTCTCACTGCCACACAGGGTTCCTTCATGTTCGGGGCCCTTGGCTGTGTGGGGTTTTTCAGAGCTCTGAACAATCTGAGCTAAATCTGGACAGGCGTGAGGGCAAGAGAGTGAGACCACCTATGAATAGTGGCTCGTATAAGACCTTTTCCAAAACCTCGGAGATATTTGGCCTTTTCTCTTGCTGGCTGTGTGAACTTTGGAAAGTTACTTCATCCCTTTTGTACCTCAGTTTTCTCATTTGAATGTGGAGATTAAATTTGTACCTACTTTATGGGGTTGTTAAGTCATCTCCATGAGATAATATATGTAAAAAGTTTGGAATAGTGCTTGGTACACCATGAGAACTCAATAAAATCTGTGGTTGTTTTTATCATTATTGGTGTGAGAGTGGTGTGTGTGTGTGTGTGTGTGTGTGTGTGTGTGTGTGTGATAACCAGCACCCAAGACGTACCCTGTCACTACATGAAGAGTCAAGTCGTAATGCTTTGGAAAGACAGAATGGAAGGAGAGAAACTGACCCTTTGCTCTGGATCCTCCATCATGATGGGAGAAAAAGGTAGGATTGATCATATTTAAAGAAAATATTCAAAGAATTACAAACTCACACTGCAGCTCAATCCTAATCCCACATTATTATTAAACCATTGGCCTAAGTTATCAATCATCAAGTATCCATAGAGATTTCACAGGGTATGGAACTGTGGGCCTGGAACATTCATTCATTTAGCATATTTTTATTGAACATCTGCTATGTGCCAGACACTTAGGATAGGGCACTGACCAAGCCACCCAAAATCCTTGCCCTCAGAGAATTTAGATTCTAACTGACAGACAATAAACACGGAAACACATAATTATATAACATACTGTCATGTGGTAAGTATATGAAATAATGCGGGGCGAAGGGCTAAGTATTACACTAGCATGGGATGGTCTGGGAAAGCGTTTCAGAGGAGGTGGTATCTGAACAGAAACTTGAATGAGTGGGGTGAGGGTGTTAGAGGCAGAGGAAATAGGAGATACCCAGACCCTGATTTACAACTGAGTGAAGAAGGCAAAGGACTTAGATATTCAAGAGACAGGAGCCAGGAAATAGGCAGGGTGAGGACTTTAGATTTTTATCCTGAGTTGTGCTGGGAAGACATTCGAGGATTCGGGTTGGAGAGAGTGGTGTGATATGACTTACGCTTTAGAAAGATCGTGGTGACTGCTGTGCAGAGAACAGATGATAAGGGAGCAGGTGATGGAGACGATCGAAGGTCGTGAATGACAGTGGACTAAGAAGGGAAGGTTAAAGGGGGGGAGATTCTAGAGGGAAGGCGTGAGACCGACCTGAGCCTCCTTTATATTTCTCAGCCTTGTCCCCATTGCGGTACCCCTTCTGCTCTGCACCATCTCAGGATCTGGATCAGCGAGGAAGGTTAGGGGCTCAACGTGTTGCTCCCGAAGAGGATCATGTGGAGATAGAAATACCTGTCCCAGGTGTGGAGGGTTGTGGGGGGTTGTCAGAGTCTCTCCATTCCCACTATGCATGTGGCTGACTGCATAGCTTAAATAGAAGGCAACCTTCTGGAGTAAATTGCTTTCACCCAAAAATGTGTCCTGGGATTCACATTTCCAAAGGAAGGGGTGAGGTGAGACTCCTCTCACCTCAGCACTGATGTACGCCTGCCCCGTCCCACTGGGCTGTGGAAAGGCTAAGGCTCCTCTCTCGGAACACACTCCCCACGGATGTCTCTGGGCCTTCTCTAGTCAGAAGCTTGGTTTCTTGCATCTAGCTGGCCACAATAAAGCGTGGGAGGGAGGTGGCCTGGGCGAAATGACAAATTTCTAGGAGGCTGTCTGACAAAATCCAGGTCCCCAGCCCAAGTGGAGTGACCTATATAGTCCTTGCTGACACAGTCACTCAGTCATTTCACACCTCACCAGGGGCCTCTGCCAAATTCCAAAGCGGGAGAGAGAGAGAGAGAGAGAGAGAGAGAGAGAGAGAGAGAGAGAGAGAGAGAGAAAGAGAGATCGGTCCCACCACAGACTGTCTGTAGGCCATCTACTCGGCTCCATTTGCTCTACTTTTTTCCGATATTTGTTATTGTTCTTTGCTTCCCCCAGGGAGACCAGGGGAAGCAGTCAGGGCAAGTCTTTTGCAGGAAGAGGGCAGAGACCCCTCCACCCAGACATAGATCTGTTGGAGGCACCCTGGGGTCCCCCACGCACTTGCTGCAGTGCCTAGAGAATGAAGGGTGTTAGGGAAATCGGGGTGCACCTGGGCATAGTGTCACTCCCTCGCCCACGGCCGTGTTGTCGGCTGTTGATTTTTTGTGCCATTCACGTTGATTTAAAACCAGTTCACAAGAAGCCCCTCTTGGCATCTCCACCGACGGCCTTCCTTTCCTACCCTTAGTCAGTGACTGTCAATTAGAGCACAAACTCCTCTTTGTCCAGACAGTTGCTTCTCTACCAGCAGCCCCACACCAAGCTAAAGGAGTGTATATGCGTCACTTCTTAAAAAAATGATTTAAGTTTATCAAATCCTAGTTATGTCTCTTTCATATCCCAATTCTCTATAAATTTAATGATGAGGTATTAGCTATGATAATTTGTCCCTTGAGTAACGCAGGGCTTGGCTGTATTTCAATATCAATGACAACAGCAGCAGTAATGCTAACAATCACTAACCTTACTGAGCTCTTTATACGTGCCAGCACCTAACACGCATTATCTCATTTAATATTCACAAAACCCCTCGCAGGTAATTATCATCTTCCCTTGCATTTAAGCACAGTCTGTGGTGGGACTGATCTCTCTCTCTTTTCCTCTCTCTCTCCTCCTCTATTTCTATCTCCCTCTATCACTATCCCTCGCTTTCTCTTTAGAATTTGATGTTCTGAAAGTTTCAGGCAATTAATGGAGGTCACACAAACGGCATTTCAGAGGCCTCCGCTGCCCACCTGAGGTTCTCTTACTCCGATGTTTCTTAGCGTGTGATCTTTGAACCACTGAACCCAGAAAAAACCTGGGGACTTTGTTAAACTTCGGGTTCCTCTCAGACCCAGAGAATTATAACCCTTGGGAGTGCAGACCTGGGATCTGCATTTTAAAGACAACAAATTTCGAGAATCCCTATCTCTGGCTTTTGAGATGTTTGAAACACACTTCGTGATGTCAGTGGCCAAGGCGTTGGACGTTGGGAAGGGGGCGTGTGGTTAACTCCGGAACCGAAGTGGCCTCCTCCCTGAGGAGCAGTGGGGAAAACCAGAGGCAGAAGACCTGTGTTTTCATCCTGGGCTGAGCTTCTGTGATTCGTTTCATCTCTCTTGGCCTCCATCGCCTCATTGGTAAACCGGAAGTTAGACTTTTCCAGGTGGTTGTGAGGGTCAAGCAAAAAAATGGGCGGAAAGTAGAATAAGATGTGGAACGGAGTAAGCGCCCTACAAATGTCCGTGACATTAATCATGGGTTTACCTGGGGGATGGGGAGGTGACCAGGATCCAGTGCATACTTTGGCACTTGGTGTGAGTACTGAGAAGAGGAGAGGGGTGAACCCTCCCAGGCACTGGATATTTTGGGGAGTCTGTCCAACCTTCTTGTTGGGGGGGGTCATTCCTCTGCAACTCAAAGAAAATCACTCCTTGTAAGCCAAGGGGGTGCCCTTTTATCTGGAGTTGGCCCTCACTTCCCAAGCTGTTTCACTTAGTACTGAAGTGAGCTTTCTGCCTCAGTGGCCTCTATCTGTTCAGGGAAGACAGAAGCACCTGGCCCCCCTATGGACGTACCCACTCCAGGCCCCATCTCCTTAAGCCAGAATTCCTGAACGCCCTCTGTGTGCCAGGAATATTACCATTTATTTCATCCTCGCAGTAGTGCTACAAAATCTATTCTTCAGTCAGACCCATTTTATAGATCAGGCTCACTCAGGGAGTTTAAGTAATCTGCCCAAGCCAGAAAGTGGTGGAACTCCAGGACCTGCACTCATTCTCCATACCACACTCCATGCTCCTGGAAAAGACCTTAGGGAGCTGTGTGTTCAGCGGTGAGCTGTTCTGAGGCCCCTAAAGGACCGTCTGTACTTGAAAGCAGCCTCTCCCTTTACGGGCCCTGCTACAATGTGGCCTAAGTTATTCAATTAGAGAGGGAAATAATTGGCAGTGGAGAACGCCTCTAGCAGTGGTAATTACCTCCAGTGCCTTGTTGGAATAGTCAAGCTACATTTCAGTTTATGCTGTAAAACCTTAATTATAATATAAACAGCTGCCCTTCAGCCCTGTGGGGCAGCCCTCCCCTGCCTCCTTTCTCTGGCCTCTGCAAGGTGCCTCCCTCAGGAGTGGACAGGGAGGTCCAGGAGCCCGAAGGGGCATTGGGGAGGAGGGCAGCTAACACCTGGGCGTGCTGCGGGGTTTGGGAGACGAAGCTACAGAGAGTCCTGTCAGCGCCTCGTCTTCAAAGGAGGAAGCGAAAGGCAGCTTCCCCATCTTGGTACCAGTCACCCAAAGTCTCTTGGAGGCAGAAGGCCCCAGAAGTGAACAGCCAGCCTAGCGCCATTTGGCTTGGGTGGAGTGTAGCAGGATGTGGTGTAGTTTCAGGGTAATGCCTCTTTTCATCACCTCCCCTGTGAGGAAGAGCAGAGTCTTTCCTTGTAGATTCAGGCTCCATGGCCATTTACGGGGCCATGTCCAGGGCCCAGAGCTCTCGAGGTACAGCGCTAGGATGGTCGAAAGCAATGCCCCATTTACACTTCGCAGCACTTGTGCGCAGGGGAACTAACATCCCCATTTGGCTGTTGAGGAAAATGAGCCTTTGAAAATTTAATCAGAGATAAGGCTTGAAATGCAAATGACCCTGAGAGACTTAAGTACAGGTAAGCTGATGGAAATGAAGTATTTTTGTTTAAGCAAGGGGAGGCAGAAGG
Organism: Eidolon dupreanum; assembly: GCA_028627145.1. Classification (NCBI taxonomy): domain Eukaryota; kingdom Metazoa; phylum Chordata; class Mammalia; order Chiroptera; family Pteropodidae; genus Eidolon; species Eidolon dupreanum. Next base: position 12,057,399 of record CM053517.1, read on the forward strand.
TGGTGTGGGGGTCACCACCTAGCATCTGAGAGGGCCCAGGAGCAGGGTGCTAATGATGGGAGGAGGACATGGAAATAAGAGGGACTGAATATGGTGCTTTGTTGGGTTCGGGGTGCAATGGGCCCTGGTGCCCGCAAGGGGATTATTGAGTTTAGAACCTGGACTGAAAGGATAAGAAGTCAGTCAGTGAGGTGACGTAGGGCAACCTAATGGCCGGGGCTCTCTTTCATTCTTGTGGCCCAGATTGGACAAGGTGAGCTTCTCGGTGGTCTTCAAAGTAGAGTGAGCAAGACCATTTCCTAAAGAGCGGGGCTAATTATTTGAACTTCTATTTCTTATTGTTTCTTCTTTGTAATTTCTGATTTCTATATGTTTTATAATGGGCGTCTGTATGATAGGACATTTATTTAATTTATACATGAGTAAATCTCTCCTTTAATCCTGCAGAAGCAAGGCGAAGTGGTGTCCAGAGCATGGATGCTAGAGCCGGACTCCCTGGATTTAATTCCCTGCTCGGTCATCTGCTTACTGTGTGACTTGGGATCAGTTACTCAGCCTTTCTGTGCCTCGCTGTCCTCATTTGTGGAATGGAGCTCACAGACTGTAGTCTGCATCATAAGGTAGTTGCAAGGATGACATTAGTGAATGCATGTGAGGTACTTCTAACAGTGCTTGACCCTGAGTAACCATTTAGTAATTGGTGGGACAAGGAAAGATAAGGAGATGGAGACTCAGGGAAGTGAGTGGAGGAGCCGGCATTCCGGCTTGGACCTGGCTGATTCCAAGGCTGGTGTATTGGGACCCATGACAGAAACTATCCTAAGTTCTTACCAGTAGCCAGATGGGACGGGGAAGATGTATCACCTCCTGCTTCTACGATTCTAGGACTCTCACCTCCTATCTACGCACACCCTTTCTGTTTCCTCAGCCAGCACAGGGGAGGACGATAGCACATCTTCCTCTTAGTCAGAAGAAGCCTTGCCTATTGGCCCTCGCTGCCACCAACACCAACAGGTGTGTTGGTCCATCTTTCCAGAGCCCTTGAGAGCTCACCTCAATCTCTCAGGGTGTCTTTGCTCCAAGGAGGGATTCTAGAGCCTTCTGGAACCATGGTCAAGACAAGCAGGGGTGATGCAGAAAGAAAGTTGCTGAAAGGACTCAGGTAGCACAGGGTGTGAATCTATTGATCGTGCTACAGATGTCTGAGGGGAAGGGACTGGGCCGGAACGCCCATGAGAGCTCCTTTTTTTCTGGGTTCCTTGTCAAGAGAATATGACACCCACATGTTCTAATTCTGTATTAAATCCAGAAGCGAGATGTTCTCGCTGTAAAACCTTGAACCCTTTGGGAGGTTTTATCGATTTTAATAAGCATCTCAGGTTGCTCTAACCCCAGCTTCCTGCCCTGACAGCAGCTGCTGGGTGAGTTTGAGGTTCATCCGATCTGTAAAGAGCTTCAGATCTTGGACTTGGAGGTGGGGAAAGAAGTGATCACCATGGAGACAGCAGGAAACTGTGGCGAGCGGGAGCATTCTTTGCTGTAGTCTAATAGAGACAAACTTGATGGTCGTAGTACTTGAACTCTCTTCCCCACCCCCAGGATAGGCATCCCTGCTCCCAGCCCCATCTGTGGCTTCGTCTCCCATGAGCACTACAGAACAGATTCCCTGCCCCCACCCCTCTGAAGAACATAGCTTTTGGGTGTTTTCTAAAGGATTTGTGTTAAGTACTTAGCAGTCAGAAGCTAACAGCAACTAAAATTTCCAAATAAAGAGAAACTTGCAATGTTTTAGGACACTCTAAACAATGCACTTGAAACGAGAAGCTTGCACTAAGATTTAAATTAAAGTCCTTGTGTGGCTTTTTGTATTTTTATTTCACGTTACCCTGGCTACAAACAACTTTATCATCTCCACTCACTGCCAACAAGTCCTTCTTTAATGTAGAGTTGAAGGACAAAGGCCATGCTTACTCAAGGTGGGTAACTCTTCATCTTGTCCCATATCTCTTGGTGGATGACAGGACCAGCAAAGCTACTCTGGAAACAATTAAAATGTACTTTCAGAAATCTTCTGCCAATAAAAAGTTGCTTCCGGAGTTATAAAGCCTCTCTCTGTGTCAGTTTTCTTAACCTCCTAATCTCAATTGCCCAATTCTGCATTTACAAGCCCTTGGGGACTGCTGTAATAAGTAAATTAAGAGGAATGGTCACATAAGCGAGACCGGTAGTAGAGAAGAGGCTACTTATTAGGTCTTTCATAGAATGAGTCCCTAAAGTAGAAAGAATAGTTCCCTCAAGACTTGTCCTATGGACTGCCTTTCACGGGCTGGTTTATATTTATAAGCCAATTTGGAAATAAATCTCTTTAACACACTCAAGGAACTCTAAGAGGTATGTCCCGTGGGAACCAATCTTCCTAAAAGAACTGTCTCAGGAAAGGTTTTAGAAGCAGCATTGTCAATTTTGGAATTCCCACCTTCAGGAAAAAAAATACACACACACACACACACACACACACGCACGCACGCACACGCACACACACACGCACACACCACCAGTGATAGACTGGAGTTTAAGAAACTGCCAAATTGAATCCAGACACCTAAGAAAATTTTTCTATGCCTGGTTAAAGAGATGGCATTGGAAAGAAACAGATTTTTGTTATACAAGCCTGGAGCTCAATAATGGTCCATCTGAACTGAGATTTATTTGGACAGCAGATAGGCTTTTCATCCATTATAGTTTCTTCCCGCAGGGCCAAGAAAGAGGACATGCGATCGTGAAATTCTGAGTTTTTCCCTCCCTCCCTCCCTCCCTCCCTCCCTCCCTCCCATTCTTCCTTCCTTCCTTCCTTCCTTCCTTCCTTCCTTCCTTCCTTCCTTCCTTCCTTCCTCTCTCCCTCTTCCTCTCCCTCCCTCCCTCTCTCTCTGTCTCTCTCTCTGTCTATCTCTGTCAGTCTCTCTGTCTCTCTGTCTCTCTGTCTCTCTGTCTCTCTGTCTCTCTCTCTCTCTCTCTCTGAGGTAAAAAGGGCATCCCATAAAAGTTCAAATGCAGCTTTAGGAGATGGCCTCTTTAGGTTATTTCCTTTTTGGTTGGGAGCTTACAAAACCTCATCTCAAAAATGGAAGTGTTTTTAATCACATATTTTTATTAAGATATAATTAACATACAATAAGAGTATTGTTTTGAGTCATTAGTTAACTAAGATTAAATCATAGAACATATGCAAGGGTGCCTTTGTACAATGCTCAATGTTGAATGAATTATAAATCTGACATAATCGTTGACGCCATTGTTTTTATTTAAAAACCCTCCTTTCCTATAGAATAGTTTAAAATCTAAAGCTCAAAATTTAAAGCTCTTGATAATTCAACCCCACTCTCCTTTCTAGACTTATTTGCTGCTACCGTCTCGTACACATTGCTGCTCAGATAAAACCAGATGACTGGGACCTTTCGTGTCTCTCAAATTTCCACATGCTGCCCCATTTCTGCCCATTAAGGCCCAGCCCATCATTCAAGGTCAGAAGCCAGCTCTTCCACAGCGCCCTCCTGGGCATTCCAGCTGGTACTCATTTCCTTTCCTATGGCCCGTCTCATTATGCCATATTTCTTCTAAATTATCTCCCACATTCTTTTTTTGTGTGTGTTAACTACTTATCATGAGTAATGATATATTTTCCTTATATTCAATATATTTCCTATATTTTTGATAAACATTTAGTAAGCATCTATAATATGTGGGCAGCGAGCTGGGCATGGGGAAGGTCTGGGCAGAGGTAGAGAGATGAATGGCATGCGTTTGCTCTAGAAATACTCACAGGCCGGTGGGGAGACTTGAGGTCATGAGCTCCACCATGTTTACACACTGCTGTATCTCTAGGAGTGTCTAAAATGTCCCATGCACACAGATGCTAATAAACTCAAGGAGTATTAAAGGTTAAAAAAAATATATATCAGAATGTCAAATACAATCACTTCATCTAGCTAGCAGAAGAGGAAATTCAGGCTCAAGCTGGTTAAATAACATTTCCAAGATCACCAACTACTCCAGAGTTATAAGTAAGATGCTATAAAATAGCCACAGACCACACTGGGAAGAGGCCAGCTGGGAAGATCAAACATAGGGACTGTTTTTTTGTTGTTTTATTATTTATTTGTTTGTTTGCTGTTTTCTCGAAAATCAAGAGTTGCCCTTGATCACAAGAAGTCTATGGTTGCCATAGAAATAAATACCATTTTCTATAAGATGCCACTCCTTGGCCTCAGCAGAACCTGGCTTTGAATTCTACATCAGTCACTTAACAGCTGGATGCCCTGGGATGAAAGACTTAATATTTCTGACTGTCATTTTCATTGTCTACAAAATGAGAATGGTAATATTTATTTCATAGAATCATTATGGGGATTACACAAATATCAAATTAAATTAATATATGAAAAGAAAATGAGTCCAGATTCTGCACTCTGGAAAGTGTTGGTAGCAGTGGTGACGGTGAGTGGGAGTAGATATTATAGTTCAAATACACATGCAAGTTGGAATGAATTTTCTGTGAATGATGCTTGTATCCTGAAGCAGTCATTTGTTAACTTAATTCCCTAGCGATTTGGGAAGTGTCTGTGTTTTTAGCTTCCGGAGTTTCCACTTCCATATTTATCAACCAACCCTTTATAGCACTTTGGTATGTCAAAAAGAAACTTATTTCATCATAGTTCTCTGGATCTTTTATTTTCTATTCAACCATGCCCTGTGTCTTCAAACCCAGGTGACCCATTGCAGGGCCAAGCATGCAGTAAGGAATGAGAGCGATGCTCTTGTGATATGAATAATTTTGACATTTCCCACTCCATCCTACCTAACACATCTTTTTTTACATCCTCCTGGTACCCCCAGAAACTAGTCCTCCTCTCTGGATTACTGACATCTTCTCACTAATTCCTCAAGGTGAATTTTCATTATTGCTTTCCTAATTCACGCCCCCCTCCTTCTCAGCCATGCGCCATACTCATTCTGGGCCTCAGTTAACTACTCCAGGAAGCAACCTGCCTAATTTTATCTTATCTTGATCCTTAAGCAGCCAGGCAGTCCACGTTTTCTCAATTCCAACTATAAGAGATCAAATGATGAAAGAAGAAGATATAACTGTTAGCATTCATGGGAGAGAGGAGAGAAACTGCTTGTGGTATATTTACATCCATCTCACACCAATACTCATAATGCAACTATATTCTAGACAAGCTAGAAGCTAAAACTCAAAACTATACTCAACTCTACTTTCATTAAGGGAGATAGAAAAGACAAGGAAATATACTGGTAATCATAATTAGCTAAAAAAATTACTTCTGCAGAATGTGTTAGGGTGACAGCTAATTCAGACCCATCTTGTTTTTCCTCTCTATGGACAGCACCACTGCACCATGATCTCTGATACACAGATTGCTATCTTATTATTGAAAGATTCTCCAGGTGCCCGCTTTCTGAATCATCAAAAAACAAAAAGCACAAAAGATTATATTGCAATGAGCATACTTTTCATATAGAAAATATTGTATTTGTCTCTAGTTCCTTGATAATCGGTTATTTATGAAGGCATATATGATAAACTTTAGCCAACTAGAATATTCACTTGACCAGAATACTTGCATAATTCAAGTAAGAGTTTATCGAGCATCGATTCTATGCCAGCTTTTTGATGGATACTCTGTAGTAGCAATTCTTAACAAGAGCATTTCTTAGATTTCTCTCAGAAAATAGTTAATCCAAGGTGGATTTCTGGTTCCAAAAAAAAAATCACTCCAAAGGTGATTCAGTTTTTCTTGTTGTTTTCTTTTATTTTGTTAGTAGGGAACCTTGCTCAGACCTGGGAATAGTAGACTCAGTCTCTCCCCATTCCCCACCATGAAAATTCCTTTTCTCATTTTTTTCCTCCACCACTTTAATTTTTTCATAACTACTCTTTCTATCGTATGCTCCAAATTCTTCACCCTGCTTGTTCCCTATCTTTGCTTCTCTCATTCCCTCTCAGTTCCTTTCCTCTGCCCTTGGCTGCAAACCTGCTCTGTAATTCACAATGGAGCAGCTGGCGTTGGCTGGCAGAAGCAGGTTCCTTGGTTTTAGACGGCCCCGGAACAAGGCAATGACTTTGGTCTCTGGGCTCCTCAATAGACTGTACAACAAAGCTGTGGTGAAAGAAGGTGTCTTCTAAGAAGTTCACATTACGGCCCATAGTAAAAGAAAATGGTGATATTGTTACAGCTGCCAGTTTCTTCCCATTGTCTTCCTTGTCAAAAACATGCTCCCTCCAAAGGGATGGGATGCGTTTCAGTACAATTTGAGAATGTTCAGTAACCCAATATTATCTTCATTTCCCTCCTTGTTTCATGTTACTTTCTGATCCTTGAGTTCTCCCAAGTTCACAGCGGCCCATGACATTACGGTGACTCGCTAACTTTCCCATTATGCTTACAGTCAATGGGAGAACAATAGATTGTGTTATTCTGTATTCCGCTTCCCTGTCACTCAGTGTTTTATCTCCGTTGATACCCCGGTACCAGACACAGAAACCAAAGTAGGTTGTCTTGTCTTCAGCGAATCTTGAATGCCTTTTGTTCAGAGGCGTTTTGTATTCATCAGTCAACTGAGGACTCATCCTGAAGAAGCCCTCAGTCAGCATCCAGCCCCAAGAGAAAAAGGGATACTCAGGCTGTGAAATATTCATAGCAAAAGGTATCTCAGTCGTGTTCACCTTTTGGCCCCTTGAGCCAGAAAAGATCCCCAACAGCCACCTGCAAATCTTATGGACGTGAACTATTTCTGGATGAAATAATGTGCCATGTCTCATATCCACCTTTGTGTTAAACCTATCCACACAGGCCCATTTATCTTCCTACTCGATCTGCCAACATGGCTGTGTCAAGCAGTTTTAATAAAAGTCCAAAGGTGAAATGATAGTGATCAAAGTTTAACCCGATGTCTTCCCCCTCATCTTCAAAGTAATAGATAGCCTTTCTCCCCCTCCCATACACGGCCTCTTTAAAAGCCTCTCTCCTGTGCTTAGAGACAGTACTGAGGCCAAATTAAATGGCATGTTGTTTATGTTTCTGAAGAATAAGATCTTACCAGATCAATAAGCTCATGTCTAAACAGAAAGTAACTGAAGAATATAATGGCTGTTAATTGGATGCAATAGGTTGATAACTATTAGGTGTCGAATTCAACCAGAAAATAGTCAACAGAATCCATAGCAATGCACAGAGACAGAGTAAAAGAGGAGGAAGCGGGGAGGGAGATATAAAATACCACTTTCAATAGGATTTACTCAGAGTTCTTGATAAAATAAGAAATAAACACTCAAGATTCCAGGGAAGCTCTGACTTTATGTGGCTCTAGCTTTCACTGGCAAGGAGGACCTAATTCCATGGTAAAGAATATAAGTGGGTGACAGCAAGGGAAAAATAGTCGGTGAATGAACCTCATGCTCATCACAGCGAGTTTATGCCCACTTTATTCAGTGCCTCTTATAGGTCAGATACTGCACTAGGCATTTACCGTGCAAACACAGGAGAATTAAAACAAAGTGCAAAAAACCTTTTCACGGATTTAACTTTAGTGTGCACTTTATCAAATACACTCTCAAGTCACTCTCTGGACTATGATCATCCAAAGCAGACTCTCGCCAAGTCTATGTTCCACAAGAGAAGTCTAAGGAAAGGTTTGTTACAACTTCCTAATACCTTCGAAAATGTGAAGAATTGAGATGAAGAATGGCAAGGAGAACCCAACTCAAACAATATTCTGGACAGGTCCTAGTTGCTGCCTTGAACACTATATGAAGAATTCTGAGACTGTGTCCAGACTCAGAAGGGAAAAATGTGTGTGTGTGTGTGTGTGTGTGTGTGTGTGTGTGTGTGTGTGTGTTTGTGTGTGTGTGTATACATATATTTATATTTATATACTGAAATAGCAACCTGTGCCAAGAATACAGGTGGAAGAGTTGGTAGGCTTTTGTCATTCTGAGCTGATACCTAAGTGTTCTTGATTTTCAAATCTGTTTAAATCTCAGAACACAAGAAAGGCTGCAACCGATTCCAAAGCAGTTAACTTTATTGGGAAATGTTGATGCTAATTTCATATTAGGCACCTAGCGCTCTCTGGAGAAAAGGCCTCTGCCAATCTAATGAATAAATAAAACACAAATAAAGCTTCTCGTTCAAGCCTGGGTGCCCCAGGGAGAGAGTCTCTTGGAATTCAGTAATGAAGATGCCTGGAACTCTGTGCTGGACCCATCGGGGAGACCAGACTGCATCAATGCCCAGACTCCCAGTGCCTATCAGCTGCAAATCTGGCCCCAAAGAAAGCAAATAATTAAGCAGGTCATTAGGAGGCCTATAAAAGTACGGATATGCAGCTACACCCTGCCGTTAACTTCAAAAGGTGACCAAAAGGCAGAGATTCTTTGTAGCAAAGGAAATAGCAATGGAAAAAATGAAGTCTCATGACACCCAACATCTAGCCGGAGTTTATTCCACAAAAATCTGCTCCAGCCCAAGCAGGCCAAGTGGCTTCCCCATATGCTTGGTCTGTGCTCTCAGAACCTACCCAGGGATAGGCCGTCACTGAGGTCTGCTCTGCCCCATTACACAGCAGCGCCTGGGGGTGGACGGGGTTCTCCTCAGGAGGCCAGCAGACCTGGGGGTCCCAGAGCTTGCCCTTTGGCCTTAGCTGGGGCAAAGCTGTGATATGCCTCTCTATTTCCTTCCTGCAAGGCCCCTCCCACTTACACGCCCTGTGCCCTCAAGTTGCCCAGGGTCTTATTTGGACAGGGGAGGAGAATCAATTAAACTCACATTCAAATGTAAATAGCCCAAATAGTCTTATCTCGGTTTATTTGAAATTCCAACAGTTTTCCAAAAGGAGGACAATATTTAATGGTGGAATTTTAGGCCTCTTTGGCCCCATGTGGGGATAATATCATCGACTCTTAGATGGCTATTTTTTCTTGTGCCTAAATCATATTTTCCATGTAAGTAGAGAGAAAGCCATTTCTATCCACCTGATGTACTGCAGACCCACAGCTGCAGGTGACTGCCAGATTCTTTGGGCTTCTCTGTTATAAGCCGGGGTCTCCAGTCCCTGGACCTTAGATGGAGACCTAACAATAGCCTGTTAGGAACAGGGCCACACAGCAGGAGGTGAGAGGCAACTAGAGAAGCTTCATCTGTATTCACAGCCGCTCCCCAGTGCTAGCATCACCGCCTCAGCTCCACCTCAGATCATCAGGCATTTGACTCCCATGGGAGCATTGATCCCCGGTGCCAAAAAGTTTGGGGACCACTGGGAGCTTATAACAGACTCTCGGGGTTGCGCTAGAGTATATTGGTCCCAATGCATCTTCCAGTCCCTCCCAATACCAATCTGACCTCAACTAGTTTGGAGACAGTAAAAAAACAAGTTAGAAATGCAAATAATGGAGAATTAATTTGGCTGGGGTAAGGCTACTTTAAGTGTTCATTTGGGAAAGTAGTCAGAATATTTTCATTAATTCTTCTTTCCCCTCTGTCCACCCTCCCTCCATCAACTGGAAATAACATTTCATTGGGTACAGTTTTTCATTTTTAGAAGACCTGTGTTCTTTTTCTAAATTAATTTATCTAGTCGAGCCCTGATGTGATATAATTTTGAAGAAGGACATCACTGAGTCGGTGTAATTATTTCTTAATATTTAAAAGCTCCCTTGGTTAATGTGTTTTCGGGAACAAGCTGTTAAATCATTAGGGATGGTGTTTTGCGGCCTTTTCTAAGCAGCAGCTAATGCTGACTTGAGCTGTTGGGCTCCCAGACTACCCCAGCCTAAACTCCCCATTAGCACACTGGTAATGGGCTAGTCACTGCCTGACAGGGCTGATTACTAGAACTATACTTGATGGATGTGGTTATAACTGAAACTTTTTATATAAAAAGGAAAACTAAGGAAAGTTGCCTTATTAAACTTTATGGTGCACTCTAGTTGTTGAGGGAAGGAGAGGAAACTTCTGGAAGCTGGAATCCACAGATGACTTAAGGGTCCCTTCAGATCTGCTCAGGTGTTGCAAAGAAATAAACGGTAGAGTGAGAGCAGTGTGAGATAGAAGAGGATAAAAATCATTCCGTTTGGGCTCCAGAGAAGAGAACCAGGAGTAGGGAGTGAATGACACAGTGAGGGGCCCTTCAGCTCCACTTAAGGATGTCTTTCCTAGTAGATAGAGAGAACTACCAAGGACAGAAGACGGGCTCCTGCGATAGCAATCCCACATCATCGGTGGCATTCAAGAAGAGTCGGGAAAAGCACAGCTCTTGTAGAAGAAATTCACATATTGAATAGGAATTTGGAGTGGTTCACCTCCAAATTCCTTCCCACGCTAACGTCTCCTTAATTATTCTATGATTTAATATGGAAATGGAAAAATAGGAGCCAAGGATTCAGGTTGAGCTATGGGTGGAGGAATCGCTAACGGGAACATGTTATGGTCAAGAATGCTAGTGAGGCCGGACAGCTCTGATGATGGGAATGGAGTTCACAGACAGCCTCACCGTGCTCTCTGTACGTGGATCACGTGGATACTGTGAGCACAGAATAGCTCCCTCGATGCACTAGACTGGGTGAGGAAGGGAGGAGCCACACGCTGGAAATATAACTATCCTGGTCACGGTGTCATTAGTCTTTCTTAGACACTAAACAGTTTCATAGTCTTCATTCTTTCTTTTAATCTGGGAGCAGCAACACGGCTTCAACAATTCAGAACCATGATGGTGTGAGACCATTTCAACTTTGAATAAGGTTTTACTTGTTTAGCATCTCTTTTTGAGTAGAATTGGACTAATTTCCTTTTGGAGGGGATGCGGTGGTTTCACGGAATTCACATTGAAAGCTTTCTGAGACAAGGTGGCAGGCTCAGCTTGGCCCCTGCTGCCTAAGGCACTTCTCCTTCCTGGGCCTGGCATGCTGGCAGCCTCAGTCTCCTTTCCCGTGTCCTGAGGAGCTAATGGGAAGTATAGAGGGACTTCTGCTGGTTCTCTCTTCATCACCTGGTTTCTCTCCTGAAATTGCTCTCATTTTTTCCATCTTAGTGACATCTTAATGCAGCCCCATCTGCATGGAATGGTGACAGTGATATGCTTCTGATATTCTTCCAAGAGGTCCAATCATATCCAAGGGAGAAGGAAGGCCATTTTACTCTTATGGAAATACACACATACTCACGCATATGAAGCAAATATTTAAAATTTCAGTGTATCTCCTCTGTCCTTCTTTTCTAAGACTTAATTGTGATTCTGTTTCCTTTTCCATGTAATGTTTTAAGTGAAGCCTTGACCAATTTATGACTACGTGTAATTACATCAATCTAGGATGATATATGTTAAAATTAAACATATGTAAATACAGATAAAGAAAGTAAAGTAAAGAAAAAAAGTAAAAAAGAAAGGCTGAAATACACTAGAAATAGCTCGTTTTGTTGAGGAGCAGGAGATGACAAGGGCAGGTAGGATTTCAGAACCTGTCACTGTTGGGGACAGTCTCCTCTGAGCTGGGCCTTCAGGAAGAGAAATGGTGCAAACCGGAGAGGGGTGATGGGTGATTAAAAGTAAATGGCTAAGGCACCGTGTGTAAGAAATTATGTCCTAAAGACAACTGCCCACTGGATTACTCATTTCGTTTTCAAACGAGGCCAAGACGTTTGCCATAAATGAAAATACTATGTGTGTCCAACATCTTCTGTGATATCGGTAGCCCCAGTTCCCTAATTAGTCGGTGCCATGCCACAAACTGTGAATTTGAATACAGAATAAGTAAAGGTCCTGTTTCTGCCAATGACGATTTCTTAAACTATAAAGAATGGCTTGTTATGCCTCTCTAACATATCCTAAGAAACATAAACAAATGAATAAATGGGAGAGACCAGCTGGTGCCAACTGTAGAGGGAACGATACTAATGGAATTGAGTACACCAGCTATGGGGCAAGGAACCAGCAAATGAATTTAATTCCATTTAACTGCTGTCACTCTTTACATATTTTTAAATCTTCTTCCACTGGAAAAAGTAAATCCAGCAAACCTAGAATAGGAGTGCTAAGAAATCCAACCTGCTATGGCTGCTTTGTGAAACTAAATATAAACGACTTTTCAACTATTTACTGCTGGAGACTGTCTGCACCAGTAAGACCTCCAACGGTATTGAAATTAAAAAATAAACTTGACCTCCTCAGTAGAGACACACCTTTCACTGCCTGGGAAAATGCGAACACTCGCCCTTTCTGGCTGGCTGACTTGTACCTCATTTTTATGGTACAGATTTTTGTGCTCATATGGCTTACTATTTGACACTTTTGGGTGCAAATCTTTATAATGATGATCTAGAAAAAGAAGCCATTTCCACAACATTCATAGTAATATGATGCTTTTTCCCTCAGAACACCTTAAAGATCTTTCATTGATTATTATAAAACTTTCACGTTAAAAACAGGATTGACCCTCAGAAACATAGAATGTTGAAAATGCATGGTGGTCCACCTGGCCCCTGTCTCCTGTGATGCTTGCGGTGTGGGAGGTGACCCAACCTCTGGTCACGGGCGTAATCAGCAGGTCACAGCCAGTCCTCATGTTGGGAAGAACTGGGGATATTTAGCCTGGAGAAGAGAGGATTCCCAGGAGACACGATCGCTCTCTCCGCTTGTGAAAGGAATTGTGGAAGAGGACAGACAAGGGACCTAACTTTTATTGTAACGACAGACACTCTGCTCAGCATTTTGCCATAACTTATACAGTCCTCACAACGACCTTATGAGGCAGGTCATTTAGATAAGAAAACTAAAAGTCAGAGTCTTAGTAATTGCCCAGCTAGTAATTAGATGACAAGACCAGACTGAATTTTATAGGACTAAAAATCCTGACGGCCTTCCACAGCACATGATTATTCTATATGGTCCCACAGGTAAAACAAGGGTCTATAGGCAGAAATTATAAAGCAGTGGATTTTATTCCACTCAATAGGAGGCGATTTTGAATTTCAGAGTGGTCCAGAAATGGGAGGGTCGGGGGCTGGAGTGGAGGGCTATCTTTCTGGAGCCTGCTGTTTGCCGACTCAGCACAGGTCACTGTTTCTCAATGCATGTTCTATAGAATATTCTGTCTGAGAAGTGGCAAAGGTATGGGGCGGGGGAGGGGAGTGGGAAGAAGAAATGGGCTGTGTGGTTGAATAAGTTCACAAAGTGCTAAGTTAAAACATGTCGTTTCCTGGAGAATTTCTCTGAGACCTTCAAACACCAACCGTGATTTGTGAATCTTCTAAATGAGGATGTATTTGACTTTGGACCTCCTTTCTCCTTAAATATCTTCAGGGACTAATGTTCCAAAGAATGAAATAAGAAAATACTGTAGAGCATGCCAAAATACCATATAAGAGTTAGATCAGAGGACCTTCCAACTTTTGTCATTCATTCATTCATTCATTCACTGAACAAGAAAGAATCTCTGAGTATTTACCAAGTGCCAGCCTCTGAGCAGGCACTGGGAATAACAAGACAAGTCAGATCTCATCTTCTCTCTTCTGAAGCCTGGTCTCCTTCCCCTCAACCCCTATTCAGCATTGCTCTACTCTAGCCACCTGGGCCTCCTTTCCAGACATTCTCAGGCTTTTGCATGGCTGTTCCGCTTCCCAGAGGTTCCTCTCCCACATATCTGTGTGGCTAACCCAGACTCCTCCTGCGAGGCTTTGCTCATTGTCACTTTCTCAGTCAGTCTGCCCTGCCTCCCCTCCCCTCTGGGCATCTCTGATTCCTCTTACTCTATTCTAGTATTTTTTCCATAGTACTTACCATCTTCTAGGATATGGTGTAATTAACTTTGTCTTTTTGTTGTTGTCTCCCTCCCCAACTAGAATGTAATGTCAAGGATCTTTGTCTGTTTTGTTCACCAATACATCCCAAGCATATAAAATTCCCAAGCATATAAAATTGCTCTCGTGATATAATAGGTGCTCAATAAATATTGGTTGAATGAATGAGTGGAACACAGAGTTCTAGTCCTTATGGAGGTGATTCTGTGAACTTCCAAGAAAACAGAAAACTTGTAGGATCCATTATTCGAGAGTCAATATTATATATAGATGATAGATGATATAGATAGATAGATGACAGATTTCTAAATTTTTGAAATTGTTTTTATACTGTATGTATATATATATACACATTTATACATATGTATACATACATATGTTGAGTATCAAAATAATTTTTAAAATTTAGATAATGTTCTAAGTAATAGATTTAAAAAATCAAAACATCAGGTACTGGAGAAAACTTGTGTGCTTTAGAGGCATCCCTAAACTTTAAACGTGATGTCCTTCCTGCCCAAAGCTTGCTGATATCACCACCAGTGGTCTGGAAGATCCAAGTCTGGTCCTGAAGTGCGTTTGTCACCTACTGATATTTTAATATCTGGGTGGTCAAAATCAGGTGTCAGTGACTTCAATCCTAAGAATTTCAGGATGCTACTTACTCAAAGGTTTCCAGTAAATAGATTAAAGTTCATTGGACCGTCGTTTTTGCCTTTATATGTGGACATGGACACTTAGAGGCTTCTAGATCTGTTCTCCCAGGCTAAACAATCATATGTCAACCTCGAGGTGCTGAAAGCCCCCTGAAAAGGTGTCTTCAGACACAGGTTAGCCTCTACCCTGACTTTACTGGCAGAGCTACCTGCTTATACATTTCAGAAACCTACCATGGTTAGCAGACAAGCAAAAGGAGTGATTTTTTTTTAATGGAATTTTTGTTTAAACCAGTCTGGGTTTTAATACAGGAGTATTTTATTTTCCCCCTTATTTAAGAAGGGGTAAAGTTGTGGCTTGAGTTTTAAAATGGCTATCACTTCTTGAACCACCACCTGCAGGATGCTGACCACCACCCAAACCCAATTCTGCTCAGGCTTCCTGAGACGTGTCCTTCTAGTTATTGTTCTCAGCTTCTGAGAAGAGAAGGGCAGAGAGGTGAAGGTTTTATTCCAATTCTAGGGCAAAGTCATGAATCATGAGAAACAATAATCTCAAGTTATTTTTACTTTCATGTTTATGAAATGGTTATATTTTGTTTTATAAATATATGTGGCAATTAAAAAAACATATATATATATGTGTGTGTGTGTGTGTGTGTGTGTGTGTATATATATATATATATATGTAATAGGCGTTAAGCAAATTAGAATACTTAATATGGGTTTTGAACTTCTGCCAGAAGTAGGCTCCAAAGCCCCTTCTTCCTATTTGCATTGCTGCATTTATCCATTTCCAAACATTAGAAGATCCATCTATCAGATTCTGTGTAAATTCAGCACACAGATAATTTGTAAAAAAGCTTTCTTTCAAAATGTTCTGCGGTTTTTCTAATCTCGTCGCTTTTCTAATTTTCTAATCACATAACCTTGAAGTCGAAAGACACAGCCTGTGATAATCTGTGTACACTGTCTTCATTATTATCACAGACATTTCTGGGGGCGGGGGGAAAAAAGAAAACACATACACACACAAAAAAAACCCTTTCTGCCCCCTACACATTCAAAGCTGCCTTTAAAGTTCTCCTTTAGTCACAGTTCAATCAGATCCACATTAGTCCTACTCATCAGACAGAAAAGTGTTCGTGAGCATAAGGGGGATATTGACTTTAAAAATTTACTGGCGAGGCGTTCAGAGCCTGCAGGAATGTCAAAACTCCAACCTGCATTTTGATGTTTTTGCCTCCGGTTAGTCTTGACTGACATGCTTGGAGCACTTTGGTCTGTGCTCTGGCACCCATTAACTGTCCTTGACTCAATGTTATACGGGCTGTTCTGGGCAGCTCGGTGCCTAATGGTTTCAGTGGATTAGACGCCCCAAGGTGTAAGGAAACTCACGCCCCGTTTTAAGGGATCACATTGGCTATTCTTGGCTTCATTGGGGGTGGGGGGAGCATTGTTTGATCCGAAATAATGAGAGCCTGTTAATTATTATTCTGATAATTGGGCCTCATGTGGGAGCCTGGCAGAGCGCGAGGTGTTTTAAAAGGAAGCAAGTTTTGAAAAGGGAGAAAGAAATGTCAAGGTCGAGGTGTCTTTGAGAGGAGTTTGTTTATATGCAAAGTGTTTTCACCTAAGTGGGGCCGTGGGGCTGTATGGAGGAGAGAGAAGGAGGCTGGAGTGAGTTTAGGTCTGTACTTACTTCAGCTACAGTGGATTACAAAATTACTACCTTGGGGAAACCATTCAAAAAGGCTCACCAATCCCACGACTGAACCTGCAATTCCATTTGAAGAGATTGGGAATTGGTTTCTCTTGGAGGAGAGAGAGATCATATAGCAAATAGGGGCCCTGGTTGAATTCCATCTGCTCTCTGGGGAAAACTGTGAACTTTGTTGTTTTTTTATGTGCTCTTGTTTTGCTGTTTTTTCCCATCTATAAAATGACAACCAAGTCCATTAAGGGTGTCATATGAAGATGCTGCCTGGTCAGACAGAGGAGTGGCTGTCTATCCAGGATGCACGAATGTCCGGAGTTTCTGAGGTGGCATGGAGCGGACGACCTTCGTGGGGAAGGAGGTGGTGGTGGGTGGAGAGAATTTCCTTGGGTAACTCAGTCCCAAATGAACCTCTAAGATGCTATGAAAATTCTGCTTTTTCAGACTATCCACACCTTAAAAGAACTACTTTAGAGCATTTAACCTGGACTTGGTCTCCTCGGTGAATGCTGCGTTAGAGCATTCACATTTATTTTTAATTATATGTATGCCACTTGCGTAATTGTGGGAGAGAAAGTTCCAGAACCTATGAGTCGTCACAATATTGTCTCTTTCCTGGAATCCAAATCAGAGCCCACAGTGTCTTTATCCACTTAAAGGGAGGGTTGGTTTAAACAAATGTCTCCATTGGAAAGGAGGAGGGAGAGTTTGGGGGAAGGTAAACTTGCATTTGAAGCTTTAACCTAGGTTTTTGTCAGACTCACATATACTTCAGGTAGAGCTGGCCAGCTGAGATGAGAGCTGGCCTGCCTATAGACCAGGTGACAGTGACCGACAGGAAGAGAAGAAATAGAGAGAAGGACCATACTCATTTTGAGTTCCAGTGCTATGTTCACATGACTTTGGTTCTAAATCTCACTCTTCCAATTAAACTGGAAAGACTATCAAAAGTGCATGTTCAAAACGGCTACACAGCCTGGAGTTTTGGACTTGCCTGAGCCTTCTTCATACAGCTCTGTGATTCTCTTTTGTATGTGTGAGTGTTCTTTGAGATGCACCACGGGAGGTGGAGCAGGAGGAAAGGGTGGGAGGGCCGGGGCACAGTGTTGGGGAATTGAAGAGTTAGTGGCCAAAACAGGTGATCTTGTCTGTGATCTCTCAACTGTTCCTAACAGCTTCAATGCATCTCATAGGTTCATCAAAATGACATTGCACTTCACCAGAACATGGCATGCTAAGTGCAGAGTTATTAGAAAGCACAGCCATCTTGGATACTGTGCACAGGGAAGAAGTAAAGTCAGAATTGGCCAACAGGCAAGTGGAGACCTAGACCTCAATTGACCACTCATTCATTAGGTGACCTTTCGCTTAACTAACTATTCTTGGTCTGATTCCTCATCTAAGAAATGAAGTTATATATCTGCCTTCAAACCTGATAGAGATGTTTCTTATCTTCTCATTACTGAGTGAATCAACCTTCTATTGAAATTCCCATGAGAATATAAGAAATTTCTTCCATTGGAATAGACTAATGACTCTTTAGACATAGTACCTAGCACAGTGACCTACACGCAAATATTCATTAGGTTTAGCGTAAATCTGACATTGCTGTTAGTGTCTGGAATACGAGTTTGTTAGCAAAGATTATGTCATTTTTTTCCTCAAAATCTTGTCCTGACAGGTAAAGAACTTAAGACTGACTATTCCAGTTTCCCTTTAAACAAGATTCTATCAGAGTTTTTAAAACTCTTTTTTTTTAATTTCTTTATATTTTCAGCCTACATCATTTCTTGGATTTCAAGTTCTGGCTTTCATTTAGCCGTTTTCTTTTTATCTGTCCTGGAAAAGCTGCTTCATGCTTCTATGAGGGACAATGAACCATATCTTCCTGGGATTATTAAATAGGTGTGACATTATCCTATCCAGATCCTTGCATTTTATAGGTTTACTATAATGGTACTCCAAGGCCTCGACTTTCCCAACTAAGGGGTCCTAATCTTTTTCCTCTGTTTTCGTGCAGAAGCCCCTCTCTCTCTCTCTCTCTCTTTGCCTGAAGAAAGCCGATTGCCACTTTTATAAGACGTGTTAACCCCTTAAAATAATTACGGAAACCACCATCTCTCTCTGGAGAGCTCACAATTTGCTAAATTAGATGGATGATGTATCATCAAAAGTCATGGGTCAGAGACACTCCTGGACGAAGATACTGTCTAGAGGAAGGAATAAAGCTTTGTTTATCCCCAGAGCTTTCCTAGTCCAAATAGGAAATCTTCCCCAGCTTTACCAGTTTACAGTGATGTCATCTATGTCTTGATATTCACTAAGGCAGATGATTGCCAAGGTCTTTGGTGCCTTTGAACTTGTACAAATAGTTCCACTTCAGTGATGGTGACTCAGAAGCCAATCTTCACAGCTGCTGCTCTGTTCTCCGGATGGCAGGGCATATGTGTTTCATGGATGAACCCTGGATAGTGGCTGTATGGCAAACATATATTCTCTCTCTCTCTCTCTCTCTCAAAATAGTGATGGGGCACTTCCTTTCATTTTTAGCTGAGGTTACTTTGACAGCTCTTCTAAACGTAACATTTCCTGTTGCACACAAAATATCTGTAATTTCCTAAGAAAAAGAACTTTGTCTTCTCTGTCAGGCCTCTAATTCATCTCCCTATATCTTGCTCAATAATGATGATGAAGAGACAGTCATAAACATCATCAATTTCAGGCTCTGTTAAAATAAAGATCACTCAACTGATCGAGTGACCGTGGGATAAATTATAAGCTGAAATAAATATTTATGAGAGGCATTTGATCTGAATAGGAATCCAGAATAAGCCAGTTTGGAATGTGGTTTGTAATCCTGCCCAACGTCCCCCACCTGCCCCTATCATCCATTTGTGGGTTCACTATTATGTAAATTATCTATGGTAACTTTGGAATACTGGACCAATTCACCCCTTCCTAGAAATCCTCCTCTTCTCCTCTGCTTGGGATCCTCAGGAAAAGTGATTCAGTTGGTGGCCTGAAAAAGGAACCTATTCCAGAGCTTTTAGGCTATACTTTGGATTATCCATGCCGCCAAGCACACTCTGTGATGTTTAAAACATCACAGTTCCTCTTACATTACATATCGTTTCTTCTCACTATTCTGGTAGACATAATACATAACAAAGCAATTGGTCACACTTCACTATAGAATAGACTTCACAGAATACTTCATTATTTTGTGAAAGCATTCATATCCCCTCATCTGGATCAGGATGGTTTTCCAAAGCTTTTGTGATTTGTAAACAAATTTGTCCAAAATTAAGATGGGCTGAACAAGCACAGTGGCCGAGTGCTCACATGGTGACATAGTTACTAGTCAAGATAGATTATCTGAGTTACAGCTGTTAAACCAGGCCTATGGCCTTTTATTCAATTCGAGTTACTGTGGCATTTTGTTAAATAGCTCAGACTTACTTCTTTAGAATTCTATAACACTGAATTCTTTCAGGGGCTGTGCCTACATGCACAAACATTTTCATTAATTCAATACATATTTCACATCAGTTAGAATGTGCCAGGCACTATCCTAGGTACTGGAGATGGATGGCTGAACAAATAGACACAGTCTCTGCTCTTTTTGGCTTTTATAGTCTAGAAGGAAAGAAAGAAGTGATTAATAACTGATGTGCAACAGAAGGAAAAATATACATAATTGCTATTGACTAAATTCAAACTTTTTTTTCCTCAAGTACATTAATTCAACCGAATTCTACTTTTTTCTCTTTATCATCTATTTTACCTCCCCAGCATTAGTTCTTCTCCTGGGATCTAGAGGGTCAAGTGACTGTCCCAAAGGAGACTGGTCAAGTCTCAGGCTCCCAGGCTTCTCTAAGGAGGTGTTCTCAGTCCCCGCTACTTTCTGCCCTTCCATCTCCAAAAAGTTATTTGAGACAGAGAAGCCTTTAACATCTACCCCCCGAAAAGGAAAGCTTTGTGTGTCTATGTGTCTACACAGTCATGGGCTGCTTAACACTGGAGATTCGTTCTGAAAAATGCATCATTAGGCGATTGTGCCGTCGTTTTAAACATCACAGAGGGTGCTTACATACACCTAGATGGCGAGACTGCTACCGTAACTGTGCCTGCTATATTTTTATACGACTGGCAGTGCAGTAGGTTTGTTTACACCAGCATCGCCACAAACACGTAAATAGTGCATTGTGCTAGGACGTTATAGTTGGCTCTGATGACACTGGGCGATAGGAATCTTTCAACTCCATTATAATTTTATGGGACTACTGTCATATCTGCCATTCAAAGTTGATCAAAGGGTCATTATGCAGTGCACGACTATGAAGAATGAAGAATGGAAATCTTAAAGATTATCTGTACAACTCTATTTTCCAAAATTATACACCTCAGTTGTCCAACTGAGGGCAAAGTGCCTACATCCCCAAACTCAGAAGGTTCTTTAGCAGATTAGTTAGGTCGTCAGACCTAGGAATGTAAGAGAGAGTTTATAGTTTGGGTCGTCTGCGTGGCGTCAGATGAATGACCAGCATTACCCTCTCCTGAATATTTGTCGCCATTCAGTGTGATTAACTCTAAGTTTCCTGTAGTTCTTATTTCCATCACAGCTACTGTATGGCTCTGATAAGTGTATGCATGGGGGTATGGGAAGGGAGTTAAAGAAAGGAATGGAATTTCCGTGGCTTTGGTTTTGGTTTGCTTTGTTATTTTCAAACTCAGAAGAAATACACAGTAGGAAATAGATCAATTTTAGCAGAACTTTCTAGTGGACTTAAAAAGCAGTGGTCTTTAGCATTCATCTAAGTAGATGGTAAACAATTGCTTCTCACATTGGTAGTTGGCGTAGCTGGTTGATAAATGAAATCTTTGGCATAGATTTACCTTACCCTGGAAGAATAGAAATGATTTCTCTTTCGGTAAGATGCATTTCGCCCCTGTTTACAACAAGCACACTCCCCAGGCTGCATCTGCAGCATCATCAGTTCAGTGGCCACTACACATTTCTATATCCTGAGTCAAGGCAATGTTTTCACGATTCCCTAAAGTGCCATTAAGTCATTCAATTCGGGAAGAAAATAAAAACCAACCTTTTTTCAGAATGGACCATTTGATCTGATCCACTGTAAACAGCTTTTCTGTTTTTTACCACACTACACAGAATTGTGAAACGTTCAATCCATGTCTTCAATCTCCTCTTGCTTCTCCTTCCTAAGCATGATTCTCTTCTACGGGTGTTCTGGACTCCACTCTGTCATCATTGTCTAGTTTCTTACTGTATAGAAACCACCCTGCCCCACAACTTGATTTGACATTTTCATTCATTGTCTCATATAAATAAAAGTTACCGAACACTTGCTCCATATCAGATCCTCTACCAGGTCCTTCCATGATCATCTCAAACACCATTAGGTAGGAACTATTATGATTATTATTTGTCAGATTTTCTAAACATTACAAAAACTTTACAAATGTATTTATGTATAAAGCAAAACTCTTGCATCCCCACCACTATACCCCACATTTCTCATCCACTTGTTCCTAAACCAACCCCCCAAGTCATCTTTGACTCTTCTCCTTCCCTCATCCCTATGTCTCAGCCAGTAATGAGTATTGTCGACTCCACTTTTAATATCTATCTCAAATCCAACCACTTCTTAGGCACTCCGTTGTTATACCCTAAATTTAAGGAAGACTTTGCATTGATATTTCCTCTCCCTTGAATATTCTTCTCTCAGACTTTTGCCATCTCTTCAAGATTTAGGTAAAAATTAATTACTTAAAGCTCTTCCCATGCCTACTCTATCTCCCCTTCTCACTATCTCTTTACCCTGGTTTAATTATTTTTATGGTAGCTTTTACTACTTTTTCTTAATGCTTATTCTGCCCTGTTTTTCTGTTTGTATTCTATCACCCCTGGTAAAATGTGAGCTTCATAAGGGTAAGAAATATGACTGTATTATTACCTAGAACAGGGCCTGACACAGAGTAGACAATATTACTCGGGAATGAATAAATAAACAGACAAGGAAACACAAGCCAACAGGAATGGACTCACTTGCCCAAGGTTACACAGCTAGTATGTGGTGGAGCCAGGACTGGAGCCGCTGTCGGTCCACTTCTGAATTGCTGAGCTAAAGTAAATGTTACTCTTTTCATTCTCATTAAGCTGCCCCTGCATCCTGGCCTCTTCATT
Organism: Eidolon dupreanum; assembly: GCA_028627145.1. Taxonomy (NCBI): domain Eukaryota; kingdom Metazoa; phylum Chordata; class Mammalia; order Chiroptera; family Pteropodidae; genus Eidolon; species Eidolon dupreanum. The sequence goes on from CM053517.1 coordinate 12,079,848, forward strand.
CTGGTTTCTCAAGAAATTGGATGTCCAGCTGAATTCTCTATAAGTAAATGTTTTACTTCTTATAGGATGGTAGACTTCTTTAAAAGGATGCCTAAGGATGGTGATTTGGTTATCCACAAGAGCGAATCTCTGATTTCAGTTAGAATCCCAGTCACTAATGAGGAAGAACTGGGACAGATTTTAGAGGGCCATGAGGGAGAAGGGCACTGAGATGACGAAGAATATTCTTCCATCAGATCAGATCGGGAAGGTGGATGTGTCTATGCAAACACTGGACTGATATCTTCATCCCGTCAAACATTCATCAAATATACAGTTGACAAAGGTGTCACATGCATACTATCTCCTTGCCGTTCTCAAAATCACCCTTTAAAGTGGGTATGTGAGATTACTTATTCCCACTCTACAAAAGAAAAAAAGGAATCTCGGGATGGGTAAGTGACTTTGTCCAGGATACCTGGCCAGTATGGCAGAGCAGGAGATGATGTCTGTATCTTTTGGATCCTAGTTAGAAGGTCTCTACTTGCTGCACTGTAACATGTTGTCTCTTTAACAGTGTGAAGCATGGAGATAAGGAACTAAATATAAACGAAGGGAAACAACTATGAAGAATGATTTATTGGAGGGATGGTGATGAGAGCCATCTTTTTATATAAAATAGAACAATTTTGTTATAGACTTGACTGCTGGTGTGATAGTTAAAAAAAAGAAAAAGAAAAGAAAAAAGAACTTTATATGCTTCAGAATTTCTGGTTCTTTTTCCTAGTCTAGGAGGAAGCTGAGTCTCCTCCACTTTAACTCCCTGCTATCTCTGAGAGTCTTCCATTCCATTGTTGATTCTTTCTTTCCTCCTTCCTTCCCTCACTTCTGTTCTCTTTCCATCCTCCTCCCCACTCTTCCTTCCTTCCTTCCTTCCTTCCTTCCTCCCTCCCTCCCTTCCTTCCTCTTTTAATTGTTAGGCTAAAATGGAGTCAAGGATAGAAATATTTTCTTGGCTCAAAGTTCTTCGATCTCATTCCTTGGAGAATGATCCCAATTTCTTGCATCACCTATCCATAGCGACTCAAACTCAGGCTAGTAGATTTGTCCCTTCCATAATATTATAAGAACTTCAATTTTATTAAGCTCCTACTGTATGGCATGCAGTGTGCTGATGGCTTCGCATGTATTGTGTCGTTCAAATCTCAAAATACCCATTTTACAGATAAGAAAACTCAATCTAAGTAATTTGTCCAAGCTCACATAGCTAGTGACAGAATTAGATAATAAACTCATGGATAATCTGAAGGAGAATAGAGTCAAAACTTGCTTAAACCACCCTGTCAGGTGTTGAAATTGCATTTGTATATGTATCCCAATCCATGGCAGACATTGCTAATTATTCATGATAGCCTTACTACTGATCCCAGAATCTTCCTTAATCCAGCCTTTTAGGCCACCAACTAATATACTTTTTTTTTATAGTTGTCACGGAGACAAAACTGCCATCACTGCATTGTTTTATATCATCAAAAATGGTGCTGATTTGTAAGGCTAGAGATCTCATGATTTTGTTTTGGGTTAATTTTTGCGTTTCATAGAGTTGTTGTAGTTTCAATATTTCAAAAACAGACCCACTGACAGCTTAACAATGCTCTTCTTTATTTTCAGACTTACCCTCCCTTTCTTTTGGAAGATCTGTGAGGTTTCCACCCGCCATCCTCTTCAGCTGTAAGTAGACCTAGGGTCCATGGGTTGAAACTTTAGGCTATTTGGTAATTATCCATATGGCTAAATGTGACATGACAACCTTTGTAAAACAGCTAGAATGCATAGCATTTTTGATGTTACACCTGACAATGCTACATAATAAAGTAGCATGTTTTTATGCTACTAGATCATAAAAGAGAAACAGATGGTCAAATATATTTGACTGGTTTCAAGGAGGTGGTGTATCAGATCAAGCCACAAATGAAATGTTTTGCACTTGATAACATCTAAATGAACAGCTTCACCTTTTTCATATTATTTACTTCCACGAAGTGTGTCAGGGATTGGCAATTATTTCCTCCACACTTAGTATCTCAAGGCCTCGGGGGCTAGGGAAGGAGGAGGATGGGAGAAACCCATCGCTAATTGTAGAAGAAAGTTTATGAAGAGTTGTGCTGAATTCAGACGGGGAAGTAGATGGGGAGAAAGAAAGCGAGGCCGCAGCAGGAATCTGCGTGACTGCGACTTGCGTCTTTGGAAGCCGCCGCTCACCCATTTATCACTCTCCAGGTCTCATCTATGGCTCCGTCACAGAGATATGAGCAGTGTTCAGGGCTCCCACCACTGGGTCTCAGTCCAGCTCTGCCACATACCTGCTGTGAGACCTTAGACGAGAGACTTAAGTCTTCTGATTCTCAGGAGCCTCAGCTGTAAGGGCTGATTCTTAATTCTCTTTGGAAGTCAGTATCATCTAGAGACCTTTTTAAAATGCAGGTGCCCATAGCCCACCCTCTGCATTTGAGATTCAGACGGTGTGAGAAGGAGCTGAGCAAGGCATCAATATTTTTTACAAAGTTCCTCAGGAGAGAATCAAAACCACTGGACTGGGTGATCCAAAGCTCGCTTGTGGCTCTGACCAATTTCATGCCTCTGAGGTTCTAAGCAGAGAGAAAGATTAATCAGTGGGCTTACTGTGGTGGCCCCAGCTTTAACATACTCACTTGGGGTCCTGTTAGGTCCTGAAGGTTTGGTTGGAAAGCTCAGAGGTACCAGTCCTTAGGAAAAAGAGGAACATGAGACGACCTCCTTCTTGGTAAGAGTTCAAAATGTTTATCTGGCTGTCAGCATCTAGTAGGTGCTCGAAGTATTAGAAAGTCCGTGAAAGTTAGCTGTTAACGAGCTGAGCAGCGGTGCTAGCAGAGGTCATTTCATCCCTTTCCTCATAGCAGACCTCCCCTTCTACCTGGCCTCGCTGTGGCCTGAGGTTTTTAACCCCCCACTCGCCCTCACAACATAAAGGAACTTCTCAAGGAAACTCCACAATGGCATTCAAAAGAAACAATAGAATTGGATTTGATTTGTTTAATTCTGAAATCAAGGTCACTAGAAAGTACTACAGCTCTTATTTGTGTAGTTTGGTGGGTTTTTTTTTTTTTTTTTGGCAACATCTTTCTTTTCATTTGATGGTCCTGTCATCCCCAGAACTGTGTCTGTTACTGATCCTGCCTGTATTCAAAGCTGTTATTAAGTGGAGTCTTTTAGATTTTAGAGAAATGATAATGGTTCCAAAGATGACAGAAAGTGGCAGCTGGTGACAAAAAAACCCCTTGATAAGACGACAACAGTAAATCAAACTACCGCCACTTTTTCGTTTCATGTTTGTTAATACCACCTCGCCTTTTGAAGTTTAAAGCAAGGTTCAAAAAAGCCAGGTGCTGAATCATAATATTAAAGCAAGTAAGGAGCTCCATGAAAGCCAGGAGATCTGAGGGGGGAAAGCAACAAACACAGCTTTCAACTGCCTTTTGTCGGCCTTTCTGCAGATGTCACCAGTGGTTATCCCAGCAGAGGGTTCGGCTTGTAGCAGCGCCTCTGGCTGATTCCCGCGCTGTGTTTCAAGTGTCAATCAAAAAGGAAGGACGCAGCTTAGGTCCTGGTCATTGTCCTGTGAAAAGAGCCAAGCATTTAACATTGATTTAGCTCCCTCAATATACAAAGATAGAGCCAGCTTTGTGCATCCAAAAGGGCCTTTGGCAAGGTTGCTTGTAGAGCAATTCCGTTGCATCCGATGCGCCTTGGTTTAGCTGTCATACTGCGGTGTCTGGAGCCCTCTGAAAAGTTATTCAGGACTGAGTGAGCAAATTAAAAAGAAATAACACGTTCCCCGCAAGAGCGGAGCCGGTGGTGGAAAAGGCCTGTTAGTATCTCTCGGTCTTAACAACGATTTCACTAATAACGATAAATATCCAGTGTTTTTGAAATGGCGCGTTAGAATGAGAGAGGAGGGAAGGCAGAGGAGGCTCGGGCAGCCCGGCGGGTCAGAGGTGGCGGCTTGGTTTGCAATGTTTCTTCCTCCACTTCGTTCTAGCCTGTTCGTGTCCCACGTGGCCTTCAGGGCTGAAAGTTAGACCAGTTCCCTTCGTGCCTTACCTTGAATTTTGTCTCTGTTTCCTGTGAGCAGACTCTAGTTTGGCCAAATTTAAGGGGGAAATGATTACAGAAACATGACCTATGACTTCTGTTGCTTTTTCTTCTTCTCCTTCCCCTCCATCTCCCCCTCACCCTCCTCCTCCATCTGCCTCTTCTTCTTCCCCCTCATCCTTCTTCATCTCTTTTCCTTTCCCTTTTCTTCTCCATTCTTCTTTTGGCATTTGTTTTCCTACACAATATCCAATTACAGGATTACGGTTTAGCTTCTGTTTTTACTTTCCGACTGCTTGGTCTGGCACCATGTGAACAGCCAGTCCCAAGTGATGCTACACTTCCCACTTTCCGGCTCTTTTCCTACTTGTCACTAGAGTCAAGCTTCTTGAAATTTACTAAGTGCCGGTCTTGGGTTGCTTGGCGGTTCACCCAGTTTAACAGGTGGGGTTGATGCTCTCTGAGCACTCATGCACTCTCCTTCATTTCCCAGCTTCCTTTGCAGTCGGATGGGGTCTTGGCATGAGTCTGAGTTTATGAGAATGTGAACAAAGTGTTATATCACTTCTTTTTTGAGGTTCTAACAATCAGTATACTCAGTCCATTTTTTCTGCCCCTTTAGAGGCCCTGTGTTGAGATGACAGAGAGCAAAGATGGAAGTGACTTCAAGCCCTAAGCAAAAGCAAGTTACCCCAGAGAGTCACCTGACCCCCATGGATTTTGAATAGGCAAAAAATGAACCTTTATTGGGTTAAACCAATGAGCCAGAGTTTCACCCATCCTGTCTGATATACCCAGTTTAGCTAGAAGTATCCTTATTAGGCACTCATCAAAAAGGGGTGGTTTTGAAATTTTGGCTAAGCACAGAGCTTTTTCCAGCAGCTGATCTAAGCTGTGTAAATGCAGCAAGATGATAAATGGACACACAACAACACAAAAAGGGTTCTTTTCCCATTTAGCCAGAGTTCTGAGTCCTCATAGTCTGTCATACTGAGATATTTTCTCTTCATTTATGCCCACTCCATCCATCCTCGATTCCCTCACCAAATCATCCTTTTAGCTGCATTTGCCTGTCAATACCTTGCTTAAGAATTAAACAAACCATCTGCCACTTTCATTCTTGAACCCAAGCTAGTGCGTGACTTACAGGAGATAAACCAGCCTGGTAAGTGCCACTGCTGTTTTGTGGTCTCCAATCCCAGCTGCCCCTCAGTACCAATTGGCAATTCCATCCCATGTCCTTAGTTAGCTTTTTCTACCATCTTCTTAGCAGGTTATGTTACTTTCAGTTTCACAGTAAAACAATAGGATAATTGACATGGTTTCCTTAAAATTCCCATCTAGACACCACAAGCTTTTCTGTGCCTCCCTCCCCACCCAAGAGGATTCTTCTTTTCATCCAAGGATGAGCCACACACCTGTCTTCTGGATCTTATCTCCTAGAACTTTGTTCTCCTAATTACTTCTTTTATTCCTGGACTTTCCATCTTCAGTTGGCTCCATCTTGCCAACATATAAACCTTTGAACAGAGTAGCCTTCACTGACGTTTTCCTTTTTCTCATTCCTAAGCTATTACTTGACCCATAATAATCTGCCTTCTGTCTTCTCTGTTTAAACTGCTCTGACAAATGCCTCCATGTTATTGCAAAGGCACATTTAGACCATCACCTTGCCTGCACCTGTCTGTACCATGGAGACTTTTAACCACTGCCTTCTCACCTCTTTCTCCAAACTTGGTTTCCATGATGTTATTTCCTCCTGGTTTGCCACTGTTCTCTCTGGCTTCTCTTTCCCAATCTCTTTTGCTAGATTCCTGTCCCTCTGAATGCCATCCTTCCCCTGAATGCCATCTCTCTGCTCCAATTGTGGCCCTTTGCTTTTTCAGCTCATGGTTTTTGAAATACCTTTTATGGTGCTGGTTTAAATCTGAAAAAGAACTGAATTAAAAAAAAAACTCAAAATAGTCTATTTATTAATTGAGGAGTCTTCTTGACTACATCGTGGCTCCATAATAGAGTACTAATTCCCCCAATACAATTGGGTTGTACAGTTTTACAAATAGGTATGACTCAGATTGCACCAAAGGCCGGATCTCTGCCTGTCTTTATGGCGCTAGGCACCTGCACAGAGCATCTGCAGATGAAGTTTCTTAGGTTGTGACATTCCTTTTGCTGTTTAATTGTCATGGGAGTAGAACGGGGGCTAAATGGACAGTTTGGCCACTGGTTGCTTCTTCTTGCACCAACACATTTGAAAATGCACTCATTCACCTGCGAACTCGTGGACTCAAACGCCTGCCTGGCGATAAAGCTCCAGGCGATTCCATCAGCGGCACAACTAGGTACCTCCTTTTGCTCTGTCCCAGAGGCATCTCTAAAGATGCTCTTCCTTGACTTTTCTTTCTGCTTTTCTTCCGACAGAAAAATTCTCCGCTCCACTGCTTCTCAGTGCTCACTAGCAGTAGTTAGTAATTTTACATGTGAATGTTTGTGTTCTACTGGACTCTAAACTCTCCGAGTCAGAAAGCATGATCTTTTTCCCTTATAATCTGGACACTTCCCTTCTTAGACACTCACATAGAAATATGCCCACACTTACACTGAGTAAGGACTCGGGGAGAGTTTCCTCCTCAACCTTCTCCTTCTTACTTATAGTAAAGAAATGTTTCTTTACTATAAGGATGATCTGATGCCCTTATCCTTGAGAAAAAGAAAACATGTTTGTTTTATCAGAAGCTAATACTGCCCTGGGCATTTCCATGTGGCAACTAGTTCAACCCTTTTGACTGAAATTGCTAGCCTGCTATACCAAGTCACCAACTTGAACTGATTGCTTCTCATGGTTCAAATGGTGACATGGGTACATGCAGATACACACCGATTTTGTGAGTTCCTCCAAGCTTCCTAGCCATGATGAAAACTCAGCTTCGATTCTTATGTGGTGATTCATTTTCAAGCATTAACCAAGTTTTTAATCCAAAACAGACAGCAAAGACAATAAGTCTGTAGTCTGGAAAAGGTGAAGCCACAGAACATTAAAAAGAGAAAGAAGTAAAAATACTATGAATCTACAGATAAGCCCACGCCAAAGCCTGCATAAGCTGTGTCAACCCATACCAAGCCCTGGCTTTGCTATTTGATTTATTGCAATTCATGAGAGCAGTCAAAGTTGGTATGAAAATCTGCATTCCACCTGGTCTGGAAAAAACTAGCCACCAGGGAAATGGGCAGATCAAATACCTTCATTCCGGTTCCATTTGGTCTTTACTATTTCAATAGCAGAGACAGATAGGTTATTTCGGCAATTCTCTCGATAATTCATTGATGATTTCTAATTTCCACCTCTGAAAATTAACTAAAAATGAAGAGGCTACCTCATCTGCAAGGAGACAGCAGGGCACAGTGTTTTGAACGGGACTGTGGGTTCAGACTGCCTGGGAGCAGCCCTGGATCTAGTACCCCCTCACTGAGTGGCCTTAGGCAGTCTTGACCTTGTACACCTCAGCTTCCTCAGCTATAGAAGAAAGATGGCAGTAATGGTAACACCTGCCTCCACTACTGTGGTGAGGATTAACTTAGACAATGCACCAAAAGCAGTTGAAACGGTACCCTCTCTTCCCAAGGGGTCATTGATATAGCTATTATCATTATTCTATGTTGGCTTATAGTCAAAACACATAATTCTCAATGAACAGCTACTTCCTTTGGAAGATCAAGATGAGCCATTAATACATGAAAAAAGGTAAAGCAGGTTTGCTACATGAAATGTGGGAGATATAGACTATCAGAGACGAAAATCAAGTTATGAAATTCACCAATAATCTCAGTGACCAAAAATAATTCATGTTGATATTGGGGCATATATTATCTGAGATATATATGAGATTAATATGTATAAATACATATGATTTATTTTCATAATAATTATGTAAATATTTGCATTTCTATTTACAAATGGTTTTATTGTGTATGCACACACAGATACATATACATGTGTATTTTATTTCATGGGGATTATATAGTACATATTGTTTATCAGGACCTGCCTTGTCATTTAAGGAAAGAGGATGCCTTGCAAACAGAACATGCCGGTGTCACCATGGCTAACTTCCTCATCCCCTCCTCTTAGGCCCCAAAGAAATGCAAAGTCATGTAAATCTTTTCTCAAAAAAATCTAAAAGAGAAGGTAATGCTGCTAAGAACTATACAGAGAACAGTTCAGAGTTGTTTTTCTTTAGATAAGTACAAATGATTCTTTACCTCTGTAATTTTAGAGTTCATCGTACAAGGTATATGAATCCTCTTACCTACGAAGAGGTAAGCACGTTGTTTATATTTCTATTTCACCACTTATTTGTATCTACCTTTTGCCTTTCTAGTTTTCTCTTTGCCCGTGTTTGTACTGTAGAATATGAATCTTCAGGGCAAGGCCCCCAGAAGCTCTTATCAGCCCTTCCGCAGCAGCTAGTACACAGCCTCGCTTTTGGGGAGAGCTGAGCCTAAGGGTACATGGAGGAGGGAATCACATCAGGACCTCACTTTTCAGTCTGAAATCACGCTGAACCGGTACTCAGATCGCACCGAGGACAGGAAACTGACCGAAAGCTTGCATCTGGGGTCAGGATTTAATTTCCTGACAAGTGACATTGGCTTCCTTCTAACCTCAAACCCTCCTCTCTCCCAAGAGAAAAGTGCTCCACTGTAAAAGGTTTACCATAGCCAAGGTTATAAGATATTAATTATGGTTCTTACTCTGATAACTTGCTGAAAAGGGCAGGGAATTGTTTCTGAGAGATGAGAGCTTGACGTCACCTCCACAGGGCACCGCGAGCCAGGGAGACAGGGATTTAAAAGCCAAGATGTGTGTGTCTGAAAGAAGAGCATGCAAGGAAAGAGGATACAAAGCAAGAGAAAAAGGAGAAAACCATACACCTCCTGACAGTGGGGAGAGAGCAGCTGCTCAGGACGCTTCACCCAGGGAATGGGCTTACGGAGTCATCTGTGGAAAGTTGGTGTGCTGGTTGGCTCTATGTGTCAACTTGGCTAAGCTACAGTAGTATCCAGTTGTTTAATCAAATGTACCGGTGTTGCTGTGAAGGTATTTTAAAATGTGGTAAACATCTGCGATCAACTGACTTTCAGTAAAAGAAATTATCCTCAATAATGTGGGTGAGCCTCGTCTAATCAGTTGAAGGCTTTAAAAGCAAAAACTAAGATTTTTCTAGAGAAGAGGAAATTCTACCTCATGATTACAAGAAATTCTACCTTCTGTCTAAGCCAGCTGTCTAAGCCAGCCTACTCTATGAATTTCGGACTTGCCAGTCCCCACAATTGTAAATAATTCCTATTGGTTCTGTTTCTCTGGAGAACCCTGACCAACATAGTTGGAGAGCAAGACCTGCTCAGAGGAGGGAGTGTTAGGTGTGGACAGTGGATCAAGGAAAAATGGAAAGGGATTCAAAGACATTCCTATCGTTACTGCCCAAAATGATGGGCATGCTAAGTCAAGGAGAGTAACCGGGACATGACACAGGTCTGGAACACAATGTCAATAAAGAAGAGTATGCTGGCATCGGGAACCAAGGTGCCTGATAGCTGTCACTTGCACCTTGGTTGGTGTCAGGGCAGAAGTAACAGTGACTGGTAATGCTTTCCGGATGTGCTTTACCCTTCCTAAAGCTGCCTCGTATTTCCTCCTTTGGTTCCCACACCAACCCTGCAAGTTGGCAAGGGCAAGGGTTAACAGGCTCATTTCACAGATCAGAAAATAAAGAGCCACAAGGCTGTGGGCTCAGGGATGCAACAGGGAGGCTTTGCTTTGAAGAGACGGAATGACGTTTCAAGCCCAATCAAACTGAGGTGAAGAGGAAGGCTGGGGTCAACGTCTTCTGCATCCACCTCTGGCTGAGATGGCTCCCCACACGGATAGACGACATCTTGCACATTAGAAGTCATCTACTTGAGAATCATCCTGAAGAGAGGCCCTGGGGACGAAGAGACATCTCACAGGAGAATTGAAGGGGAAAGGATTTGGAGGACAGAGTCTTTTTGAGGGGACATTGAGTGGTGGCAACAAAAGTTACCCATCGGCAAAAACAGCTGGGGAGCCATCTGTCTGGGAGAAGCCTCCGGCCTGTTTCATTGCCCCCCTTCCTGCACTGGGAGAGTCCTGGCCGCTGATGGGAGGTGGTTTATAGCAGAGGGAACAGAAGGAGACCAGTTGGCCCTTGTATAACCTTGGCCTCATTAGCATCCAACCAAAGCCCACTGCGCTATTGACTTCTAGTAAATATCCACCCACCAAGAAGATTTCCCCCAGCCCGGCCTCAGGGGTGTTCAGACACCAGACTGGGCCTCCTTGCTCCTGCATCCCCGGCTTTGTCATCCAGGAGCGGCCCCTCCCCGCCCACAACAATCTGGAGCTCAGAAACCACTGCATCTTCCCTCCTGGGAGGGGAGGGTGAGGGAGGTGGAAACCTCCGTGGTCATCTCTCGAAAGTATCCCATTCTCTCACTCCAAAGGGCCAAACAAATAAACCTTAGAAAGGCGGTTCAGCAAGTGAAGTGTACACAATTATATTTCCAACTGCTTTGAAAACTTTTATTTCTGCACAGCAAATGACACATTATCTTTCCGGAGGTCAGGGAATAATGCAGTCGGATTCTTGCGACATTGTGAGAGTTAATGTTTCTATTTGCCATTGTGTCCTGTGCAAAGAAAGGCGGCCGGTCACCTGGGGTTACCACTACGCAGCACAGAGATGGTGGAATTCACCAGAAGTGCTTTGATGATGCTGCGCACCATTGTGCAGACCGGCTCCTTTCTGGCCCGCACTGCATCATGGGCCTCCGAGTGCTAAGGAGATAAACGATGCTATCCTTGGAGTGTCAGAGGTAGAACTCTCCAGAAGCTGCATTCATAATGTCCTCGTACTTAAGGACTTCAATTTGTTAATAGTAATTGAAACTTATAATTCAATAGAAGTGTCACTGTAATATAATAATTGCCAAGGAAATTGAACCACATAGAAGTACCATAAATTGCAATTTGCCCTTATTGGAGCTGGTAATGTTTTCTCATCAAGAAAGCCCCCCTCCCCCGCCCCCAAAATCTTCCCTTCCATCTATCGAAATGTTCATCCTCATTCATGCTGCCCTTTTCAGCATTACCTTCGCTTCTTCCTAGATTTCCAGTCGGCGTATTTGGCCCCTCTTAAAATGTTTATCATTGCAAAGTGTTTATATTAATTGCTCTGGTGAAAAGCTTCCTACTGTAAACTTTAGCTAAACTCTTCATTGTCAAATGTCAGCTTCATCCCATTCTACTTAGAACCGTTTCTTTGCTTTTGTGTGTTTAAGTGATATATCAATGCTTTGTCTATTGAAAGGACTGTGTATCAGTTTTTGTTACTGTGATTCTACACGGTTTCTTAAAATGAAACAATCTTTACACAGGTTGTATTGTAACACCACTGAACTAAGTCCAGGACTTAGAGGAAAACAAACAAGAAGCCATCTCACCCTCCTCAGGCTGTGCTGCTCGGAACCATCTGGATTATTATTATCGTTATTATTTCTGATGGTCGATAGGCAGTGAAACACTTTACCTCCCAGTGCTGTGGAGAGCACAACCTGCTCACTTCTTATCCCGTCCCCACAGTCAAGGAGCCCCTCTGCCACCCCCTGCTTGCCCTGGATTCTGATCCATTCTCATAAGCACTGTTCCTCCTCTTTCCCTCACCTACCCCGATTTACTTCTAGGAAACGCCTGGCA
>CM053517.1:12092231-12182902 GCA_028627145.1 Eidolon dupreanum
CTGGGCCTCAATCATCTCCATGGCTAAATGAGGGTAATTTATCTGGCTTCATTAGGTTGCCATGAGGATGAAAAGGGCTGGAGTTTGTAACGTGTGTGCGCAATATGCTTTGAGCATCTGAAGTAGTCAACAGGTGTAGTTCGCACTGCCTTCTGACCCAGGGAGTCTTATTCATTTCTGTTCACTTCATTGGCCCTCTTCTACTTCAAAAGCATGTAGAATAACACTCTGGGACAACTTCACTCATTATCACACACACTTAGATATGCCACTGATTAAATCATGACCCTTAAAATGTTCTTTCCACATACAATAACAAAGTCTAGTAAAACACACTCTCTTGACAACTTCCAGTGTCTAAGGCGGCAACAAGGTGCTCTGGAGGAATGCTCACTGGACTGGGAACAAGGAGTTCCAGACTTGGGTCTAAACTGCCACAAATGCATTGAGTGAGCTCAGTTTTCTCCTCTGTAAAATGAGGGGGAATGGTCAGAAGCAGGAGTTTTGAAACACGTTTAATCAGTGTGTTTTGTTGCTCTTGTTCAAATTGAATCTTACCTTACACAGAGATACTCTGGTCGTGGTGGGAGCAGTGCCTGGTGACACCCTCCCGACTTGGTGGCTCTTTCTTACTCCCTGGCGGTTAACCTTGAGGCCCATCTTCAAGGCCACGGAAGAGAGATGGACACCACAGATTTTCACACTCTCTTGAGCCACTTAGCAATCTAACAATCCACAATTTTACGTATTTCTATTCTACTTTATTGACAACTAGTCACAAGATGTGACTACTTCTTAAAATATTGTCAGTATCTATCAAAGCGTATTATCGTATTCTTTTGTTTATTTCCATTTCTGGACATTTAGAGAATATTCTATGCCATTGTCTTGCTTTCCCAAATGCCTGATGTTTTCTTTTTCTTGCTCTTCCTCTTTGCTTTCTGACTTTTTTACTTTCTTTCGTTTCTACCCTTTCCCAGAAGGGGTTCCCCATCTTGCTGATACTCTCCATTATTGAATTCCTCAGCCGACTTCCTTCCTTGGGTTGCCTTGTGTATTTGAGAGTGAAGAAGGGGCAGGATTGCAAGTTGGGAATAGCTTTTTCTCTCTCCCAGGTTGTGCTTCTCTTATAGATTTCTCTCCCAAGCACTTCCCTCTTCCTCCAGACATCCTCTAAATAGGCCCAAGAACCAGAGAACAACAGGATTGCCTTGGAGGCCCTTTAAAAATGCAGATTTCTGAGTCTCATCCCATATCTGCTGAATCAAAAGCTCCGAGATTTGAGGTTAGGCAAGTAGATGATAAAATTAGCTCCCAAAGTCAATTTTCATCTCCTTCAATTTTGAAAACCTTTCAAATCACTATCCTCAGTTTCCCCCCGTTTCTCCCTCTCTCACGTCTCAGCTTCGTTTCCCTCCGTTTTCATCCTAATTACCAGCTGACTGGTGGATGTCACTAGTACTTAAATGCGCTCCCACTCTGGATCCCTAATCATGCCCATTGTGCTCCTCAAAGCTAAGTCAAGAATTGCTGCCTTTTTATTTCCCTCTCTCTATATATTGTGGAAGGAAGCAGGTCCCTACGCTTTTGTTGTCCCTACTTCTGGGCTGAGCTCCATTTGCTGGTGAACGGGGCTTCTCTTCACTCTCCTCCTCTAAATACTGTAACATTCAGCATCCTTTCATGTCTGTGCTTTTAAAGTAAATCTTTGGACAATTAAAGATATGAAATGGCTAAATAGAGTTCTGCAGGCGTTGTTCTCTCCTTTTTAAAGGTTTAATCACACTTAATGGCTCTCTTCAAAACTTGAATTTTCCATTTTGGTGTTTTGACTTCATTGAAAGAGTTTACTAATATTCTTTCAAAAGTATTCTCTGCTCAAATGAGCTATTCAATAAAGTTTCATGCCATGCTATAGGATTTATGCTAAATGGAAAATAATTTAAAGGGAGCTCAGAGTTGGGGGTGCCGTTCCTCTCTACAGGTTTTGTTAGTTAAACCATAATCATCAATATGGAATCCATTAAAAGTTGATGCGAAGGAAAAAGAATTATCATTTAGATATAAGGGAATATTTCAAATCTTATTTCAAATGCAATTTAAATACCTCCTTCTCCTTGAAGATAATTTATTGTTCGGCCTTATGATTCTATAAATAGGAACTTGTGATAAATTTTTCTTTCCTCCTTCCCCCCTTTCTCTCTATTTTTTCCTTCCTCTGAAGTTGTGGACAAAAGAGTAGGAGAAAGTAAAAGGAATCCATTTTATGATCAATCGTCAGTTACAGACTATTTTAAATAAATTGTCTTGACTCTTCCCAGTCTTGGTCCTGCTAAGCTGTATCTTGTTCTGACTTGTCACCGTCAGGAGTAAGAAGCTGGCTGGACACTGAGTCCCCCCTGGGTCATACTCACAGTCCAAATGATAGAATTTGCTACTTGCAAAGGAAATTTAGTGGAAAATAAAAGCCAGTACTCCCTGACAGCATCTTTATTAACCCCTCGACTCTCTGGGGGTCTAAATGATATGGATAACGCATGTGACGCTAATGAGATACATGGGCTCAGATAAGGACAATTAATGCTATGTATCTGTGACCTAATAGGGACACCCCGTCTCCCTGCTGCCTTCTGGCTTGCTTGCCTTCTGCTTTCCCTAACCCTTTCTTCTCATAAGTAACTAACTGCTGAGTACTTGCAACATGCCCAGTGGTATGTATGCTAAGTGCTGGGACAAGTTTGAAAGAATTATGACCCGACCTCGAGGTAGGTGAGGGAAGAACCCAGAAGACATGATCTGTGATCCAAGTGTGGTCGTTCACTAAATACATGATCCCTGAAAAGGCATTTAACTTCTCTGAGACTCTGTTTCTCTTTCGTGGAGAGGGTTGCTGAGATCGAGTAGCATTTATCGCTATCTGAAAGTACTCATCATTAATTTGTGTCATTTTATGTTTCCTCTGCTTCCCCAAAGTGAGCTCCATGACAGCAGGGACCTTGGTTGGATTTTCATGTCTATATCACTAATGCCTGTCACAGTGTCTGGCATGGAGCAGATGCTCAGTAAATACTTGCTGAATGGATGTGTGTGTTATAGTTGAAGAAATCTTCATGAAGACTGAATTGCTGACCTCGATCTAGGTATGGAGGCGTGGTAGGATTTCCATCAGGCAGAGGAGGGGAAGTATATTTCAAAAAAGATAGCAGCAGAGAGAACAAAATGGGCTAAAGTAAGTTCTGTTTCAAAGATACTGAAGAGACCAGTTTGCACTCAGGAGAGATGGCTGTGCTCTGGGAAAAGTGGATTTGAGCCAGATTCTAGAAGGCCTTAAATGCCAAGATTAGCCAGTGGGGAGATAATGAAGGGTTTGAATCAGGTGTGTTACTTGAAAAAAAAAAGAAATGGTTTAAGATTAATCATGCAGAAATAATTAATCAGACTGAAGATGGGAGAGAAATAAAGCAAGAGGACCCTGCAATAACTGAGGCATCGGGTGACAAGACCTGAATTAGAATCGTGGAGACGAGAAACTAAAGGAAGAGAGAATTAGGAGCTCTGACAAAGAGAGAATTAACAGAACTGGGTCACTGAGGAGCCATGAAGAGATGAAAGAGAAGAAAGCATTTAAGGTATGACGACTAAAGTTCTGGTAGAATTAATAGAAATAGGGAAACAGGGGAGGCGAGGCTATTTTTGAGAGAGATACAGTGAAATTGTTTTCAGTTTATTTTGAGGTGTTGGTGGGACACCTGAGCGGAAATGTCCAGCAGACAGTGGGAAATGTGGGGCCGGAGAAAGGAACGTGGGTGAGGGCTGAAGATAACACGCGTGGAAGCCATTCCCTAGGAGGTGACAGAGAAAATTGAGGGAGGGGATGCTTGCCTTGAAGAAGAGAAGAGCAGAGGCCCAAGGGTAGAACCTGAATGAATGAGTCGGTGAGGGATGAGAGGAGGAAATTAGAGGCAGGAAGGGGAGTTCTTGGGAAGGGACAGAACTAGGACAAGGGAGAGAAGAAAGACTTTGAGTCATTTCAAGCAAATGAGATAGGACATTTGAAATGTCTATCACTACACCCAGGTCATGACACATACTTAGAATAGGGATGATTATGATGAAAATCCTTATTAAGCATAAGTAAATGGTCAAGTATATCAAGTGCCACAGAGAAGATGTCAAGGAAAATGAAAAATTGGACAAGGTCATTAAATCTGCCCATTAGGAGGTCACCGAGAAGAACAGGAGAAAGAACTAAGACATTCCTACATGGGAACTTACGTCACAAGGTAATTTTATACATTTTCATCCTTTCCATTAGAGCACATGCTGGAAAACCCTATGTTCCTCATCATCTCCAGTCCACGAGGAATGTCACATGGGGAGGCCTTTAGAAGCCATGTGGTGGCAGCCCAGTTTGTGCTCTCCATTTGGAGCAGGTCAGTGGTTACTGATTAATTTCACCCACTATAAGGAGTGACTGGTTTCTTGTCCCTGACACTGGCCATTCCCGCTTCTTTGGTTTGCCTTCTTCTGGAACCATGCCCTTGCAAATACCATGCTTTCAAGATTTGGAGTGTGGGGGGGCAGGTGGGGGGAAGTTAATAAAATGTTAGACTAGCCTTGGTCAAGTGTCGGGTTTCTACAAATTTAGCTTCATTCCAGAAGGACATGTTGGCAAGTTGGGTTCCATTAGCTATAGAGTTGATCTAACATGTGCTAGGTTGCTGGCTGGCAACTTGCTAACATTTTGGGTTGCATTTTAAAATGTTCTCATCTCTAAGTTCCTTCCCCCAATCTGTCCACTTAGGCACACAATTCCTTTAAAGGGACAAAGCCATGAATCCACAAAGAGAACTGAAGCTTAACATAGAGAAATTTTACTCTCTCCCATCACCACTTGGTTTAAATTAACCCTAAAGAACAAATGACTTAAAACAAAGAAAAGCAATTTGACTTTATAAGATTTATTACAGTGTCCCTAAAGCTGATGATAGGAAACGCTTTCAAGTTTTCTTAGCATAGCTGACTTGGGTTACCTGTTCTGATTAAGGGCTGGGGGGTGAGGCGGGTGAGGGTTGGGCTTGGGTGCCCAAGGTTCATTTGCTTGTTAGGGAAAGTTTCTTCAATTCAACAAACAGTTAAGAGGCTATGACAGGCTTGTACTGGAGGCTGGAGGCACAGGGGTGAAAGCAATACCTCTGCCCTCAAGAGAGTCTAATTCAGTGGCCCAGGCAGACTCATAGGTAGATCATTACAAAACAGAGCCAACCACCAGAGGAGAGAAGAAATGGCCATAAGTCCAGGAGGAATGGATGTGCTAGGAGGAATCCTCAGCCTTGACCAAAGGTGAGGAAGATCACAAGGCTTTTGCAGGTGAGTTTACAGGGACCTTAGAGATGAGACACCTCTCTTCTCTCCTGAAGAGGGGTTTAGCTGAGATGCCTGCTCAGAGTAGCTGAAGGAATGTTCTGTCTTGGCCTCTCCTCACCCCCATTCTCTTCTCTGAGAAGTGACTGGTCAGTCACTATCAGAGAAAGCAGAGGAAGGTTTGCGGTGCTGTGAATTCTTTCAGGCCAGCTCCCTCATCTGGTCTAAACGGAGGGCAGATTGGTACCTTCCAGGGGCTGGGACCCACCTGCTCCCTGGCAAGAACCTGCTGCATCAGAATGACAGCTTGCACAGGGAGCCAGTGGAGGAGGGTGTCCAGGGGCTGGCGGCTTAGTGCCTCCTGGGGAGGCCAGAGGACTTGCTGGAACGGATCAGAGAAGGGCAATGGAGGTCAAGGGGTAAGAAAGACCCAGCCCATAGGAAGCTTTCACGGAAGGAAGTGGCCTACTGCTGACTGGTCTCTTGAGAAAAGTAAGAAAGTGGTGGGAATGGCAAGCCCGACTTTCCCTCCAAACTGGAGAGAAGTCATTCGCTCCAGCTGTGATCTTCCGCCGCCTGGTTTTCGGCTTGACCTGGGCCCCGCCCACTCGCTTGCTCCTGCGCGTGTCCTCGGGAGGGACGGACACTCCAGCGCGCACCCAGGGTTGCAGTTGGCGAAGCTTTGCGTGGACTCTCCACACTACCTGTCGTCCAAGACTGTTCACTGAAAAGCTGTCCTCTGACCCACACGGGGGACCCTGGAAGCCAACGTGCGCCTGGACAGTGTGAGAGACCCAGAGCTTGAATTTGCTGGGGCTCACCAGACACTGCGACAAGGCAGAGGGTGGCCTTGGGCCTCTTTTGACTTGATCACACTTTTGCTTTTTGTTCCTCAAACTCTGATTAGCGGAGACTTGTCCATAGAGGGTTTAATAGGGGGCAGCAAGCAGGCTGATCCTCAACTCTTAACTGCTGGAGGAAGAGGCACCCCAGAATGGGAGGGAGAAGAACGGGCAAAGAAGAGGGGGCTGGAAACGAACTTGGCAGACGGTACCGCAGTGGCCCCCGGTCAGCCGTTCTCGACTCTAGGAGATTCCAAGGCCAAAAAAGACCCACCCCGCAAGTTTTTATTTTCAAGAGAAATAGCTTCTCTCTCTGCATGTTTCCTCCAACTCTCAGCAAGACCCAAACAAGCACACGAAGGTTATAAACCTGCTACTTCACTGGGGCTGTTTATTTCCAGTCGACAAATATTGTGCCAATGTTCACTTCAATTAGGAGACACACTTGACAATCTGACTACTCCATCTGATGCCTCAAGGGCAAATTTCAGCTCTTTCAGGAAGGGATGGGCCCATAACGGATCCATATGAATAAAATATACAGACAAGGAACATTCGCAGCAGTTTGGGGAAACCACCTTCAGCAGCGAGGAGAGTAAAATGTCTACATGAAAACAAAGTTCACATAAATAAAGCATGGGGCTTAAGCAGGAGGGAGGCTGGGAATTGAGAGTGAAAGCTATAGTGCCCGCTTGCCCTTTTCCTGCCTGGAGTTGAAAATTAAGAAGTGAGAATTCACACTAAGGAGCTTAAGACATTAGTAATTCTAGGGAAGAAATCATTGCAGCAGAGTTAAACTCACTGGGAATCTTACTAGTTCATTTCCGCTTTTAAAATCACCCCGGCAACTGGAAGTTCTTCTTGGTGTCTAACTGCCATCCTTCTGTTTTATACCCTCTTTTCATCATTACCCTGGAGACAACCAGAAAAGCAGCCCAACATCCTACTTTATCCAGCTTTCCATGTCCTGGAAGTGGAAGGCAAGGACCAGTCCCACTTATATTGCTCTTTCTACTCAGCATTGACCCTGGATCCATCCGCGTTACTCTTTTGCTGGCAGGAACAGACCGGAGGAGTGGGTCAGACCCGCCTCTGCCCTGCCCAGCTGCCTTGGGTGTGGCCATCAGCTCTCTGGGCTCATGCACCCCCAGTAAGGAAAGAGGAAGTCAGCTCCTTCTTCATCTTACAAGGGTCTCCTGGGAATAAAGTCAGGTGATGAGAGTGGCGAGAAGTGAAAATTTGATAGGAATGGAGGGAGCCATGTGTTTGGTTATTTGGTTCCTGTTTTCTAAACTGACCTGATCTCAGGTACAAAGAATGCTCGGGGACGGCTGATCACTGAGATCAGAAATGAAAACCGAAACTGTCTTTAAATCAGTGTCTCTCAGATTTTACCTTCGTCTAGTTCCCTGGATAGTTAAGCCTGGGTCATCTTAAATACTTGTATATGTATTTGTTTTAAAAGGATCTCACTTTGTTTCTACATAATCTTATTAATAGAATATGATTTATTGTATATTTTAATATTAATGACAGGTATGTTCTGTTTCTAAAAAGGCTTTCCAAACAGTTGTTGTTAGAATAGAGAGAAATCTCTTGAGAGTGACCGTCATTACCACTGTTTCATTTACCCTGAAGACATTTTATTTCTGTTGTTATTAGCAAATGGCTATAACAACATCTAATTAAATCTCCTTATCAGAGGAGAGTTCTTGGGTTTACACTAATAGTGTTTGGTAACTCTCTAGTTATTCCTCAGTTCTCTCATTTTCATTGATTGATTGATTCATTCATTCATTCATTCAGCAAACATTTACAAGAGCCCAGGATGGGCCAGGATGCTGAGGCAGTTATGACGGAAATGAAGCAGACGGGAAAGGGGGCACTCGGCTCTGCGCTGAGGAGCAGGCAGTTTGGCCCGAGACTCAGAATGTCAGTAGGAGATTGCAGGGTGCAGAAGGGTGACAAGGTCATTATTGCGAGGGCACCACTTGTACAAAGGTACAGAGTACTGGCTGAGACTACACAGCTCTGAGTTTGAGAACTGGGCTGGTTTTCTTCATCCTCTCCCTCCGGCTCTCCCTCCCTTTCTTTCCTCCCTTTCTTCTCCCCTTTGCCCCTCTCTTTCTCCCTGCCACCATTTCCCCCTTCATTTCCTCTCTCTCCTTCATCCTCATGACTCTAACAATAATTTTGATCTCATCTCCCATCCAGATATAACTGAATAGAAACAGAAAAAACAATCAAGTCTCTAAACTTCAGGCATGGCTTCATCCCTTTAATCATCCCCACACTGAGAGGAGACGATGCACCACGTACGGCCACGCCACCCTGAACATGCCCAATCCCGTCTGATCTCGGAAGCTAGTCTGGGTCGGGCCTGCTTAGTACTTGGATGAGAGAAGACACACTACAGCCAGATGCTGGGAGCCGGCACCCTCAGCCCACTACCAATCAGCTCGGAGTCCCCCACTTCCACTCACTCTCCCCAGGGGTCTGAGTAGACCCATCATTCTTGCCTTCATCCCTGCCACAACTGCACTTTTTCTACACGCTTGAAAAACTCATTTGAAAAACCCAGGAACCTGACTGGACTTGGAGAGGATGGCTGGGTGAGCAAAGGTGGCACCGAGCCGTTGGAAGTCCCTCCAGGGCCCAAAGGCAGAAGCGTGGGGGCAGAAGTTGTTTATGTGTCCACATTCCCGGCGTGAACCAGAAAGTGTGTGGACAGTCCAATCATCGCAGTAGCCTTTGCACAGATACAATGTCAACAGGAAAATTGTTAAGTCTTATTAGAACAAAGTCTCATTTAAATGATTGGGATTTTTTTCCACCCGATCCATCCATGCAGCCCCAGATAACAGAGAGTATTAAAACTATGCCCTCCTGCTCTGGTTTTCAAAAGTTTGTAAAAGAGAAATCAGCCCTGATATTGGCTGTGGTGGCCATGCCGAGCAGCCTTCCTCTCACCCAAATTCATCTGGCTGTGCTTTTGAGCTAAACAACAGACACCCTCAGACTTCATAAATTGTCGTTTGTCTGCCCATCCAGAGAACAGAAATTCATGACTTGATCTCAATCAAATGGTGTAAAAACCCAAACAAAACTACATCTGGACAGACAAATGGGACGCCAGGTTTTTGCTTGATGAGTAGGGAAATGGCTCAACCCTGGCCCCTTGAAATAAAGGCTTTATCTCAAAAAAATGCTCATGGAGCCTTAATAGAGTCACCAACAGCAGCTTCCCTTATAATATGCCACACAAACTGGACATGGAGCTCATTTTGCTCGGTGCTTTGTGACCTGGAAAACATTTTGTTAGAGCCTTAAAAAAAAATTAGTCCATGTTCATTTTTTTCCCCCAAATGCGATGAGCATCATTTTCTGTTCCTTTAGCCCAAGTAAACGGCAGCCAGTGAGCTGGGGCGAAACGTTAGCCTCGGTGTTTGGGGAACCGGAAGGGCCGGATCTACGGGAGAAAGATGGGTGCTCGTCCCTCCAGCTGGCGTCTGTGCACGACGTAAACTGAGGAGTGAACAACAACGAAGTCAGCGAAATCATCCATCACCCACAACACTGGCCGCTGATGCAACGTTTGTGTGAATTTTCCTAAAAAAGAAATGCGGTGTCATGTAGGTAGATAGAAATAGAACGTACTTTTTTTTTTAATAGAGGGAGATCTGACTGGAATGTCCCCCTTTGAAAGCCAAAGCCAAAGCAAGGTCACCTGAGCTAAGAATCTGCCAGGCCAAGAGGGACGGTTTAGACGGTTGGTACCTGTCCCTTCCTGCTTCTGCTCCACCAGGCCCTCTCTCTAGGGCTGACCTGGGGGTGGTGTCTCTATGCAAATATCTCCTTAATTGTGTCCTGGCTATTACTCCACTGTGGAGGCTTTCAAGGTATTTTATTAGTATTCTCTGTAACTGCTGTGGATGAAGCAGTGGGCTGTGGGTTTCTGTGGTGTGTGCGTATGCATGTGTGTGCGTGTGTGATTTCTTCCCGAGTTATTTATTTGATAATGATATTAAATATTAGAAATTCTAACAGCTGGTGTGTTTATCCTGACTTGAGTATATTAACCTCTTTAGCCCTTTTTTCCAGAAGAAGGATTCGGCATCACAGATTTGACTGTCAGCTGCAGTGCCTGGCGGCCCAGCCGATTGGCATTCTGACAGAATCTAAAGTCCAGAGCAGCAAGTAAACATGGATGACATTGCAGCGAGAGAGGGAGAAAGAGAGCACATGATGACTTGAGGCACCTGCAGCTGCTTGCACCCAAATCAAAGTAAAGGCCGAGCTCACTGGAATGGAAAAACACTGAATTTACCGGGAGTGAGCTGGCTCCGTGCTGGGTGAGGGAGGAGTGGGCTTGGTGGAGGACTTGGAGGGGAACATGGAGCCCTGAGGACTGGCATTCTGCCCACTGATGATTCTCAGCTAAAGTACCTTGGGGGACATCCCCAGGTCCTAGGGCTCACTGTCTCCCAGAGAGCAGGCAAGGATCGGCAGCAGCCAATGCTGGGCTGGCGAGTCAGTGAGATGAAGGACAGGCCAAGTAGGCTGTGCTACTGGGTAGGACAAAGGTGATGCTCACTTAACAAACATGGCTTTAGCTCTGAAACTACGTTGTACTGACCACGTGACCTTCAGCAAGTTATTTAACCTCTCGGCCTCAGTTTCCACTTCTGCATCATAGAAATAATTATCCATGGTCATGGTCATGGCGAGTCATAGTCAAATGATGTAATGAATGGGTGAAACACAATATCAAGGAATCTAGTTTCCTTTCCCTCCTTAACCCACAAGAATTGACTTTGGACCCTTCTCCACTGACAGCTCCCAAATTTTAAGACACTGAGGCATTTCCAAGCTTCTGCAGCTTATTTTCTAACTGGAGTTGGAGTGAAGCAGATCAGTTTCCTGGACCAAGCAATCTCTGCAGATAGAGACCTTTGCTGCCTCATCGGGAGGCTGAGGATGCCTCCATGGCCCACTGTCTCTCATTCTGAAGGATGATCAGTCTACAGCCACAACCCTCGCGGGATCCACAAGTGAGATCTGTGTTTTCACCCTAACATCATTTTGACCTCACGCTAAAATAGCCTTTGCCCCCTACCCTTAAGTTCCAATCCTTCTTCCCAGCTTTTGGGAAGTGGTGGACTACCACTGGGGGCAGCCGGGCGAGGTGGGGCTGGGAGGTTAGAAAAGGAAGAGAAGGAGCTCCAGGGTCAGCATTAATCCGAGTACCAAACCTGGCGCACAGAGAGCCGGCTGTCCCCTCGCGCATCTATTCTGAGAGAAGAAAAACTGAAAACCGAGGGTTCGGCTTTAGGAATAGTTGAAGGCAGCCACCCACCATCTCTGAAAGAGGCAACGAAGGATCTGTTTTGCTCTTTGTGATGAAGACATCTTGGCTTGGAAATAGGGGGTGGAATGTGGAAGGGGGAAGCATCTTAGAGCAAGTTTTCATCTGGAAGGCCTGAGAGAAAATTAGAGGCATATTTGTTCCCTTTTCCTTCCCTGGACCCATTTTTAATTCTCCTCCCTCCAGGTGATTGGTGCCTCCCAGTAAAGTCCAGGTCAAACAGTTGAAAAGATATACAACATTCTGATACAAAGTAAAACTATCTATTATTCCTTTTGTTTGCATTTTGACAGTCACCTCCCCTTCTCCACGGATCAACACTTGATTCAAAGGAATGACTTCTTAATGGTGGAATTTCTAGTATTTGGCACCATGGGGGATGGGAGTCCTTTCTTAAGTATATGTCTAAGTCAGAAGTCAGCAAACTGTGACCATCACTAAAATGGGCCAACTGCCTGTTTTTGTAAATCAAGTTTTGTTGGATCACAGCCATGCCCATTTGTTTACATATTGTTTATAACTGCTTTTTGGCCCAATGATAGAGTCGAGGAATTGGGACAGAGACTGTGAGACCCACAAAGCCTAAAATATTTTCTTTTCAGCCCTTTACAGAACAATCTGTCAACCCCAGTCCAGGTTAACATGTCGCTTAGACTCACTGTAGTTTAGAGGCCTGGTTATGGCCCAATCAGAACTGGCTTTTGACCCTATCAAAGGGTATTTTCTCTGGAAATATGAAGCATGAGAAAAACCTTATGTTCAGGTATTTCCAAAAATAATACTAATGCTACTACAAATTAAAGTCTTTAATTTCTTTATCTAATCTTAAGACTCACAAAACCCTCAAGGGTAGATACTGTTAACCTAGTTTTAGAGATAATAAAACTGTGGCTCTGAGAAGTTAAATAATGCTCCCTATGTCTTGTAGCTGGTGAGAGGTGGAGCTGGGATTCAAACCGTGGGCTGATGGGGTAATCTTAACCTCTTCTCTATACCCCTCAAATGGTGATAATTAATACCATGCATTAAGCATTTATTAAATACCTATGCATTGTGACTTCCCCACACTTTCTCATTTAACCTTCAAACCAACTCTATCAGGTGGGAATTTGCATCCATGTTTCATATATAAAGTCTCTATAGCTTTCACGAAGAGTTTCCCAAACTAATAACCACAACAGCAGTGATCCGTGATGGCCCTCCACCAATCCTTTGGGTCTCGGCAGGAAGGCAGAGCTCCTGTGTGGGTAGCCCTGCTCCCCTTTGGGGAGCTCAGCAGTTCTTTTACCTCCTTCCAGGCTGGGAGAGCTCAGTCTTCACCCTCCCTCTCCCACATCAGGGCAGCTGGGCTTGCCTTGCAGAGTGGCAGGTGGTAGTGGGACTCTGGGTGTCTAACTAGGAGGTGGGAGTGACAGAATGGACGAAAGCGTGGTTTGGCTAAAAAGACGCGAGGAGTGTGGTTTCCCAGCTGCTGGCGTGCTCTGGCTCGGGTAAGGAGTCCACGCTGGTGTTTCTAGCTTCCCAGCTTCCCCGTCCGTTGGAGTCGCTGGGTCACGGAGAAGCGCCACTCCGGGCAACTGCCCCACCAACGCCACACGCTCTGCATGCTCTCTTCCCTTCCCAGCCCATCCTCACTGCCAGGATGATTTTTATCATCTCTCAAATGACTCTGCTGTTAACGCATTATACCACCACGGGCACGCTGGGCCAGATGCACTGTGATAAACTATTGTCTGTGTAAAAAAAAATTATGTGATAAGTTGCTAAAATTGCTATCTGCCTACTTCTTCTAAGATCTTCAAGGTACCCAGTTCTGTCGGAGGCTCTGCTAGGACAGAGAGCTATTCTGAGTCACTCTGGTACTCATCGGTGTGAATTTGTTATTACTTGGTTCCTCTATGTACTTTATTCTTCCAGTTTTTCATTCTTAGTCTGTTTTTGGCAGAAAAGGTGATTGAGAAAAGGATTTGAGAAACTGATATCAAAATAAACATGTTTCCTTGGTTACTGATGTGACATTGCAAACTTTGGTGGGGGGGATTGGTTAGAATTCTATCACACAGGGGTGTAAATGCCAACAGACTCATCACATCTGTGGCCCTGTCATTCTCACTCCTGAACTCGAGACCTGATGAGAGGTCATGTGTTACGTCTCCACCCAGATGCCCTGCAGGCGACCTCAACCCAACAGGTTCAAAAGAGAGCTGCTTCTCCCGCATTGGTTATGGGCTTCACCATCCACTTTGTCCCCCATGCTAGCAACTTGGGAGTCACCCCAGACACTTCCTTTTCCAGCCCATGTATCCATTCCCTTTCTCGGTGTCCTGGCTCGGGCCCCCATCATTTCTCCTGGGCTGTTGCCTCCCAACACCCCTTCCAGCTTATATTAAACTGTGGACTCTTTGTCAAGCAAGAACAGAGAAAGATGTCAATCAAGAAAATTAGTAAACAGAAGGAAGTGCAGTGCCAACGAAGAACTAAAAACAAAAATTTGCCCTCCAACTACTGGTAAAATGAACACTTGAAAACTGACCAGGGTATGAGGCAGAAGGGTCAGAAGCTATAGAAGAGTAAGCCATTGCCCTTTTGGGGCTAGAAAGCACACCAAGTATCAGCGACATTACACTTTCTTATAGACACGACTGATGTTTGTTACTAAATAGTCAAACAAAGTAAACCAAAAACAGGAAGTAGGTTTTTTAATTTAATACAGTCTGATTGTCAACATTTTAAAAATATTGACTGTGACTAAAAAAGGCTCTTTTCATTTGACATGTGTCTTACCTAGTGTTTCATGTTTGGGAAGCTAAAGCAGGCTCTGCCTATGTGGTTCCCAGAGAGAATTCTGAAGCTATGTAAACAAATAAATAGTGACCATGGGGATGTCTTCCTCTCCTTCACCCACGATCCAGTCCTCTGACATCAGATGCAGTCGATCATCTCCCCAGTTTATGGCATTCATTCATTCTCCTCATAACACCATTATGATTCCAATAGCAAGTTTGGGGACAGCAGCAGAGTCCTCTCCTGAAGATGTCCCCTGAATAGAGATGGTGGCAATTAAAGTGAGGCTGATATGAGCTGCCACACTAGACATGTGTGGAAATGTTGTGCAAAGTGGGTAGGTGAGGGGATCTGGGGGAGCTGATGATGCCCCCAGAGAATGTGGGACTCTTGGTCATATGCACTTTTTTTTTTTCATTGTGGGAATGGAAGGGACATTGACACACAGCTGATGTCTCTACCACAGCTTCTAATCTACAGACAACCATGCAAGGGGGTGAAGATCTGAGAGACAGCCCACTGCACACCCCGGGGCGCATGCCTCGTGGTTATAGGCCTCTGCTTTTGGTGACCGCTCTCCCTACCTGAAATGCCTGTTCTCGTCAATCACCAAGCCCTCTCCCCTGCAGTTCTGGGGCCAGAAATCTCCCATTCACCTTCCATGTCTCAATTCAAGGGTGTCCTCTTTACCCTAAGATAGACTTGACCGTAGGCTCCTTGCCTTTCCCGCCTCCTCCATGCATTATGGCTGCCCTGCCACCTCAAACATTTTCTCGTTCAAGCTCGCTTATGAGTCCGAACCTCTGTCTAGACCAGCCATTTATCTGATAAATTCTCAGTTATGTACCATTGAATTTTTATCCTGGCTTGTATCCCCCAAAACCTTGCACAGTGCTCAGCATCTAGTAAGGACTTTCTTCTTCTGGTTTATGAAAAAGTGGAATCTGTGAAATATCCCATGAGTGGGGGGCTGTAATATTTGCATTTTTCTAAGGGAGAAAGAAAATCTTGAAAAAACTACAAGTTGTCTAGCCCCATGGATATTTTCACAGCCAGTGCTGTGGAGGTCCTGGTTTGTTCTCTGGACAATTACTACAGCCACTGACTACGTGAGGTGTCCAAAGAGATCTCTTGGGAGATCCAAACCCCAGTATGTTGCAGTAGACGTATTAGTTAGAAGGAAAAAGGGAGAAAATGCTGCCTATGCTGGTGTTAAGCATGAATCTTACACACTGAACCATCTCTCTTCCTGCCTAGAATAAACAGTAAAGAATTGTGAAGACATTATTTGGAAAAGAGACATTTCTTCAAAACCACCTGAGCCGCCCTTTGTAGCACAATATCATTATTCAGCTTGATCTCTCTTATGATTCTAAAATAGCAATCAACTAATTTTCACCTGAAACCTTGAGATACATCCCCAAGGTCCAACAGAAATAATTGACTTATCCATATTTGGGATTACTCTTACTTATCTCCATAAAAATAGATCATCAAGAGTTGTCCATTATGATGAAGATACCAGAATGCTAAAGAGAACTGTAATTAACTCTCCGGCTAGAGAATTATTCTGGCCATAGTGGCCAACAGTGCAAATCATTCAAAGTATATTCTGGATAACATCTAGTAGACCCCATTTCATTCCAAACTCTCATAAGCCCTCAAAAACATGCTCCTTCATATCCACTTCTTCACTCATTTGAATTTTGTCTGGATACACACTCAAAGAGGAAAAGAAACCCTAGAAACACCATGGTACTTTAGGGATGTCTCTCTCTCAGAATAACTGGGGGGAAGTGAGAGTGAAGTTCTGCGAGGAAGGGCATGGGGGCCAGTTTCTCCTGCCCAGAGTCTCTCGGCCCTGAGAGTGCCCACTTGGGAGCATTTTCAGCGTCACTGATGCCTTTGTGTTGGTTTTCCTACTAGACTGTAAAGGAAAGAGATGAATTTAGGCATCTTTGTAACCCACAGGGCTCCTCACACACAGTGGTAGGTACCCAATTAATAGATCAGAATTCATCAATATCTCATCACCTGGACAATGAAGATGCACATGGAACCATGGAAGCTCTCCAATGAGCTTACAGTATTATCTACAATACAACTAAATGTTTACTATACGCCAGACCTGGGAATATAAAGATAAAGAAGATTCAGTCCATGGCTTCCAGGAGCTCAGAGACCAGCAAGTAAACAGATCTTTTCAATATGATGTTGTCGAGGCTATAATACTAACAACATAATTTCAGAAATAGTTCATAGATGAGTGTTTATTATGTTCCTAGCACTTGCTGTATCTCCTACAATTATTATCCTTACTTTAGAGTTCCCATAAGTTAAGTAACCTGGAACAGGTATGAATGTGGCAGAGCTGACAAGGAGTCTGATTCTGGGCATGAGCCCTTCACGCATGCTATCGCTGTGATGGAGGTGGCACAAGGAGCCAGGAAGCGCAGATGACAGACATTTATTTCCTTTCCTACGTGGTTTAGGGCACCAGGCACAATGTTAGACACTTAGTAGTTAATAACTGTCTTCCACTGAATGTGACCAAATGTCATCTCCATTCTCTCTTCATTCTGAACTCCCATGGCACCAGCAGACTGCATACCATCCACTTTCCCTCCCATTCATGGTATGTCAATAGTGCCCTGATTTTATTGTCTAAACGATTTCTGCCTCTAACTTGGCTGTAAAATCCTTGAGGGCAAGGATTTAGTTTATATTTCTCTTTCTCCTTTAGTGCCTAGAACAGTGTTGACATATGACAAGTATTCCACATGTTGGCTAATTGACTAACAATTGCTGTATTTTTCTCACGGTAAAATTAAACCCTCTCCCATGTTCTTTTAAGTATTATTCATAATATTTAAGATGTGCAGACAACCTAAATGTCCAACTATAGATGAATGGATTTAAAAAGTGTGATACACACATACAGTGGAATATTATTCAGCTCTAAAAAAGAAGGAAATCTCACAATATGTGAAAACGTGGATGAGAGTTGAGGACATTGTGCTAACTGAAATAAGCCAGTCACAGAAGGACAGACACTGTATGGTTCCACTTATATGTGAGGTATTTAAAATAGTCACATTCATAAAAACAAAGAATAAAATGGTGGTTACCAGGGGCTGAGACAGGAGAAATGGAAGCTCCTAATGGGAGATAAAACTTCAGTTATGTGAGATAAATGATTTCTAGAGATTTGCTGTACAACACTGTAGTGATAGATAGCAATTCTATATTGTACACCAAAAAATCTAAAGGGGTAGATCTCATGTTCAATGTTCTTACACACACACACACACACACACACACACACACACACACAAACACACTCTCTAATGCCTTTAAATGTTCAACGAAAGAACTAAATTAAACCAAATCAAACAAAAGTATAACATATCTTGGCCCTGTTTCTTTTGCTAGTTGCTGCTCAATTTCTTTCTTTCCTCTGCAACAAAACCCTTCAAAGGAGTTTTTCCCCCCAGTTTTATTGAGATATAATTGACAGGTAACATGTTAGTTGAGGATGTAAAACATAATGATTCAAAATATGTATATATTGTGAAACGAAGACCACAATAAGTTTAGTTAACATCCGTCACCTCACAGTTACATTTTCTTCTTGTGATGAGAACTTTTAAGATTTCCTCTTAGCAACTTTCAAATATATAATACTGTATTGTTAATTATAGTTACTGCGATGGCCATTATATCTCTAAAACTTATTTATATTATAACTGAAAGATTGTACTTTTTTACCACCTTCACCCGTTTCTGCCATCCCTCACCCGCCCCCTCACCCCCGGTAACCACCAACCTGATCTTTGTTTCTATGAATTTTATTTTTTTTAGAGTCCACATATAAGTAAAATTATACAGTATTTGTCTTTCTCTGCCTAACTTATTTCACTTAGCATAATGTCCTCAAGATCCATATTGTTGCAAATGGCAGGGTTTCCTCATGTTTCATGGCTAAATTATATACATATATTATACACACACAACTTCTTTATCTGTTTATCCATCAATGAACACGTAGGTTGTTTCCATATCTTGGCTATTGTAAATAATGCTGCGATGAACATAGAAGTGTAGATATCTCTTTGAGACAGTGATTTTGTTTTCTTTGGCTATATACCCAGGTGTGGAATTCCTGGGTCATATGGGAGTTCTATTTTTAATTTCTTGAGGAACCTCCATACTGTTTTCCAAAGTGGCTGCACCAATTTCTATTCCCACCAACAGTGCACGAAGGTCCACTTTTCTCCACATCCTTGCCAACACTTATCTCTTGATCTCTTGTCTCTTGAGTGATAGCCATTCTAACAGGTGTGAAGTAATTTTTCATTGTGGTTTTGAATTGCCTTTCCCTGAAGATTAGTGAGGTTGAGCACCTTTCATATACTTTTTAGCCATTTTTATGTCTTCTTTAGAAGAATGTCCATTCAGTGCCTCTGGCCATTTTTTAAACTGAATTGTTTGATGTTTATTTGTTTGTTTTTTTGCTATTGAGTTGTATAAATACTTTATATATTTTGGGTTTCAATCTCTTATCAGATATATGACTTGTAAATATTTTCTCCCATTCCATGGGTTGCTTTTCGTCGATGGTTTCCTTTGCTGTGCAGAAGCTTACTAGTTTGATATAGTCTCACTTGATTCTTTTTGCTTTTGTTGTCATATTAAAAAAAAATCATTGCCAAGACAAATGTCAAAGAGCTTATCCCCTGTTTTCTTCTAGGAGTTTTATAGTTTCAGGTCTAACATTCAAGTTTTTGTGCAAAGTAGTTTTCTCTATTGTTAGCAATTCCTCTCCTCTGATTTTCTCATCCACATTTTCCTAATTTAGCTGAGCATTTGCCTTAATCACGCTTCCAAAACCAGTCTTGTTCAGGTCACTGGTGACCTCCATGTTACTAAAAAGGAAAACATCTTAGTCTTCATCTTCTTGACCTCCCCACAGCACTTGCACCTGTTGATTATGACACATTTCTATATGTGACTTCGAGAACCCCACACTCCTCTTTTGCAGGTCACTTTCTCTAAGCCTCTTAACACTGGAGTGTCCCAGGGTGCTGTTCCCAAGAGTGCTGTGGTCGTATTCTCTTCTCCATCTTCACTCGTTCCCTAGGTGATCACATCCAATCTCGCGGTATTTAAATATCATATGCATGCAAATAACTTCCAAATTTGTGTTTAAACTCAGATACCTCCCTCCAGGATAACATCAGACATGTCTGCAATCGCATACTCAACATCTCCACTTGGATGTCTGTAACAGACATCTCAGATTCAACATCACTAACATGAAACTTCTAATTTCCCCTGAAAAACCTCCCTTCCATCTGAGTTATGAGGAATTCAGCTCTGTGAGGGCTGAAGCCCGAAACCTCAGCCTACCAGCAATCAGGAAATCTCCTGGGCACCATCTCCAAACTAGATTAGGAAATAGACCACTTCTCACCACCTCCACCCCTGCTGTATCCCCATCACCCCTTCTCCTCCTCCTCCTACCCATCTCTCTGCTCTACCCTTGCTCTCCAGTCTCAATACAGCAACCTGAATGATCTTTAAATAATATCAGATCATGCCATTCCTCTGCTTAAAATTCTCCAGTGGCTCCCTATTTATCTCAGAATAAAAGCCAAAGCTCTTATTAAATTTCTTAAATTAAATTTATTGGGGTGACATAAAATCAAATAAGTTTCAAGTGTTTGATTCAATAATATGCCATATGTATATTGCATTGGTGTGCACCGCCCAAAGTTAAATTACTAAAAGCCAAAGATCTTACAATGACTAATAATACTGTACAGGATTTAGACCCCAGAACCCCTCCACCCTTATCTATTGCTTACCCTTGGCCACCCCCACACACCCTGATCTAGGCACACTGTCCTCCTTGGTGCTCCTCAGACACGCCAGGTGCTCCACTCCCTTAGGGCCATTGCACTGAGCAGTTCCCTCTGCCCGGAGGCTCTCGCTCTGGATATCTGCCCAGCTGAGTCTCTCCCCTCCCTGCAGTCTTTGCTCAAGTGTTGCCTTCTTAAAGGGGTACCCCCGACCAGCTACAGAGCCTCCCCTACTCTGTCCTCCCAATTTCTCCTTCTCAGCCCTACTTTACCTGTTTCATGGCATTCATCACCTTAGAACATATGATAATTTGCCATTTATTATTTTTATTATTTACTATCTATCTTCCCCCGCTGGCATATCAGCTTCATGAGAACGGATCCATGTCTGTTTTGTTCACTGAGTCATCCTAAGCTCTTGGCACATAGTAGGCACTCAGTAAATATTTGTCACATGAATAGTTCATGCCTATTACTCTGGAACCAAGTAGGCAGCATGAGATCTCATAGTGGGTCTTCTTATACCAAGAAACCTAGTGGGTACAGGGTCCCAGGTACAGAAAGGAAGGAGGATTAATCATTTTTCCACATGCCCCTCTCCTGGTGATGCTGTAAGTAGAGATTTAACCCGAGCATCCTTCAAAGCACTGAGCCTTCCCAGGAGAAAAGTGTTGACAAAGTAGGGGGAGCAGATGGGAGTCGCTAAGAGTGAGACTTTGATTTGCAGTATTTCAGTTTATTGAAAGAGCATGTTAGGGTCCTTCCCTTATCGTGGAACTGGCCCGCTTTGCCCTTCCTCTTCCATCCCAAGCTCACAGCTACACCCTGGGATCAATCTTCTTCCCCTGGGGGACGAGGCGGGACTTGGCGCTCAGACGCAATCATTAACACAACCCCGATCGATGTCGAGATCAATGCTTGTGTTTGAAATCCAAATCCGCAACATTCATTTCATCCAGTGGCATTTTCCTCAACTGAGATGGGGCTCCAGGAGCTGTAGGCTTTTCCTCCTCTAAATTGAAAGTGGTTTTTTTTTTAGTCACAGTAGTGGATTTCAGAACTGCAAACCAGAGAGGCGTTTTGATTCCACAAACAGCCCCCAGAGGAAACCATTTCAAGCCCCACGTTTTTCTTCTTTAGCCAGGGGACCCAGTAATATCATCTCAAAACTCTCCTTCCCCCAAGCCGGCCCCATGCCTTGCACATGTGCACAAACACGTGCACGCGCGCGCGCGCGCACACACACACACACACATCACAGACATATACAGAGATCAAAAAAATCTGCCTTCATTTGAACTAACTTAAATGGAAAACACGACCAGTTCCTCAGCCTATTTTTTACTCCATCAGAATGAGGAGGGGAAAAATGTATTATAAAGAAGAGTTCTAATGACCTTACCTGCTCAGAGCTACAAACACCAGAGGATCTTATTAGCTGAAAAGTCTCTTTTGTGTTCGCATCTGCCTAGGTAGGAACACTACTGCCCGCGTGTTTGTGTTTGGACAGGGCCGCCCAGCCTCCTGACGTCCTGTGGAGAGAGACACCTTGAAGTGTCTCATGCCAACATCACAGAGCCCTGGATCTGCTTATCTGGGTCAGCAGAGAGCCTGCTCCCCACAGGCAGCCAGCACTTCTGGGGAAATTGAGGATTTGTTAAGAACTGCATGTTTGTTCCTGTGCTTTTGTGAAGCCTTCACATGGACAAGCAGCTCTCACCTTCCCTTCCCTAAAAAGACAGAGAAATAAATCTATTTGGAAAGGAGAAAGGGTTCCGGGTCAGAAGACATGGCTCTCACCTCCTCCTTGCCTGGCTTGCAGCCATCTTGCCTGATGGAAACTGGGAGTGTGCTAGAACATTCCTCACTTTTGGAGAACATGGAATCCTGGAATGTCAGAGCTGGAAGGGATATTAGAGGTCAATCAATTCATCCTCTTCTCCACTCCCATTTTACAGATGAACAAATTAAGGAACAAAGAGAAAAAGCTATATGGCAAATAAAGAGCAGAGCTAAGCCTAACTAGAGAGGTAACTTGCTTCAGAAATTACACGTAGGAAAGGCTCACACGGGGTGATATTTTGGAGGGGGCAACTAGGAGACATATTTTGAAGCTGCTTTTGCTGACAACATGCTATTTTGTTTTGTTCTGGTTTTTTACCTCCTAAGATGCATGTTTTTGGGGGGGAATGGAGGGGATGGAAGGCTGAAGGCTGATAGAGTTTACATGGGACACCAAAGACCTTCTCTCCCCAAGCAGCCTTTGGATGACCATAGATTCCAGAAATTCCGATGCCTAATCTAGAGCTGTGTCCACCACTCACCGTGCCTTTCCAGGGATGCCATAATACAAGATGATTACCTGAATCTCCCTCGGAGCATCCTCTGGAGCCGTGGTCACGGACTCCTCCCTGGTGCAGGCTGGGTGACGCCTCTCCTAAGCTAATGTGCTTGGTTCCGAGTGTCTGTAGGCCTTCAAGATGCTCGGTTTCAAGAAAATAGATATCATTTGGATCAGCCTTGCTCAGAAATTTCAAAACCCGTGGCCTGAAGAGTCCTCATTTCTCTCTCTGCTCACTCTGACCAGCCCCACCCTGGCATTTCTTATGCATACAGCCCTCTCAAGCTCTTGCTACTCGAGAGCCCCCTGGGCTGCTTTGCGTGACATATAACACATTTCTGTCGTGTTTATTTGAGTTATCAACCTTAGGTATTGTCTATAAGGGAGAAGGATTTGGCTCGTTTATTCCTCTTCCATCCCCTCCATCCCTCCCAAAATGAACGCGTTGTTCTTTTCAGTCACCCGGCTCTGCTTCAGGCAGCAGGCTCCAGCCTCCATTTCCCATCCTTCCCCCAGACGCACTATCTGCAGATTCTTTGGTCCCAGGATGGAGATAGTGCTGGCAGGAAGGGTGGGGGAACTACAACTGTCAATAGGTTGATTTGAAAAGTTGAAAACCAGTAAACAGTATTTATACTATTATGCTCATGTCAGGGTGTTCTCTGCAGAGCCAGGAACAGTGTGTTCTGCTGCGTATGCAACTCGTAAATAGGGGACAGTGTCAGGACACGGAAGTTGTATTAGTTCACAGTCGATTTTTCCCCCCAGAATGTTAATGTTTGAAGCCATCGAGTACAAATTTTCTCTCAATTAGAGAGAAATTCATAGACGTTACACAAAAATCTTAAGAAAACAAACATTCTGGAGTAGCGCCTTTCAGCCATTCAAGAGAGATGGGCGTAGTAGCTTCTATATTAAGTGAATGAGGCAAAGATATTGCCCCTGTGTTAAAACAATACCAGATTAATGAATAAGGCTGTCCCTAGATTGTACATTTTAATTTTGATGATCCTGGCCTCTGTGAGATGTGAATGTCTTCAAGGACCAACATAGCCAAGGAGAAAACAGAATCCCAGGGTACTAGGAAAAACTGACTGTGATTCTAGCTGCAAAGGCCGGCGGAGTTAACAGTGCTAACGTTTTCCTAGTATAGTCACTGTTTTTTGTTAATGCTTTAGTTACAAAACTCTACAAGTTTTACGTCTCCAGCCAAACCTTATTTTTTCCCATAAGCCCTATTATTTTTATGGTGGAAGTTTGTCGATCATGAACTATTTCAGGGATGCCTATGTGATGTTATATCAAAAATGTCTGATAGTGTTGGGTTTATATTTCCTTCTCAGCAGCCTTGATATGACCGCTGAGATACTAAAAAAAAAAGAAAAGAAAAGAAAAAAAAGTTTCTAGAGATAATTTTGAATGAATTATCTTTGTATATTTCACCTGTGTAATTTCAAGTTCTTTTTCACGTTCTCAATCATCATCTCTAGTCTATCAATTACCCTTATTTCTAGAAACGTATCTCCAGTTTCCTCATTTTGCACCAGCCTAGACTGCTTGCTCTCTGGGCCTGGTTAGAGCTCTTGTTCTCAGACACAATCCATTTTTTCTTGGGTTCTGCATTTTACTCTTACTTTAACTACTTTTACTTACTGGTGTATATTCTTTTTTTAAAATCCCATAAAAGAGTTCAAGGGGCATACTTTTGAATCCTTATATATCTGCAGACTCTATTTCTAGCACTTAACTGAAGATTTGGCTGGGTATGGAAATCTAGGTTCAAAATATTTGCCTCTGAATTTTAAAGGCATTGATTAATTGTATTCTAGCATCTAGTGTTTCTGATAAGTGTGACGCCACTATGATTTTTATTTATGATTTTTTTCTAAAAGATTTAGGGATCTTCATTCTTACTCTTCTGAAATCTCACATGTGTGTTTAGTTGAGAAGGCTTCTTACTTATTATGCCTGGTATTTGGTGTCCTCTTCCATTTGAAAAATCTAGGAAAATTCTCTTGATAAGTTCTCACTTCTATTTTCGCTACTATTATCACAACTCCTATTAATCAGATGTTGAAACTCCTGAGTTAATACTTGATATTTCTTATATTTTCTCTTATTTATTCCATTGTAAAAAATTTTCTGGGATATTTCTCCAGCTTTCTCTCTTGAGCCTTCTATAGAGAACTTTTAATTTTAGCAGTCATATGTTCAAATTCCAAGAGCTTTTGCTTGTTCTCTGGTCATTTACTTTATAGGTCATCCTTTTCTCATGCATAGAGGCAATGTATTCTCCAAGTTTTCTGAATATACTTACAAATTTTTAAATTTCGGTTCCCAAGAATACATACCTGTTGCCTTCAAGTAAGATACCAGGCTCCCTCTGCCCTCCCCAGCTTTTCTGGCCTCTAACAGGTTGATTAGTTCCTTCTTCATGGCACACCCTCTAGGGAGGGGCTTTCTGTTCTCTGCCTCGTCAACTGTCCCTCTGACATCTACTTTCTCTCCTCCAAACCTTTGTGGAAAACTCTTTATCTGTTTCTGCTTCTTCTTTGCATTGTCTTTATTGATGTGGGTTTATATCTGTTATTTACTTTAATGAGATCTCCTCATGGAGAATATATATCAATGATCGATTCAACATCTTGTGAGAGAAGTGGGCATCTAGCGTTTTAAAAATATGTGAACAAACGAACTTTATTTGTAATAGCCAAAAAACTGGAAACAACTCCAGTATTCTCCACCCAATAACTAGATAAATTGTGGTATACATATTGAATGGAATAATACTCAGCAATAAAAGGAAACAAACTACTGAGACACTCAATGATTTGGCTGGATCTCAAGGTCATAATGCTAAGAAAAGCCAATCAGGAAAAGTTACATATGGCACAATTCCATTTATATAACGTTCTCAAGGTGACAAAATGATGGAGATGTAGAAGACGTCTGTAGTTGCCAGAGTTTAGCGATGGGGGGACAGTGTGCCGATTACAGGGTGACATGAGGGAGTCTCTCTGTGGTGATGAAATAGTTCTATAACTAGTCGTGGGTTGGATACTCAAATATACACATGTGATAAAATTTCATAGAACTATATACACGTACTAAAAAAATAGTTCGCGTAAAAACTGATGAAATCCAAATAAAGTTTATATCTGACCTGTTACTATTATTTGTATCCACATCAGGTTCCTGATTTTGACAACGTACAACGTTTATGTAAAGTATCTTCATTGGGGGAAGCTAGATAAAGAGTATTGGGAAGTCTGTTACTTGATGTGTGTTTATCCCTGTTGTTTACTTAAAAAACCCACTGTACTAGTGAGTTTTCAATAATTACAAAATAAAAAGTTACTTAAAAAAACGAAATAACAATTACACGAGAAATAGGAAAAAAATCTCTGTAGGTGATTCTGATTATGGGTCAGTATTGACTTTCACTACATTAAATTAGACTCTGAGAAGTCCTACAACAGATTCACCCCATCGAGCGTTGATCAATCCAGCATTTACGAGACATATTTGTCTGAGGAATCTCTTTGTTACATGATATTTAGAAGTAGTCTACAGAAAACTCAGGGGAAAATGATGATTGAAGAAATGCCAATATTTCTGCAAATAAGCATTTCCTTGAAAGTTTGTAAAAGAGAGTTTAGAGTCTTCCATTTCCACCTGCCAGTCTATAAAGCTGGCTTCCTGATGTCTTTTATATCAGGACATATTTTTGTAACAGAGGTTCCACAGTGTTCTGACCAGTGAGGCTGCTCTTAGGACTGGCATATGGGTCAAGGACTTTGGGGACATAAGGCCCTATTGCAAAGTTCTCCCACGAGTAATCTTGGACAGATAGCTTCACATCTTTAAAAGTATTATATCTGACATTCTATTCAGAGCATCCCCAGTCCAGTTTGAGGTTAATGGGGAAATGGTGCTAAAGCAAGTCAAACTGCTCTGAGATTAGCATTCTAAGACTCAGACCTCTTTGTCAGGGAACCTAGACTGTATGGTATCAAATGACATAAATCTACCTGGCTGGGCAGATGGGGAAGTAGATTATTGTCTTGGACCGTTTTTTTGCCCACAGATAAGAGTTACTGCTTGATTTGATTGATTTATAGGATCAAGGCTCGGCTGCAGCAGACAGAACTGTGGTGCTTGGTAAATTGGACCACCTTTCCTCGCGTAGTCTGAAACCACTGCTCCGCTTGCTCACATTAACCTTGCCTTGAACTTTTCAGGAGTTGCATAACCTTCCCTCCCCTCAGTGCTTACAAACTCTGTTTCTAGTGAGTTACTTTGCACTGGCTTGTATTTTATGCTGAAAAAACTGGAAAGTCCCTGTCGTGGGCATAAGCTGTGTACTCAACCTTGAGGATTCATACTTATCCTCATGCTGTTTTGAAATAATATGTAACTCTAAGGTAAATCTACCTGTTTCCTGGTAGCTGAAGTCACCATTTTGACTCCTTAGTCAATTCAGATAAAGCTGTCAAGCTGAGTATGCCCTAGC
Source organism: Eidolon dupreanum (assembly GCA_028627145.1). Classification (NCBI taxonomy): domain Eukaryota; kingdom Metazoa; phylum Chordata; class Mammalia; order Chiroptera; family Pteropodidae; genus Eidolon; species Eidolon dupreanum. The sequence goes on from CM053517.1 coordinate 12,119,302, forward strand.
CCCAACCCAGGCCTTCGCCAATGGGATCGGAAATCCCCTATGGGTAGGATTTGGTCTTTTCTTTAAAAAGCAAAACCAACAAATAACAGCAATAATAAAACCCCAGAACTCTCCTATACTGCCCCAGCACCAAGTCCAAGGCTGTGCACACAGAGAGCCCACCGATCAGCTGTACCTGGCCGCCTCCTTCCACTCGGTGGCCTGTGAAGGCTGCTTGCAGGATGATTCAACCTGGATAAAAACTTTCCAATTTCTCTTTCACCCTTAAAACTGGTCAAAGAGAAACTAAAGAAAGTCTATGATCTGCTTAGGGTGACCAGCTGTTCTGGCTTGCCTGAGGCTGAGGGGTTTACCCAGAATGAGGGACTTTCGACACTATTATGCGAATCCTGGGCAAACTGCAATGGTTGGTCACTTTGCTGAAGATCATTAGAAAACAGATTTATGTGGTTTGGGAAATAATTCCAATAAAGTCAGTGATGACAGAGGTAGGAAGAGGATCCAGGCTTGTGGCAGACGAACCCTAAGGTGACTCCCAATGGCCCCAACCTCCTGGTGTTCATGCCTTTGTGTAATCCCCTCCCTTTACATGCAGACAGGACGGTGACTTCCTTCCAACCCAGAGAATACGGCAAAGGTACAGATATCACTCCCACAATTAAGGCACGTTACAGAAGACTCTGTGTCAGCCGGCTTGGAGCTAGAACTGTTCTTGAAGGCTTAATGAAGTAGCGATGATGTCAGAGAAGCTTCAGTGGCAAGGGCCTGGGGAGGCCGTCAGCCAAGAGCCAGCAACACGTGAGCTGTAAGGAAGCAAATTCTGCCAACAACCTGATGGGCTTAGAAACAGACACTTCTCCACCAGAGCCTCCAGATGCAGACACAGCCCAGCCGAAACCTTAGTGGCAGCCTTGGGAGACCCTGACCAGAGCACCCAGTTAAGCTATGCCTGGACTCCTGACCCCTGGAAACTGAGGTGACAAATATGCATTGTTTTAAGCTGCCGAGTTAGTCATAATTTGTTCCACAGCCTCAGAGAACAAATGCAAGGTGCTCTCAGACATTTTGCCTGGCCTGTGAGAGTTAGCTCACGCGGGAAAGTGTTAATGTCCCCACTGGGCCGCAGTGTGGTCTGCTCTTGGCTCCCCTCCTGAGAAGGTGGCACTGGGCGTACAGGCCAGCCTCTGGCCCCAATTCTCTGTGCCCTGAGCCCTCACCTCCTTCAGCCACGACTCAGTGCTCCATGGAGAAATCACACGGAATCCGTGGGGGACTTTCTTCTTCACAGACTAAGATCCCCAACATCAGAGAACAGAGGTTTTAAAACCAGGTCACTTCTGACTGGATTCACCCTCCTTGTACAGCGGCCACCAGCTTTCGTTACGATGTCACATTCTCTTTGAACAAATTGTCAAGTCAGGAGTTAAAAATCCCTTTTCAAAATGATGCTCTTCCTTCCTTTCTGTCTCCTTTTCTTCCTTCCCTCCCTCCCTGTCCTCCTCCCCGTTCATTTGCACTCATTTCTCCTGTTCAAACAAGACAGTAAAAGGATTAGAGCTGGCCGTATTGTACCAAATTGGTCTAATGGAAATGAGGACCCTGCTACTAGAAACGTTAGGTAGGACATAAAATAGGATAATTGACAGTTTTCACTTTGCAGGCCAACCTCAGAGTTCCTTTGTTTGACTGGCCTGACCCCCATCTCCGTGTGATTATCTGTTCTAGAACTCAGCGAGAGAAAGGGAAGGAGGGCAGCAAAGAGGGCACGATGCCCACCTGTGGAAGCGGCGGCGCTCAGGGGCTGGCCACGCCCCTTGCTGCTGGCACCTTGTCACCATACACCTAAAACCGAACACCCCCAGGGAATTGACTCATTCTCAGATTAGCATATATTATCAGTCGCTGTCCTGAATACTCTGAGCTCAGGAGCAACGCTGCCGGCAACTCAGGGCTGTTTCTGGTGGGAGAGCGACAGGGGCATATTCTCCCAGGATGCCATGCAGAGAGCCTTCGCTGTCCCATAAGAACTCACCCGACTTCTTGATGACAGGGCGGCCGGTGCCACGAGATGAGATTGCTTGAAAACCATAACATTCGTGCAGCCCATGCCACAGTGCAAGGCCAAGTAGCTCTAGAGCTCAAATATTAATTATTTACTTTGAAAATGAATCGATTTACTTATACCTTCTGCCAGACATTCCAGTATGGTAATTGGTGGGCCTGGCCACCCATCTTTTTTCACAATATAGTATAAAGAAGCAATTTTTGCATATATCTTAGTGTTTACGCAGCGGCATGAAATATGTCACTGCTACACAGCCTTAATAAAGGAGAAGTCACACATGTATACATACTAATGTAGTAAAAAATGTAGTAAAAAATCTCATGAGTCAAACTTCTCTGTGGTCCACTTACTGTATTAATTACTTTTCTACTTTCAGTGTTGGGGGTGGGGCTTATAACATATTAGTAACCGCAAAGAGTAGGAAATTTTCTATATACTCCATTGCCAGCCACTCTACGTGCTCATTTTCATCACCTGAACAAACCACTGGCTTAAATGATATCAACGGAAACTGAGCCTATGTGATGTATAGGAAGCTACTTCATGGAAAAGTTGAGCCACAGAAACTCCCTAAGAAAAGGCCATGGGCTGTGGTCATCCAGCCAACTCCTTCTTTAATCTCCAGCCTCCTGGAATACAATGTACAAAGCTAATTTCTGAAGAGAACTGTAAATCAGCAATGATCTCTTTGTCTCATGCTGAGGCCTGGGCTATATATAAAATAACTAACAGTCATTTTTCTTGTGTGCTCTTTTTTCCATTAGGAAGATGGGATTCTTCAAAGCATGTTGCTATTTTAAAGCCTCAGACATTCCCAATACTTTCACTGGGCTGCTCTGAGCCTTGACTTATTCACAGAGATGTTGAGCTGAGATAAGGCTACTTAATAGTCCACCAACTCTTGCTAAACACAGTTTCTTTCCATATCCTTAGTGAAAGCCAGCAGTAAGCACTCTCAGATACAGGCTTAGATGCTGCTGCCCTATTTTTATTCTAGAGAAGGCTACTTGAACCTTGAGTTATACAAAATGGCTTTAATGGATGGATTCTAACCCTGCTAAATAGTTTTCAAAGGCTTTCGGGTAAAATCCACAACAGGGGTATGAAAGAAAAAAATTATTTGATTCTCATCCTTAAAATAATCTTGAAAGATCAATAATAGTATCATTCCCATTTTACAGAAGAAGAAATAGAGGATCAAATTGCTCATATGTGGCAGAACCAGTATTTGAACCCAGGTCAGACTGTTCCATCACATCCATTACCCTCACTATTCCTACCATGCCATCGACCTGCAGAGCCACAGGGGCCCAGAGAGAAGAGAAGCTATTGCTTTGCCAACTTGAAGCTCAAAAATTAATTCATACGTCCAATGTGTATTAAGCACCTACTATGTGTCACGCACTGGGCCAGGACCTGAGAATTAGAAGTTAACTTACCAGCTGCCTTGAAGCATCCCTAGTCTAAATGCTTAGGCTAGAAACATCGACGGATGAGAATCTACATTTATTAACAAGGCAAAAAGGTTTTCCCTTTCTATTTTAGACACACACACACACACACACACACACACACACACACACACATACACACACCACATTCTCATATACACACACCAGCCAAGCCAAATCTTTGTGATGCCTTTTCCTCTTCAAAATCACTTGGGTGCACTGCAATCTATATAAAATAAAATTAACAAATGGAGGGAAATTTTGTCTTCTTTTCCTCACCTATCAGGGATAGCTCAGAAAATAGTACAACCTGAATTCTGGAGAAGAAACCTAGACAATTCTATACAGAGATATATGTTTTTTTTTTTTTTTTAATGTGTTTATTTGTTCATTTTCTAAAAATCCTATCCATTACAGAAAAAAGAAAAAGAAAAATTATTCTGCACCTTCTCACCCTCATAAGACAAAACAATGGTGACCATCTTGTCACTTATTATTATAAACTTTTTCTAGACACATGTATGTGAACACAGGAGTGTACCCTAGGTACTGTTTTATAACTCACTTTTCTCATAGTGTATCGTAAATATTTTGCCATGTAAATATATATAAATATCATCTAAAATATATACATATTCCACTCTTGACTCTAACATGATATATTTAATCAGTTGCTATTGTTGAGCATTTTAGTTTGTTTCCGATTGTTTATCATTATAAATGATGTTCTACTGACCATTCTCATCCATTCATCTTTGCTCAATGATCTGATTTCTCTTTAGGATATATTTCTAGACGTGGAAGTACTGGGTTAAAACTATGCACATGTGTTAAGAATTTTTGCTCTCCAGAATGTCTGTAGTACCTCACTTTCTCACTAGTGGAAGAAGGAAGGGTCCATTTCCCATCTTTCTCTAACAAGCAGTGGAGACTTGAGAGAGCAGAAGGTGAGAGGGAAACTCTTAGAACTAAATGTGAAGCTTAATCTTAATGACTGATCTTGGACAGAATGGCCGCTACTGCCGAAGTGAGGCTTGGGCCTGGAATAAAGGCATCACTGCCCAGAGGCCGGAGCCTGGACTTCATGAGCTGCCCGCGGTTGGTTTGAGAATTCTATGAATTGACAAACAGGATTCCAGGAAGCCTTCCCTCCTCCTGGTCCTTTGCTGGTAACAAAAACATGACAAATAAGAGAATCTGCCAGTTTAAGCCGAGGGAAGCTATTTCTGCATCACGACACAATAAGCAATGCCACACTTGGAAGTGCAGGTACACCTCCGACTCACAGCTTGTTATGACTCTTACTTTTATTGTCGTGAGCTCAATGAGATATGTACCTAATATATACCCTGGGCTACACTTGACTCAGAAAGGACACAAAAATGGTGACTGCTTTATGATCAGCATAGCCTGGGACTAGGATTGTTTATACCAGCAGTATGTTTTTTCACACATTTGGAGTAGCAAGTCTCTCCAAAGACTCTGGCCCCCCAGATAATTTCCTCCCAGGACTCTTGGCCTCTGCTAAAGACTTCTTTATGGGAGATTTATCTCACCCTTTCCCCGGTTTTTTTCTCTCTTCACTGTGCATCCCTTATCTCCCTGCTTTACTCTTCACTCTCCACTTCCCTCTATTATCTCTCCTGTCACCCACAATGGCTTCTACTTTGCATACAGCCACTGCATTCTGGCTCCTTCTCCCCTGTGACTTTCTTCCCTTTGTCTCCACACTCTGGAGTCTGATATATGCACAGCAGGAAGGTCAGACACACCTCTTAGACACACATTTTATCTCCTGCTGTTGGAAAACAATTACTGATCTCCTCGCTAACTTTTCTCCTTTCTTCCTACAACTTTCTTTTTTTCTGAAAATCACCAGTGGTTTGTTTTCACCTTTTTTTGTCCTAAATACCAACATAATGTAGTTTTTGCAGAATGTGTAAAGACATGGGAGACTAGATAATCTCCTTTTATTTTCTTTCGTGTGTCTTGTCATTTGAGAAACTGCACATATATTTCTGGCTTGGCCTCCTCCACTTCTCTTGTGATCCCACCTTGACAAAGAACCTTTTTAATGATGGCGGCCACATCTCCTAGCCTGCCAGGAAATCACTCAACAACCAGTTTCGTCACAGACCTTGAGGTCTGTTCACACTGGAAACATTTCTTGTTATTTATCTTAAACTTCTTGGAAGCCTTCCCATAGTTTTGCTTTGCTCTACTTCTCAGTAGTAACACCCTCCACCTACAAATGAGAATCCATACAGTCTAAGCCGTAGCTGATATTTAATGCTTTCTTTTACCTCCAGTGAATTGTGCGTTCTTGACTTTCTCCCTGTCGCCTCACCTCAGAATGCAGATTTTCCTAGTTAGTTTTTGCATACAGAGTATCCTGACCTATGAGTTTTAAGCAAGACTCAAAATATCAGCTGTGGCTACAGTTAATTCTCAATCATGCAGGTATAAATTTTGTGGATGATCTATTAGTCTCAGGCTGGGCTCTCATGATGCTTAGCAAATAGTCCATCTGCCTCCTCACACTCCCAGCCTCCTAGAAGTGAGATCGGGATCACATGACATGGGCTGGCCAATGAGCTGTGGGTGGAAGTGATATGCCTCACTTCAAGGACGAAACATAGAAGAGCCAGAGCAGTTCTTCAGCTGTCCCTTCACCTGCCTGATGACTGAGGAGGCCTCGTGTTGAGATGGTGGAACCATGGGATCTAAGCAGCCTGGTGTGTTTTGGACCCCTGCTAAAGGCAGTCAATAACTTGAGTTAAGCCCCTGAACTTATTGGTAGCACATCGTAACCTAATCTATTCTAATATTCTAATATTCTATGCTATAGGACCAGAGTTGCCTCCTATGAGCTAAATTCAATATGTTCTGAAAACCTACATCGATCTTAATGTTGTTCCATACAAGGCATAAATAGAAAATATCAGTTACCAAGAACACGCACAATGTATGACAGAATTACAACCTAGATAGGTAAATAGTTAGATACAGATATAGATATGCCAAAGCATCATGGAGGGGACCAGGATGGAAAAGGTTTTAGTTCTTAGGTACTTAAGCAATTGCAATGTTAATTACTTACTTGAGCAAGAGGAGAAAGATATAGGCTGCCCCTCACATGAGATCTGGAAGATTCCAGAACTAGAGACATGCTCAGCCACTCAATACCAGTACCACCATCAGGGGAGAAATTTCAACCATAAGAAACCTAGTCATGTGATCCATAGGCAGATACTTCTTTATTATGGCAGCCAGTGCCCTTTGCTTTGGGGAAATATGTTTAAAAACAAGAGTTATGAAATCTCAAACAAAACTTTTAGAAAAAATATAGATGGATAATTTTTGTCAGTGGAGTATGAAATGTGGAGTAGAGTCTGTAAATAATGTTTAAGACTTCTGGTTATTAAACGTCTCAGGGATATAAGGTACAGCATGGGGAATATAGTCAATAATATCACAATAGTTGTGTACTGTGACAATTAATTACTAGACTTATTATGGTTATCACTTCATAAGATATATAAATGTTAAATGACTCTGTTGTACACCTGAAACTAAAATAATATTGTATGTCAACCGTAATTAAAATATATGTTTAAAAAGACATCAAAAGCACAGATCATAAAGACAAAATGGATAAAACCAAATTTAAGATTAAAAATGTTATGTAATAAAGTAAAAAGACAAGACACAAACTGGGAAAAGATATCTGTCAGCAATGCAATTGGCAAGAGATTTATATTCAGAATATATAAAGAAGTCTTTAAAATAAGTAAGGAAAAAACAAAAAAAAAGTAGAAAAATGCGCAAAGGATCTGAACTGGAAACCCACAGCTGTGGAAGCCAAATGACTAAAACCATATGAAATATGTTCAAACTATCCAATAAGCAGAGTCATCCACCAACGTTGCATGTTTAGCTAAAATCTAGTCATTGCTTATAAAAGAGGACATTGTCCCCAAAGCAAAGATTTATTTTAAAACAAAAAAGAAGAGGCTCTGGCTTTCTGTGGCTGAATTAGTACCCACAGCAGCAAGACCAGGCCTCAAAACTTTGACAAGATTTCCCCAAGAGCCCGGATGCCCTTGAGAAAGCAAACACCTTAAAGGAGGGTTTCTCTTGCCCATATGGTCCCCTCACTTTGAGTGGCCCTGGAGCACCAGGAGGGGTACGTGTTAAGGCTCCTTGTGACAGATGTCCTCAAGAAGACTTCATTGTAATTGGGACAACCAGGGGAACATCCTGAAACTGGTGTAAGGTCTTTCATCCTGCTATCATAGTCCACACCCCTGGGCTCAGGGCCAGCATCCTCATCATCGTGACAGACTGCAGTAGTTCGTGCCTGGTATCAAAGGAATGAGCTATCATTGTTGGGAAAATTTACATTGAAAAATTTAGCGCGTTTCACTGTTGGCAGTCACTTCTTGGAAATAAGATTTATTAGTCCTTTGGTAAGATGTTATGCTAGAAGCTTTAATTGAGTACAAAGTGTTAGGAAGCCGGTGAAAACCAAGTTTCAACTTCAGTTTCTCGGTGACTGCTTTTCCTAGCCAGCTCAGCACAGTGGCTAAGGATTAACTTTGATAGATTTGGGGCTAGTTGCATGACCTCTCTGAGCCTCAGTTTCCTAATTTGTAAGTGTGAAAAAGAATAATGCGCTTGGGGTCTTGATGGAGATGAGTAAGATCAGGCAGGCACGGTGCCTGGCACATAACGAGCCTGCGATGGATGTCAGCCCTCATTATAATGAGAGTAATGGATTGTCAGGTTTCATCCATGGGGAACAGTGTGCTCATCTCCCAAGCGGTACGGTGAGCATCTAGGACTGTTTCTCTCTCTACCAGTGGCCCCAATAAATCAGAATCTGACTGTGTTTGGAGATAGGACCTTTAAAGAGGTAATTAAGGTAAAATGAGGCCACGTGGGTAGGCTCTAATCCAATATAACTGGCGACCTTATAAGAAGAGATGAGGACACAGACTTGCACGGAGGGAGGACCATGTAAAGACCTTGGAAGAAGACATCTTCCATCTACAAGCCAAAGAGAGAGACTGCAGAATGAAATCAGGCTTCTGACACCTCGATCTTGGACTTCGAGCCTCCAGAACTGTGAGAAAATAAATATGTGTGGTTTAAGCGACCCAGTGTGTGGGGCTTCATTATGGCAGCCTCAGGACACTCACAGTCACCACACTAGGTTTCTGTCACAGAACTAAGGTCTGGATTTTAATAGTCCACCCTTTGGAAACAAAGTAGCCTCTTTAAAGTTGAGCAAAAGTGAAATAAGTCAGACAGAAGAAGTTGAGAACCATATGCTTTCACTCACATGTGGGATGCAAAACTAAAAGCAACAAATGAACAAGACAAACAAACACATAAAAATTCATAGACACAGACAACGGCATAGTGGTTACCGGAGGGAAGGAAGAGGGTAGAAAAGGGTAAAGAGGCTCAGACACATGGCGACAAAAGGAGACCGACTTTGGGTGGTGAACACACGGTGCCATATACAGGTGATGTACACTTGAAATCTATACAATTTTATTAACCAATGTCACCCCAATAAATTTAACTTAAAAAACCCATGTGACAGCAACTAATAAAAAATTAATAAAAAGATAAAAGTTGAGCGAACCCCCACAGACTCCTAGGACCCTGTCACAGTTTCTCTTGTCCCTCACCGGACATGACAGAGAACACGGCTGCCCCACGGGCTCGCTCTCTGGGAAGTCCTGCTCCCTGCTGGAGGGCCGGACACCTGGAACAGCTGCTTTGGGCTCCTGACAAGGTCTCATGTGGGACTGATTATTGCACAGACGGTATCTCTTGTTTACTCTGGATTTTGCTCCATTGGAGAAGAGAGGTGATAGTCATCTAATTGACCTTCTTATTTCCGAGTCATGAGATGTCAGCAGTGCTATTAACGCTGTCTGTGTTTGGGGCATTGGGCTGGGCGCTGGGAGGAGATAGGGGATAGAGTCGTGCTCACTTCCCTAGGGAAACCTAAAACCTGGTAGGAATAATACGATTTACCAGCTTGAACCAAACAGAGGCACAAACACACCCAAAGCAAGATCTAGTAATCCCATCCTAAATGGTAGGTAAAGAGATATTACAGTAATTCAGAGAAGAGAGAAGACTCTGAGGCTGGAGTGGAGGGGAAGAGTGGCCAAGAGCAGTCTCCTGTCATTATAATATTGAGACTCAAAGTCATAATGTAATATTGCATTATTGGGATTGACGGTGGGGGTGCGTGTAGAGTGGAGCATCCCAACCCTGGAGAACAGCAGGAGTCAATGTCCAGAGGAGGATGTGAGCATGAGGTATGTTTGTCATGTCTCAGTGAAGAGATTTGAGACAGGGTGAGACCGGCCACCCATTTCCACACTAGATTCCTTGAGGAAATGAGCAGAGCACCTGAGCTAGGTTTGCTTATTTTGTTTCTGACTACAGGTCTCAGGTAGGCTTCTGGTGACTTAGCGGAGACCACATGGAGCTTCTTTTTTTTTTCTTTTTTTTTGCCCCGTTACATGCAGATGCCCCCGCGCCCCCCCCCCCCCCGCCTCCACACACACACACACTTGTACCATCTGGTCCTGGCCCCTGAGATCTCAACACTTGGCTGCACAGCTACCAGGTTGCTCATCCTGTCTTCCCAGGTGGGTATAGCCTCGAGTTGGCCCGGAAACCAGTTGTATGTTCGAGAGACAGAGAAAGAGTACGAATTCCAAGAGCTAACACAGAGCATGGATTTAGAAGCGCCGCTAGTAATGTCCTTACATCTCTCCTACACTTATCAGAACTCTTCTCCTGAGTGTGCTGTAGGAGGAGCGGGGGTGGGCAAAGATCTTCGAGGTGCCCCTGAGATGTGGCAGGCAGGGAGGGCCATGTGAAGTAATGACATGATGAAGAATGAGGCACAGGAGGCCAAGTCAAGTTTTAGTACTTGCCTCCAATACCAAGGACCAAGCTTCACCATCAGGACCTGTCACCTCCCCTCTGCTCCCCAGCCGTGCACAGGTCTGGCAGAGTGAGCAGGAACTGAGACGGGTTTTGCCTTTTTAACCAGTGGATTTCTATTATCCACAATCCTTTGTCCCACTACCACGGATGAAATGTTATTACTATTATTACTACTCTTCAAGTATTTGCTCAGAAGTTTTATAGAATTGTGTCCCCTGAAACCAGTGTTCAATTAACTTATTTATGTGTATAATTTGGGACTGCATTGGAAGATCACCCTGTGCTTTGACACATCATAGTCTTTCCTAGTGATGGCAGTGAAAGCAACGGAAGCTGAGAGAAGTCAGTTCACTTGCATAAGATTATACAGTGATGTCTCATGGCCTCAAAACAAAGGACATGTAGTAGTGGACTCTTAATTTTTCCTTTGCAAAAAGGGTCTGAGATATAAGTAGGTGCAACTACAAACTGAAAATAAGGGCATCACAATAGCCCTTAGCCATTTCAGGTGAGAGCTTTCTGTGGGTCACCATCTCTGAGAACCCATTTTCCAATTCTTGTATCTATAACAAATTCTCTGGCAGTTTATTCTTTAGTGCTGTGCCGAACAGCTGAAAACGTGAATTTATTTGAGTTATTCCTTCTTTCTAGCTGTAATCAAGCTGCAAGATATGTGTTAAAATTCCAATCAAGAACCTTAGGAACTTTTTTTTTAATTCCCTTAAGCCAATTTTTCCAACGTCAAGAAAAATTTGTGATGAGCCTCCAGGCTATCTTCTGTTGAGCACTTCAATTCTAATGATAGATGGTTTTACTGGATCTTAAACACTCCCTGACTTCTCTTAATTGACTGGATTTGGCTCAGTTCCTAGAATCAGCTCCTTGGTAGCCTCTGACCATGTAGATTGCTCAACATAGTGGAAAGAGGGTGGTAATTTCATGTGACTTTGAACAACACATTCCCTCCTTATTGCCCACTTTGCTTCAGACTGAGCAACATACTAGGAAATAAGGTCCCGCACGATTCTCGTTTAAATGGTTGATCATCAAACCTTCATACTACCTTTCATTAAAAATTAAGTTTACACTCCTTCCTGTGGCATGCTGCTTCTCAATCATTTGCATTTCTCAGCTTTTACAGATTTGTAAATATTTAGCTGCAAGGATTGGGGGCAGATGAAACACACTGGTGGAAAAAGTGAAGATACAGAAGAGAGAAGGGAACAGAAAAGTGAGAACAACAAGAGAGGAGAGGATGAGAGAGAGACAAAAATGAAGGCTTTTAGCACAGACTTACCTCTCAACACTTCTTATAAGTAAACTAATTAGCTCTGAACTTATTTTTTGATTCTGCAGCAAAGGGTTGTGTACAACAGCCATGGATATTTCCCAAACTATCTCTGTGACTCTCTGACCAAGGGTGTTTGATCACAGACACCAGCTTCAGCAAATATAGGATCTCAGTACCAAAACGCTTTAAGCATTCTCCAAAAGTATCCTTCTCCAGACAGTCCTCATGGAAGTTCTAGTAGGTTGGGCTCCTAGGTTTAATGTGATTTTAAATAATTATTGGCATTTACCTGAACTTTCACAATAATTTCCAGGTTAACGTTTTATGTCCCTGGATTTTGCTCTTGACAGGAAATATCCATTTTTAAAGCAAATGTTTATTAGATATTGCATGTAGCCAGAAGTAGAAGAAGGAGGGAAGACTGGCCAAAAAATAAGGAAGAGCTAGGCTTGCCTTTGAGCTCTTGTGGGAGTGATGTGGATGAGGGGTTCGCCCGTCCATCAGCAGTGCCAAAGCCAATCACTGGCAAACTTTGTTCCTACTTAACTTACGAAGGAGATGGGCATCAAGGAACTTTATTAGCATTCCAGTCCCATGTCCTCAGTACTCTGTGAGTACTTTATGCCACATCGTGTGTGAGCTCCTATAGGAGGTGACATCTCTGCACCTTCCATAAGCTCAAAGGCTCTCTTCACTACTTTCCTTCTCACATTGTTTCTCTCTTTTTGATTTTTTTTTTAACCACTAACCACGATTTGTGCCAACCTTTTACACCCAATACCTGACAAAATGAGTTTTGAAGGAAGTCTCCTTCCCGCATTACCCCTTCTTAGTTCCAACTGCTCTTCCTCTCTATTTGGCCTCCTTATTTCACCAGCCAAGTGGAAGCAGGCCGCTGAGGGCAGCTTCAAAACCTGCTCAGAGACCGAAGTGAGCTGTCCAAGGGTGCAGCTTCCCCCACTCCCAGGTGGCTGGCCTCTGTAACCTTCCTTACACCTTAGTGAACCCGGGTTGTGCATAACCTCCACTGAGCTAAGAGCAGGGTTGGGCCCCCCGTGGGAAGGGAATTGGGAGGTTCCCATAAATACCCCCTCAAATTAAAATACATCCTGCATCCAGCCTCAGCACTGCCTGGGTTGGGCTGAATCTATAGAGAACACTTGGTCAGAGCTTGCTTCACAAAGAATTTGATCACCTGTGAGTTTATCGTACATTTACCACTGTGGTGCTACCAGAAAATTCCTATGGGCCTGACTCAAATCTGATATGGTCATGCTGAGGTCTACTAAGACCCTCTTTTGGGGAAATTTACTCTTGACAGCCCCAAATCTCACTGAGAACTAGTTTCTAAAATTTGATTCATACGAAGGCCTCATAGCTCTGAGTATTTACACCTGGCTAGAAAAAGATGGTAAAAATCAGCAATGATAAACATGGATTGAAACCTTTCTTTATGAAGTCTAATCTTTGCATCATTTGCAGCCCCATAGTGCTTCTGAGTCTCTCTATTGTGCCTGTGATGCATTGTCTGCACTGGAGAGATGTATGGACATGTATAGCGCTCCCAATCTCAAAGCAGGCTCTTAGATCATTGGTAGAAAAATTGGCACCTGGATTTCCACTTTCTACTTCTAAACCAATTGCAGGCCTGACTAATAGATCACCATTTCTTTGCCAACAAGCCTAGTTTCAATCTCAGAGTCTTTTTTAGCATAGTATTTCAAATTATCATTGTCAATTAATTGAAGTTGATACCCAAGATAAAAAACATTTGTCTTATATATTCCAGACTAGTGTTCTTCAAACTGCAAGTTATAACCCATTGATGAATATATTAATTTAGTGGGCAAGAACTAGCATTAAAAAGGAAGGAAAGAATTGAGGGAGTGGGGAAGGGAAGGAAGGGGTGGGACAGAGGAAAAAAGGAAGATCTCCAGGTGATTCATACGCAAATACAAGTCAAAGAGGCCCCTCTCTAAAGCTCAGTCATTGCTGGATGAGGACTAGGTGTTAAAAAAAAAAAATGGACATTGATTGACAGAACAGCTTTTGAGACTGGAGAAGATAGTTAACAGAAGATGGTGTGTGTGGCGGATTGGACCCTTGGAGCCTCCACTTCCCGGAGGCCTCGGGAACCAGCAGCTTCTCTGGGCTTTAGTCTCTTCTATGGAGAACTGGAGAGAATAGTCATTGCCTCTCAGTGACATCCCTCTCACTCGGTCAGCCTCTTATGGTAATAAAAATGCAGGCTTTGAGATTATTCTACCCAGCAGAGCTATCATTACAATCAAAAGATAGATAAACAGCTTCCCAGACAAGAAAAAGCTAAAGGAGTTCATCAACACCAAACCAGTAATACAAGAAATGTTAGAGGGCCTTCTTTAAGAAGAAGAAAAATCAAAAATATAAATAATAAAATGGTGATAACTACATAACTATCAACAATTACTTTAAATTTAAATGGATTAAATGCTCCAATCAAAAGAGAGGATGGCTGAATAGATAAAAAAACAAGACCCCTACATATGCTGCCTACAAGAGACACATCAGATTGAAAGACACATAGACTGAAAGTAAAGGGATGGAAAAGATATTTCATGAAAATGGAAACAAACAAAAAGCTAGAGAAGCAATGCTTATACCGGATCAAAAAAAAAAAAAAAACCCTTTAAAACAAAAGCTATAACAAGAGATGAAAAAAGACCCAGTAATGCAACTTCTGGGTATTTATCTGGACAAATGCATAATACGCTTTGAAGGGACATGTGCATCCATATGTTCATTGTGGCATTATTTACAGTAGCCAAGATATGGAGGCAACCTGATGTCCATCAATAGATGAATGCATAAAGAAGAGGTGGTACATATATACAAGGGCATATTTCTCAGCCATGAGAAAGAATGAAATCTTGTCATCTGCAACAACATGGATGGACCTAAAGGGTATTTTGTTGAGTGTATTAAGCCAGACAAAGACAAATGCCATATGATTTCACTTACATGTGGAATCTAAAGAACAAAATAAATAAAACAAAAATAAACTCATTGGCAGCCAGAAGGGATGGGAGAGTTCAAGGAGAAGGGATTAAGAAGTACAAATTGATAGTTACAAAATAGTTATGGGGATGTAAAGTATAGCAGAAAGAATATAGTCAATAATGTTGTAATTACAGATGGGTACTAGGTTTATTGGGATGATCATTTTGTAAGATATTTATGTCTAATCACCATATCGTACCTCTAAAACTGATATAATATTATATGTGAACTATAATTGAAAAAAAATTTTGCAATCACTTTAAGAAAAAAATGCAGGCTTCGAAAGTTCCCACAGTGCGGGTGAGGAGGACACCATGGAACTGGAAAGGAACCAGACTAGGACTGAAAGAGGCCAAAGGGACTCACCCTCACAGGGCTCGGTTTCTCATCTGTAAAAGGAGGGCACTAACTGCCATCCTGACCACTTGTTGTGGAATTCCAATAACGTTGCAGGTGTGAAGAGGCAGGTGAGCACCAGCCTCATTACCTGGGTAGTCACAGCTGCCAGGTTGTGTGAGGTTGGACCAGTCCTACCATTTTTCCGAGAGTAACTGCAAGTGCCACAAAGGGGGTTTAAAGGGCTTTGCAAAATTTTAAAGTTGGTCATAAATAGAGAACTAGGCAATTAAGCTCATTAGCAGAAAATAGTGTGCTTAGCTGGTTAAAGGTTAGTGGCTCTAGTCTGCCTGTGCAGCTCAAAAGGCAGTGGGGGAAGAGGTAGAGTGGAACGGCCATCGATCCCTGCCCAGCCCCTCTTTTTTGTTTTCATTGGTAGTACCGCAGAGTCTAGCGACGGTGAAAGATGGCAGTGAGACCGTGAGGAAATAATGGTGGATGAGTAGGGTCTCTGGGGAATCTACTTACATGACCACTAACATATGGAAAACAGGCTCTGGTAATCTCAGATAGAAGCTCACACCCAGGAGGAATCCGATCTACAAACTGTTTTTGCCAATAAAAAGACTGGCCCAGAGAAAATACCTCTCTCTACGTATGCTCATGTATTCAATTGAAAGTTATTGAGTGCCTACTCTGTGCCATTCATCACCAGTCGGAAAATGCAATGCAGAATAAAACACATTTCCTGCCTTCAAGGAGCATATCTAATTACATCAGTTCCTCTCTTAAAGCCCTGAATGACTCCCATGACTTAGAAAACGACATCTAAGTAAAAAAGTAACTGCCAGCAATTAGGAGGGTGAGGGGATGAATAGGTGGAGCACAGATAATTTTTAGGGCAGTGAAACTATTCTGTGATACTATAATGGTGGATATATGTTCTTATAAATTTGTCCAGCCACATAGAATGTACAACACCAAGAATGAATCCTAATATAAACTAGGGACTTTAGAAGATGATTTTTCAGAGTAGGCTTATCAATTATAAGATGTACCACTCTGGTGGGGAATGTCAATAATGAGAGAGGCTGAGCATGTGTGGTTGGCAGGGGGTCGGTGGGACAGGGCATATATAGGATCTCTCTGGGACTTTCTATCAATTTTGCTATGAATCTAAAACTTCTCTTAAAAAATCTGTTAAATAGGAAAAAAAGAAGGGTGCTTGTTCTCATCAGTTTTATTTGACATAGTACTGCAAGCTCTAGCCAGAGCAATTAGTCAAGAAAAAGAAATAAAAGGTATCCAAATTAGAAAGAAACAAGTAAAATGTTGGCAGATGGCGTGCTATTGGATAAAGAAAATCCTAAAGACTTCACTTTCATAAGAATAGCAAAGGGCAAGAGTATCGGTTACAAGTATATTAGATCCATAGTAAACAGCCACTGGCTGAGTTTTCAGGGGTTTAAATGTTCTGGAGCAAGCTGTCTTGAGGGGCATCAGAAAAGCTTCTCTCCAAATCAGGCAGGGAGCTCAGGAATCCTGGACCACCGAGGCCAGCTGTGGTCCTCAGCACCATGGGTGCTTGGACCATGGCCACGGGCACTAGAGTTAAAAAGCCTTCAAGTGCAACCCACAGGATGCTAAGAGTCATATAGAAAAAAAAAAAAAAGAGCCCATGTTTGGGAAACTCCTATTTAAACAAATTAGACTTTTGTATCATAGAACTCAGATCATTTAGCATATTGAGGTGCTTCAGAAATTTTGAAGAGGAAAATAAATAAAGCAGTATTTGCTTTAGACTACAAAACCTTACAATTTACAAAGCATTTCATGGGACTTGTGTTGCACAGAATATTTTGGAAAACACTGAGAAAAGCAGAAATCTAACTTACCAGTTACCTCTCACATAAGTTTGCATTTTTATTATGAACATGTAAGCATTTGAGAAGGGAGTTCCGAGACAATGAGTCCTCCCTTCCTGTAAAAAAAAAGAATGAATGACTGATTTTTAAATCTCAAATGTCTTGCCTGGCTTTAATATATTTTTCCTTTTTACAAATGCCAACAATGATGAAAATAGATGATGAACTAATCTTTCTGATCCAATTGCATTACCAGGATCCAGGTTGATTTTGAACAATTTGAGAAAAATACAGATTTCCCAGAGTTTACTTCTTAGGAGGAAGAGAGCTTTGTTTTTAAAGCCCTCTGTGAATTTTCAAACAGCTAGGTCTGAACGATGACTGTCAACTAGAATTCTTTGGGGACCGAGTTCTTATCTTATTCTGTTGGCTTCTCACTTACTTGGAAGACCTGAATGCAAGGTGACAATGTGGATTTGGATTTGCATTTGGATCCATTAATAAAAGGTATTTTAGACATTTAACCATCTCCCCACCATTCAACCAACATGTGCAGAAAATCATCTGTGACCCAACATTGTTTCAGAGGAATAGAAAGATGGTCTTGTCCATGTATGAAGATATGTAGACAGAGAAGTGTTCAGTCTACTAGTTGTTTCAAGCTTTCGGATCTGCCTCTGGTTCCTCCCCACATCAGAGACAGTCAGCACCACATAAAACTAAAAAAAATGAGCTCCTAAAACTATTATAACATTTATAGACACTTTCTTGAATCACCACACATACTGCTTTCAACTTCCATCCTACTGTTTATATTTTGACCTCCTGTCTTATCTCCCCTTTCTCACTCTTGCCTCATACTTTAGACCCAAAAGAGTCTCAGCTCTCCAAACCCTGACCCTTTTCTTTTCTCCTTGGCCATGATATGAACAGTCTCTCTGGTTCTACTGCTCCTGCCCCCACTTTCAGCCCCTGTTGACTTTGAGAGGCTCTTCTCTGCACCCTTTTGCCCCCTCCCTAAAAGGAAGCCGGCAGACAGTTGGCCCTGCCCTCCCGCTAACACAGAGCTTGCAGTTAGCTCAGCTTGTGAGGTGATTGGCAAAAAGCCTGTGAATGGCTACACTGTTGGCCTCCTCCACCCCCACCAGCAGTGCAATGTTTATCTCTAGGTTGAATGGTGGAATACAGGAAATACTCTCCAGAGAAATCAAGCCAATCTGCTTAGAAGGGCCTAGAGTTCCCAGAGTGGAAGTTGATGCCCGAGAATAGGGCCCTCCTTGTTGTGGCATTGGTTAGAGAATGGATTCAAATTTCTGAGAGAAATGGTTTGAACCTAGACTTCCACAGTTCACAGTACATCCTGAAGGGAAGCCCACAGTATGTCATGCCCTGTACACCTGTCCAGACAGGTAATCAGGATTCTCAGGATGGAAAGGCCAGAAATGGCAGAAGGAACCTACGTGAGCCATCTTTATTAATCAATTGAATCTTTCATTCTTAAATATGAATGGACAACCAAGGAATGATAGTTATTGAGGAAAATAAGCAGCAGAAAAGGGAAAGGCAATCTACTAGTATGAAGATGGCTATTTAAGTCAATACTTTCTTCTTCTTCCTAGAAATTATCCAAAAGCAACAACAAAATTTTTTTTTACTCTAACAAATGACATTTTGGGTGAAAATAACAATAATAACAATAATAGCTAACATTTACAATATGATTATTAGTTTTAAAAACTTTGCATACACTAACTCATTTAACCCTGCACTAAGTGGTAAATACAACTATTGTACACATTTTTCTAAAGAGGATAGTGGGACACAAGAAGTTAAGTAATCTGCGTAAGTTCATAGAGATAACAAATTAAGAACTAGAATTAAAGCTAAGTTTGACTCTAGAGTTCATGGCCTTAAACTCTATAAATTTTTAGTATCTTCCAAGATAGCATATGCATGTTCTGAAGTATATGCAAAGTTTGGTAAAAGCAGGTTAAATCAAGCATAAGGCAGAAATGAAGAAAAAAATACAGAGAATGAGGGGAGGGCTCAGTAGTGACATATCTCAGAAAGCACCAGCAAAAGTGCACCATGGAAAGTAAACAACGCACTCTGAAATGCAAAATACATCTATAATTTCCAACAATTAGTATGGCTTCTAAGGTAAACGTGTTTGGTAGCAGAAGCTCTTCTGTATCTTCTTGGTTCAGAGACACAAAGTAGGTAGGGTTAAAAAAAAACTGACAATAGCAAGTCATATTTTCAGGGAGTAATCTTCTCTATGACAGCAGGGAAGACTTAAGTTTGTAAAAAACAGTTAGCTTGGGTTACTTGCAAACATACACCCTTACCCCATTCCACCTACACAGACCTAATGTTGTCTTTAGGAAAGTTAAACTTATTAAGGCAAAAATTAAACAGAAACTTACAAAGCATTGCAACAAAGTATCCAAGAATAAGAGCAGCAAAATTTGATAGAAATTAACAATGCTTACTAAAAAATTATTGCTATGAAGCAGATGAAAGTTGTGAGTAAGCATTTCTCCAGGAATTAAAAATAATTCATTAAAGTAATTGCTTCTATAAAGCAATATCACAAAGTAAAAGTGTAAAATCTCAGGGGGAGAAAGTGGTAAAGTGGCAGGAACAGATAAGATATGAGATGAGCTGGCTGAATTCAGGGGCAAAGTATTAGGTTAAGCCATGTGAAATGTTTGTACTTAAAAAATGGTCAAACATTGGCTTTTGCATATGGTTAACATAGTAGTGGGCAAAAGATATAATAAAACCAAACAATCATAGAAATAAAAATAAAGTTAGAAAAGCATCAAACATTATCCAGACTATGGAAAACATATTAAAGGATGAAGAGGATGTTAATAGGAAAAATGAACAAAAAGAAACAGAAATAAAAGATCAAGAAGAAATAAAGAAAATATGATACATAGATAAGAGAAAGGAAATCCAATATTCACATAATTGCAGACCTAAAGAAGAAAACCAAAAAAAAAAAAAAAAAAAAAAACAAGGAACAGACAAATATTTAAAAATATAACATGGCTAAAAATGTCCTGAAATAAAGAAAAACTCAAATCTATACATAGAAGGGCATACATGATTGTAAGAGAAAATTGGTCAAGGGCAGTCAACAAACTCAGAGTCACTCTAGCAAAGTTTTGAACTTACAGATTAAGACTCCTTTAGTCAACAAAATAAGATCAAGTCACTTTTAAGTGGGTAAAATTAAGAATAGTTCCAGATTTCTCCTGAGCAATGTTCAATACCAGAAGATAATGGAGCAACACTTAAGTGAGACTCAAGAAAAGAATGACTCAAAAGTTTTATATCCAGCTAAACTATATTTGGTTACAGTAAGCAATTTTGAGCATGCAAGTGTGCCCTTCTTGAAGAAACTACTAGAAATGAACTTTGGCCAAGTAAGTGAAGACATTATAGTAAAAGGATGTGCTGTGAGAATTAAATATATTTACTTATATAATCAAGACAAACCAAAGTGTAAAAATATTTGGTCTGGGCACTTAAAAATGGTTCAACTAATAAAATTAGAAGGGGAGAAAAAAATGAGAGGCAAACTAATTTCATTGATTGAAAGAGGCAAGTTTAAAAGTTTCTACAATAGCAAGGAGTCAAAACATATCATTTAACATTACAAAGATAAATATAAAAAGATATTATTGACTAATATTAAGTAACGGCGGAGAACAAAGGGGATGAAAAAAAAGGAAACACATTAATTTTGTCATTGATCATAAGAAACTAAAAAGTAGAAGACCAAAGGTATTATCCAAAGTTATGATTATGAAGCTAACCACTACAGTATAATACAAACCTTCCTAATTATCAGAGGAACAATATTCTCTTTGTAATTCCTCTTTTTTCTAACTAAACAAAACAAAATCACTATTGTTCAGGGAATCTATCTTCTTCCATATGACCATGTGTTGTCTTAATCTCAAATTATCCAAATGATACAGAATTTGTACTGGGGCTGGGATGCTACAAGAAACAGACCATGCAATTAGGCTGAATGGAAGAAGGAAAGGTAGAAAGCAGGGAGGATCCTGAAATTCCTTGTGGGAAAGTTGGAAATTCTTTTTAGAAGGTGGTAAAATAGTCAAATTATCACCTGCCGTGTGCTTAAAGAAACCATAGTTTTAGAGGAAATACTAGGGAAATTCAGAATTTTGGCATCTGTTTTATTTCTGTATCCTTCTGTCAGTTATACAAGAATGGGATCAGCTCAGACGAAAGGTGACCTATCTGAAAACGGGGGGCGGGGGGCGCGAAAAAGATAGTTTTGCAAAGGGAGATGCTTTCTGTCTGTCTGTCTATGCTCTGAGATCTAAATGGATTGACTAAGAGTCCCATAACTTGAAGCCTTTCAGGGTTGAAAAGCAGAATTCTTTACTTTTAGATAAAGTCAGTGAGAGCAGAGGCAAAGAGGCAGGAGATTGAGCAGAAGATAAGATTGAGCCAAACTATAATGTGGATTCCCAGGCCTCTCCCAGCACCTCCTGTTAAGCATTCTCCATTAGACAAAGGAGACACTCATGCTTATTGTGAAGATGCTGGCTGGGAAAAATCAGATTATGGGTGGTATCTCCCAGCCAAGCTATTGTTTCAAATTGCCTCAAGGCAGAAGCCATTGAACAGAAGGCCAGGGTGATGGACAGAACCCAGAGGACAGATGGGGGCTAGAAAGTCTCAGATTCAAGGATCATGACTAGGTAAGTTCTTTTCCCCATGTAACTGGGTACAAATTGATTAGAAACCAGCTTAGGTTTTACAAGAAATGTATTATTGCCTGTTTAACACAGAAGGCAATACCCAGGCTCCAAACCCACACCAACAGAAAGTGAGCTTCTAAGATTCTATGGCCCCCCAGAAAGGATATTTTCCATGCCCGTCTCTATTTTGGCTTCGAAGGACATTGGACAGCAGGGATTCTCCAAAGAGCAGGACCAGGAGCTGCCTGACACCACTATCACCTTCCTCAGCCAGGGCACAATCATCATGCTTCCTACTCTGTAACTCAGTGACCCCTAGGTGCTATTTCCCATTCTTCCCATGTCAGAATGAGAGGTTTGAGTATAGCTGTTTGGTTTTTTAACCACTGAATGCTGGGTGGTACATGCTAGGAACACAGGCTCTACAAAACAAAATCCTGAGCTAGTGGTCTCAGTGGTGATGCAGATATGTAAAAGGTCATTGCCATACTGCACACACAGAATGAATCGCAAGCTCAGTATGACAGGGATGGGAGGCGTTCATCAAGGCTTCTCAAATAATATGGTGAATCTTAAATGAGACTTAAAGGATGAATACGAGTTAGTCAGAGAAGAGGCTGGGAGTCAGGGTAGGGACCCAGAAGGATGTAGCAAAAAGGCACTCTTAAAAAGCCCACCCTAGCTGATGGGAATGGATTGAAGGGCGGCTAGAGGAGAGGGAGGTTAGAGGCCAGTTGAGAAGCTGCTGACATAATGCCAGCCTCGAATGCCAGACTTCGGATTTTATTCTTATTTGCCTTCGTTGGCATATCCTGATGTCCTTGCTAGGCCCCTTAGACCTTTGGTCTGTACCAGGACAGAGCCTCAGAGAAAGTGAAAGCAAGTCTTCTGCAGATGTCCAGTCCCCTTCCTGGTCACTTGTCCTTGAGCCTTCCTGTCCCTTCAGGAAAGCTTCTCAGCCAGAAGGTCAGTGCCTCCTGCTTGCGGAAGATTCACTGTGATAAAGACTTGAGTCCTGATAAGCTTACTTCCTCACACCTCCGATGAAATAGCTGTGAAAATTCTTTCCCTTGTGTGCTTTCAATATCCAGCTACCTCACAGGTTAACATCTCCACTAGCCAAATACTACCAGAAAACACAATTTCCCCAGGGCCATTTTGTTCCTGGATCTTTTCCATTAGTAGAACACAGAGTAATTTAATTTGGGCTCCTGGGTCAACCACACTGCTTAGGAGGTTCTTTGGAGGTAGAGGCACTTCTCTGAGACTGTGATTTCAACTAAAAGGAAGTATATCCTTGAAAAACTGGCTACCCAGATAGCAGCAGAAGTTTCTATAAGATGGAATCTAATAGAAAATCTGCTTGAAATATTTATAAAATCTGTTTTAAGGGTACTTACCAACCCACTAAGGAGTCCCTTTGAACAAATGCGTAATGTACGATTGCAAAGAGGCCTCTTTACTAGGACCCCAAGGTCTCACAAGAGGAGTTTGCTTCAGACAGGAAAGAAAAGCGGGAGATAAGAGGACCGCACATCCGCTCAAGTATTTGCATTTGGAGGTTTACATTAAAGAGAATCTCTTTGTACTGTCCTGATTGGGGATTTTCAATTAAAGCTGAGTTTACCAGTTTTGTCTTGGTTGGGCAGAGCAGAGGAAGGGATGCCTCAAGGGTGGCCCTGAGCCAAGGAGGCTGCCGTTGGACAAGCTGGGAAGAGGAGTGTGCCTATTTCGTGGAGTTTGCAGGCTTGGTTTGTAAGAAAAGGGAGTGGGCAGCTCTTGGAGTGGAGGCCCCTCCAAGGAGAAATAAAGCCCCCGCACCCTGACCCCAACCCTACCCACCACTCTCTCTTGCTCTTCTGATTATGTCCATCAACAGATGGAGGGACAAGTAAAGCAGTCAAGGGGAAGTTAGCAGAATAATAAAGAAGGCAGCAGCAGGGGGTGCCTTGGACTTTCACATAAGCTGAAAGCCTCTTTAGTGCTCCCTCAATGGCTGATGTATTGGAGTGCTCCCTCTGTGCTGGTCACTGGGTAAACTGTTTCCATTGAATTATTTCATTTCTTCACTTACCTACCCTCCACCCCTGGCCAACAAAATTATAAAATAGATACCTGATTTTTATCAATTTCTAGTTGAGAAAACTGAAGCTTATGGAGATCGAGAAATTCACCAAAAGTAAGATGGCTGACTATAGGCAAAGCCAAAATTGGAATTCACATCTGCCTGAGTGCAAAGCCCAGACTCTAAACCACCGGTGCAGATAGTGCCCCCTTTAAAGGAGGATGAGATCACCTTGTCTTGCATCAAGACCATCCTACTCCCAACTCTAGAAGACTAAGGTGGAAACTCCATTTAATTGGCCAGTGAACTTAGTGGCCATATTATAGGGAAGATCCCCAGACAAGCAGCTATGTCTAGAGACTGATTATGAGATGGTACATTCTGGAGCAATGTGGCAGGTTCTCTGCTTGCTCCCTCTCTTCCTCTTTCCTTCCCAGAAAAATCTACCTAATTACCTGCCATCAAGTAAATGGCCTGCTAAGTAGAAGTGGGTATCAATTGATCAGCAGACAAATAAATAGAAAATATCTATCCCGAACTCTGTACTGAGTACTTTGGGAAGAAACGAAAGAGAAGGATAGACAGCTTTGAGAAACTTTCTGTCTGGCTGGAAAAAGAAGATGAATGTACAGGGTGAACCATCCAAGCGCCTTTCAAAGTAGCACACGTGGTCATTCCAATCAGTGTGAAGGAAACACAAGAGGCACAGAGCAGAAGAGCCAGCCAGTGTGTGTGTGGTGGGGGGAAGGGGGAGGGAGGTGAGGGGAATGCCTGGAGACTTCTTGCAGGATGGTGCTTGGAAATAGTGATCTGGACAGAGGAGGGAGAACCTTCAGGAAAATCTAAGAGTAACCACATGCCATGAGGCTGGCCTTCTGCCCCTGGACCACACAGCACAGGGTGAGACTTGGTCCCAATTTGGAAACCTGATGCTGCCTACCTCCAGCCTGAGCACCTCTGTCAGTGCTTGGCTGGCTTAACCCCTTTGTTCCACATGTCTCATCCCCCACAGCTTTGTAGAGCAAAACCTATGCCTCCCAGGGCCCTGCTGGCTTTGCACAGAGTAGATATGGCCAATGTTCCTCCCTCAAATCCCCATCTTTTGGCTTCTGTCATAGCCATTCAGTCAAGTTGGCTGATAATCTATTTCTGAAGAATTTGAGTTATAATCTGAGGATTCTTGAAGCCTTCATAACTCAGGAGGACGAATACCTAAAAGTATTTGTGGGAGGGAACTGGCTACCAGCACACAGGATTTCACACCTGCTGGCAGCCACCTACCTTGACTATGCATGAAGTTGGTCCTCCACGTTGACTCTTCCCATGAGGGAAAATGACTAACTGAAAACCCGACCCCCTTTTCCCATGAGGCTAAGTCAGGTTCTCAGGAGTCTCTGTCCTGATGGTCACAGGAACGGCTCTTGTGCACTGATTCATAGACGTTCAGCTTAGGGACCACCTCCCCCAGCACTTTTCAATAGATGTTCTCCAAGTGATCTAATCCAAAGTGATCTGGAGGTCAGTTTAAAAATGATGACTCCTTGCTACAAAACCATGACAACAGAATTCCTGGGATCTGGGATGTGAAGTGGCTTTTCAATGGTTCTCCAGCAGTTCCCAAGTGCCATGGAATTTGAGAACCTCTGATATAATCCACAATTTGCAAAGGAGAAAACCAAAGTTCTAAGTTAGGTTCTTGCCTTATCCTGCCTTATCCTAAGTTAGGTTCTTGCCTTATCCTGCATATCAGTGCATAGACCCAATAAATGCAATCCCAAGTTTAACAGAATGGAATTGAGTTGAACTATGGTATTGTGGTAGCCCAACGCGAGAACCCCAGACCTTCAAATATCCTTTGGGGAAGAGATCTAAGAGGCAGAAAACTGCTTTGTGGTAGCAGCAGGGTCATCTTTAGAGCCTGCCTGTTTAGCCAGCCCAGTGGGTCCTGTGAAAGCACCACCAGAGCTGATCCTGGGGCTGAGGGCAGAGGGCAGAGGGTGCTGAGAAAACACTGAAACCAAAAGGGAGGCCAACGAGAAGGGAACTTTCAGGGACACACAGAGACTGATCATTCCTCTGTTCCAGCTGCCTGTGCAAGGGCCAACCAAGCTTGACCTCTGAAATGCAGCAGAAGGAGGAGAGGAGCTCCAGGCTAGTGGGACAGCCCTCCAGGTTAGTGGGGAAGCCCCCTCCTTGTGTCCAGAAGAGGAAGATAAACATTCAATGAGAAATCTTCAACACATAAGGTAGCATTTCCATGAAGTGTTATTTTGTGATTAATCCACCGTTATCCCTTCCTCTCTACCTTCCTTTTCTCTCTCTCTCTCTCTCTCTCTCTCTCTCTCTCTCTCTCTCTCTCTCTCTCTCTTCCCCTCTCTCTTCCACTAAAATGAAAAACGAACAAACAAACAAAAACAATTATAACAATAAAGGGAATGTAGACCTTAGTCCTGGGAAAATGCCCAGCTTTCTGAGAATGTGTTTTCTGTAAGAGGCTGGGGAAGCTCAATACAGAGCAGATGGTGACTGTGTTGTGGTGCCCGGATCACTGAGTGTGTGGAATGGGGGTGCAAGGGGTCAGAATGGGGGAGGCAAGGGGCTGCCAAGAAAACTACCTGATTCACAATTACTCCTGAATCAACAGAATCGCACATATACATACATGTCTTGAAGAAAGAGAAAAAAGAACAGCAAGGTGCTGAGTTGAAGGGAATTTAATTTAAGGAGAAGTTGGGATAGTTCTCTTAGGAAAAGAACAACATCACAGTGCGACCACCTTCACCCATCAGATCTGGCAATTTGCTCATTTTCCGGAAAGTTCTGGAAACACAGACAGCTAAGTTATTGCTTCCCACTTGCTCCTTATCTGAGAGAGGTAAACTTGATTGACCTCTGGGCACATTAGCAGTACCTCCTGGTGGTTCCCAGCTGTGGAAACTGAAAGCTCAGAGAATCAGAGACAGCGCAAGGAGGGTGGGGAGTGAGAAAGAAGTGGTTCAGTTGGGCCAATAAAATGAAAGAAGCGATTACTAGTAATATTTATGACACCCGGGAGACTGAGGACTGTCCCAAGTAGAATAAAGCCAAGACAACTACAGGCGACCTTGAATGGAGCTTGGAGAGGGGGAAGTGGGAGGGAACAGAGCAGTCACACTTAGGCTGAGGAAGAACTACTTCCTCTCTGGCCTTGGCCTCCACATTCCACAGGACAGCCTCCAAAAGGGTGGGAACCGACAAAACATTTCTTAGAAGCAATAACAGCTGGCTTTCCCTGGGAGAAGCTGAAGAAAGGGGGAAGCTAATTAAATGAAAATTGAGGAAGCTCAGGGCCACACTGCGGCTGACAGCAATCTGGGAATGATCATCAATCATCATAAACTAGTGCTTACTCAGCATCCTCCCCCCTCAAAGGCTCGCAGTACATGCAACTGAGGCCACTGCATCCCAGAGATTCCCTGGGAGCCTGAGGAGAAGAAGTGAAATAGGGAGTCAGGACTGAAAAACTCAGACTGCTGTATTCTACTGCGCCCAGCCCCCAAACATCTATCTATCTGAGAATCGCATACCCCAAGAAGAAAGATTCATTTGATGTGAGCCCCTAGAAGAAATTTATCTACTGAGATGGCCTCCCCATGGCCAACCGAGGGCCTGAATTTTATGAATAATAAGAGCCTAGCGTCCATGTGCTGACAAGGGTCCCTCACATTCACCATATACAGGAAGAGCCTCTGACTTCTCAGCTGCTCGCACTATGCCGTCTGAGTCAATGGCTGCAGGGAAGCCCTGATTTCATCTTTCTAAAAAATGGAGACCTTCTCTGTCCAATCAGAACTACACGAATTGTATCCTCATTTGCATCTATACAAGCCAATCAGAAATGCTCAATTTGGATACCTCATTTGCATGAAGTGGACCTAATTGGTAACCCGGGTGGGAACTTTCATTATAAAGGTAGCCACTCCTTTGTCTTAGTGGAATACAATTAAGATTGCTACCTGAATCTGTGTCTCCTGGGCTGCAGCTCCTTTTACTCAAATAAATGCTTTTTATTCTTTATTATGGTCCAAAATTAATTTTGGTTTATGGAATTAACACTTCATGAATTTATCATTCATTTGTCAATAATTATGGCTATATTGTAAACTTTCTTATAATTTTCAATTTTTCATATATTTCTGCTTTGTCTCTCCTACTAGATAGTCAAGTCCTGGAGACCAGAGGCCCTCTAGTACATTTCTTTCTATTTCCATATCACTCCACCCATCCACCTACCGTGGTGTGGCATTTTCTCCTATGGTTCTCACTGCTAGAAGTGCAGAAGAAAACAGTAAAACGGTGCTCAGTCTCTAACTTTGATGAGTTTATGGCTTTGTATAATATGTATGTACATATATGTGGTACTGTATATAATTCAACAAAGTGCCAGCTGTTAAGAAGGAGGCATGGAAGTGTTAGCTAAGAAGAGCTCAGATGCTAGAATGAAATAAACTTGGGTTTAAGACCCAATTTTGCCAGTTGCTAATAATGAGATCTCCTGCGAGTTATTTCTCTATAATGGAGAAATAATAGAACCTCCTCAAGAGACAGGTTGAGAATTAAATGATATAATGTATGTCATGAGCTCATGACAGGATCTAGCACAGATAGGTGCTCAAAATTAGTAGCAGAAAGAAATTAAAAAGGAAATTCATGACAGGGCACCAAGACATTCACTTCTGATTCTCCATGCGAACAGATTTAACAAACAACTATTTCCTCGGGGCATTTTCAAATTCTCTGAGTGAAGCTCACCTGGATGAGTGGCCAAGAATCTAAAAGAGGTGAAGAGAACAGGAGCTTGCTTTTGAACTACACTGACCTGTTTCCAACTGAGGAGTTCTTTCTCAGCCGGAACCAACAAGGAACTAAAAGTCCCTACACATTCCCTCAACATGCCTACAAAAGCTGTATGGCCACCAAAGGGGGACAGCAAAGAGGTTACTGAAATGCCTGGGTGTCTCCCAGAGGGTTTGGTCCTAAGTTAATCTCTCTTCTCTTTTAAACTTTTTTTCTTGATGGGGAGGCCAGGAAAATGGTTGAGAAACTATGCGGCTGGTGTGAGTTGTGACCTAAGATGGTAGACATCCCCTAGTTTTACTTCCCTCCAACACCAGCTCCCACTAAAGGGTGGTGCTCAAGACACCCTTGTGTGTGGTCTCCATGCATATGGAAGATGGAAGAGATGTCTTATGTCTTCTAACCTTATCTCACCTGGTGATGGATGCTCAGCTAAGGAGAATCTCTAGAGACAAGTTTGCAGCAACAACAACAAAAGTCACTGGAGTATATACAACCCCTGTGCTCAATTTGCCATTAACCTGTTTGTAAAGCAAAGAATTCAAGCAATGGATAGCAACACAAAACCTGAGTTTAACAATTATTTTTATTTCTTTTCCAATTTAATAGATGCTTTCCTGGTGCATACTACATGCCAACACTGTTCTAAGTAATATTATTACACTGGAACAGCATTTGAAAGTTTGAAAAGGACTTTCATGTACATTACCTCATTTGATAATTATAATAAGCCTGAAAGGTAAGTTTGTTGTTTTAAGTCTTATATTACAGATATTTTTTAAAAGATGAATTTTAAGAAAATAAAGTTATCCATGCAAGACCATTCAGCTTGTTCTGGTTCTAAAGCCTGTGCTCTTTCCACTCACAAATAAGAGCAAAGAGAAGAAAGTCCCTGTTCTCAAATTGCTTGCAATAAAGTAGGGAAAAGACTCAAGCATGTGGGCTATATAAGGGAATGTAGAAGCAAGGAATTAAAGGAGGATTTATGAAGAGTGTTGGGGTGTGGAGTAGCTCTGGTTTTTGATACAGGTGACAAAAAATCAACTCAAACCAGCTTCAGGTAACAGTTCAAATTGCTTAGGTACTGTGGAATCCAGCAACTTGAACAATGTCTTCGGGACTTGGCTCCCTCACGTCCCCTCTTTGCTTGCATTCTTCTTTGTCAGCTTCATTCTCAAGCAGGCATCTCCAAGTGTGACCCCACCACTTCACACTTACATTCTACACATTTAGAAATCTCAGTAGGAAGGCAGTATCTCTTCCCGGATGACTCCAGCAGAAGACCTGGGATTGCATTTCACTGCACTGGCTTTGGTCACGTGCTTTTCTCCCAACCAGTCATTAGGTCACAGGGGATACGCTGCTTGGATTGGCCAGCTCTGATCATGTGGTTATCTGCAGAGCCAAGGGATGAGGTCAGTCCCACCAAAGTCGCATGAGCCAAGGGAGTGGGGATGGTTCCTCATTGTAAAGTTGGGTACTCTAACTCTGGCAAAAATAACCCAAAGAACTGACGGGGGGCGGGGGGCAGGGGCAGGGCAGCTCCTGGAGGATGCTAGGTAGGTGTTTTAGTGATGAAAGGGACACAGCATGGGACAGTGAAGAAACCGTAACACAGGAGAGGGAGTAACAAAGTCCTTGTTCTAATTCCAGATCTTTCTATAACTACTGATATGGCTCTGAACAAGTCTTTGAGCCTCTCTGGGCTCAAATGTAACAGGGAATAATAATTTAAATAATAGTAATAACAAAAATCCCTGGGGTTGCTGTGAGGTTCACAATATGATCCAATTGGATGAGATCATAGACCAGAAAGCCTTTTGAAATGCTAAGTGAAAGAGATTTATAAATATCAGAGTATATCTGAGGCAAGGGACTAACATTAGCTAAGACAGGAAAAACCAGAGCAAGGAACACAAAATCTGACGTACAGTGACCCCACACACAGCAAGGCCAAAACTTGGTCTCAGGAGGTCAGTGTTTTCTTCCTCTGGGTGGTACTGGGAAAGAGGGCTCTTTCTGATTGTCAGCTGGTGTCTGGAAAGGAGCCCCAGGTAATAACAGTCAGGGAGAACTTCCCTGTGTACAGCCAGCTTTCCCAGGTTGGCGGGAGGGAGGCTGGCTCTGCCCCTGGCCAGTGTTTGGTTTCTGGGAGGCCCCTTCCCCTGCCCACCACCAAAGAAATCACAGCGACAGGTGGGGACCGGAGAACTGGAGAGGGCCAGGCCAAGGTCCCTAGAGGGTGGGGCAGGGGGTGAGGAGGATTAGAAGGTAGCAGGTGGAACTCGGACAGTTATAGCTCTCTTGTTGTGACCAGCCCTGATTAAGGAAAATCACTTTTGTTTACTAACCAGTTTGCTGGGCCCTTCCAAGCTGAGCAAAATCGCCAGCTTATACCTGCCAAGTTTTTCCCAGTCCGTGAGGACCTGGTGCGGGTACTGGGCAGGGATGGGGAGATGAACGCATGTTTCCAGACTTGTGTGTATTGTGAAAAGAGCCCTGGCTGGGACCTCGAGTTATGGATTTTTGGTAGCAGTAAGGGCATTGGTTGGTCTGTTCATCTCTGACATCCTGAGGATAAATACAGGACAATGGAGAACAATGCTCAACCAGAAAAGCTTGAGGAGTAGGCACTGAGGAGATTTTGTTCCTGGCCCAGCTTGGAGACAAACTAGAGAGACCCCTGACCCCTACAATCCCAGGCCAACTCAAATGACATTCCAGAGAGAAGGAAGAATGACGATAAATAACCACTTACTTGCTGGAAGCACTTAACAATTTATAGAGCAATTTCAAATAATTCACCTTATTCAATATTCCCTCTGAATACAGGCAGACAGGTCTTACTACAGAGGCTGTTCAGAAAGGCTATGTCATTTATTCAAGATTCCAACTGCCGATAGATGGGAGAGACAAGATCAGAATCCACTTTTAACTCCCATGTCCAGTGCTCTGTTGCTGTTGAGTCTGAAACCCTTGTAAGGTTGGCACTCTTCCCGACCCTGGCTGGCCCTGCCCTGGGAAGCCCATTGGGAGTCTTCCAGCTCTACCTAAAGAGCCTTTGGAATGGTTAATGAGTACGGGGTAAGGAGTCTAAAGGCGTGTGTGGTAATCTTGGATCTGCACAATTTGAAATTGCTCAGGTGACTTGCTCCGGTTTTTAGTTTTGCCATCTGCAAAGTGGAGGTGGCATTATCCACCCACCCCACTCCCCAGAGGTGTTGAAGCCTCAGCGGTGGAGGGTTGCAAGAGCTTTGAAGTGTTTCCTGTGCTGTTCGAACAGGTAAGCAAGGTTTCCCAGATTCTGTTACTCTGACTCTTCTGGAGTCGGCATAACAGTGGCTGCTCCCTTCAGCCCCAAGCTGAGGGAGGAGGCTGTGTCAGTCTATGATGTGTGCTGCCTCTTGCTCATTCATTCACTCAGGAGGCCTCTTGGGCAGCCTGTTTTTACTGGCTCTGTCCTGGGCAGGCTGCCCAGGGACTGGTTTTTGCTGGAAGGCTGAGCCGTGGGGGGAAGAGCAGCTCCACAGGTGAGCAAAGGAGACAGTCAGCTCCGAACCTTTAAAATGTAAAATGTTCCCTTGGGAGTGTGCAAAGACCTATCTGTAAGAGATCAAAGTCGGGTCTGCACAGCTCTGTGGAATCAAAGGCTCCTTGCTTTCAGGAACAGACAGCAAAGATTACCTCTACAAGAAGAGCCGAGCATAACAATGAAGAGTGAGTGGCTGCCGCCCTCCCCGGGTCTGGGAGGGGGCCTGGCTGCATTTGCAAACATCTGCACCTGGGCTGCACCTGCCAGGCAAAGACTGACCTGGAAGCAGCAGAGTGCACCTGCTCTTCTGATTTCCTGTCGTTCGTCAGTGGTGGGGATGGTCTCACTGAACAGAGCACGTCCCTCCTGCCCTCCTGCTTCTGGGTTGGCTGAGGGATGGGGCAGGGAGAACAGCTTCCAGTTCCGGCACTTCTACTCATTTCATCTGTGACCTTGGGCAAGTCCCTAGCTCAGCTAAGTTTAGTCAGCAGTTCTGTGGATTCACACCTCCTGACTTGTTCACTCTCAGGGAGCAGTGGGGTTCAGTCAGAACAATGGAGGGGACCTTGCTCTGTGGTCAGGAATGAGCCATTCGGTATGATTGTTGGTGGCTTTGACTGGAGAGCATAGAGAAGGAGAGAGAAAATCTGAGCCTTCCACAGCACTCAGTCTCAATCAGATGTTTTTACTCAAGAAGATTGAGGGTAGCAAGAGTGATGGTCCTCAGCTTTCCACCAACAATCTATACTTATACGGGCATCTTTAAGCACATCCATTCAAATGTCAAAGGATGAGGCATCCCTCTTCTTCTTCAAGACTTAGCAGGATGCCCTGACTCCACCCTCTCCCACGTATGTAGGCCCTTCTCACACTGGTGATGCTCAACCTCTTCCTCTCTGGGCAAGATTTCCTTTAAGCCTATGACCTAATCTTTTTCCTCCCTCACTCATCCACTTATTGAAAGACTTGACTATACTCTGGGCCTCCATTTCTGTACCTCTCATTCTCCAACTAATTTCAATCTGGCTGCTGCCTTCACTACTCTCCTGAAACTTGCCAAAATCATTGGAAAATTATAATTGCCAAATTTAAATTTTTATCATACCTTTTTATTGAAGAGACACATTGAAAATGTCATTATTTTAAAATTTCAGATTATCTTAGCTCCTGTGATTGCATGCCCCTTTGGCCTTTCTCAGACCTCTCTGATTTATTACCATTTCATCTCTTGTGTGGGGACCTCTTTTTCTACTCACCCATGAAATACAGGCATTCTAGAGTTTATCCTATACTCTTATCTTCTAACCTAATCACTCTTTCTGCATGTTTCAACTTCCATATATAAACTAATCACTCTCAAGTTAACATTTATAGCCCCAAACTTTCCCCTGAGCTTCACACTTGTATAATCAACAGTGGGCTAGATTATTTTAACTTGGATGGACTACTCTCCATATCCAATAATAAACTCATCATCTCATTCCCAAATTTCTTCCACTGTTTTCAATCTCAGTTGCTGGCATTTCCAACCACATTGTCACTAGGACAGAGGTTTCTGGATTTCTTCATTTCTTGGACTTTGCTAGTTGAAGTCTTTCATTATTTTGTCATAATCCCATCCAGGTTCCTGTGGACCTCCAAGATCATTCTCCTGCATACAACTAGTCTTATTTTTTATAATTTTCTGCCTTATTCTTTTCTCCATGATCCTTTGCTCATTCTAACTTCTCTATCTAAAATATTTCCATCATGATGTTAGAAACTGGATATCAACAACACCAGAAAGAGTCTGGAGTCAGGTTATACTAGGAAAAACTCAGGAGTCAGCCCAAACTCCAAGTTATCCATTTATTTCTCTTCTGTCTCTCTTTATGTCTTTAAAACAGAAAAACAGAAATTTCATTTTCTAAGATGCAATATTTCTTATCCCATCAGCACCCAGCTGTGTGGTATAAAGGAAAGAGAAATGTCTAACTCTTTCTTGGGAGGGCCGTCTCTGTAGGAAACCAGTCAACTTCCATATGCTGGACTGAGTGGGGCAGGTCTCCAAACTCACAGTCATTCAACTACAAGGCGCCCTACTGAAAATTCATCAGTGATCAGTCTCTACATGACGGGACGAGACAACGCATAGAGAATGAGTGTTTCTAGCCTTTCCTCCGGCTTAATTCATTCAGTCCTTTTCTTCTCCTATCTTTTAAGGCTGAGGTGGGGGCAAAGGCCAGGGATGAAGTTTGGGGTAAAATTCCCAGGAGGAGCTATTTTATATGTGGAAGTTGATGAAAGAAAAAAAATAGTGGAGGGATAAATTGATATGGTCAATGTATTTATTCATCAATTTAACAAAAATTAATTGTGTATTTAGTATGTGTCTGTCATTATCTTAGCTGTTAAGGATACAACAGAAAACCAGAAAGACAAAATATTTGAAAATACAAGTAGAGAACTCGAATTATATTGAAACACTTTTGCTTATTGACATTTTCTAAACAGCAGTAACCCAATGAGGCTGAAACCACACCATTTGTACTTATATAAAATTACAATTTGGGAAAACGCTATCTAGAATTCTGGACTTAGAGTGCAGTAACCACCTGTACCCCAAATTAGAATGATAAACCTAGGTTAGTGCTAAGAATATGTGAATCCTTGGATGCTGGACTTATGGATAAAAGGTATAAATGTGGCCCAGTTATGAGCCATGATGACTTTTGAGAAAATCATAGGAACATGGAAGAAACCACGTTAAGATTGAAATTATAATTTAGGAGAGAATATAGTTAGGTAAAGAATTTTTCAGGAAAAGAACTTTGTGAGCATCATGTAAGTTCACAAAATCTAAGGGAAGAAAGACTCCCTAAGAAATAACTGCTCAGAATCGATTTTTATCCAGACCCTACTACAGTTATTCAATCTCTTAATGAGACCTTTGAGGTTGAAAGAAGACACTGGTGCCAGGTATGCTTAGACCAGTTCAAGGCATTCTTTTTGTTCCCCTGGGTGATGACAGATCTGGTTTTTTGGTCACTAGTCTGGGTCAGGCAGTCATTCAGACCCCGGAAGTACTGATGCAGACAAAACATAATACCTTCTACCAGATTTTAGAGAAATCTGTGAGAATGGAGTACCTGGATGGGGGAAAAGGACCCCCACAGAGCTTGTTCAGGACAAACTGTGGCAGAGATAGGGTCATCCATGGGAGACCCTGCAAGCTCCACACTGAGAATGTTTCATGGGCCCAGAGCCACGAAGACTGACATTTCCATGTGATTCTGATTCACAGCTCTTGCACAGGGTTGCCAGCAACTGGGGTTCCCATGCTAGATTCATAACCATGGAGCAGTGGCCCAGGGAGATGCCCTGCAATCTTATTTCTGATTAGAAAAATGGCTCCAACTTCTCATCTGCTAGGGGACCTTAGAATAAAGCAAGAGTAGCTAAGTCTGGATTTCTTTGGGGAATACACAGTCAGGCTCTGTGTGTCTAAATGACACTGGATTCTAATGACACTGGATTCCATAGCTTCTCCAAGAAGCCATCTAGATTTTCACTGCTGGTATATCTAACCAGTGTTGAAGAGGCAAGAGAGGTGAGCCTATCAACCAGCTGGGAACGAGAATGATGAACCAAGCTCGGCCTAGAGATAGATTTTAGAAGCTGGAGGTAACAAGCATTTGAGTCTACAATGTGAAGACATACCCCGGCAGGCGTGGTCCCTGAGCATGAGGTAGGCATGTTCCCCAGTCAAAGTCTGGCACTGTCACAAGCACCACCTAGAGAACTCTGAGACCCGGGTGTCCACCCCATGACCACACTTAGAAGCTCAAAGGGAGCGAAGGATTCTTGGCACAAAAGGTAACTGTTTTCCTACGTTACATGGTCTCAGAATACCCTGGAAAAGACATCTCCCTCTTTAGCCCGTAGCTCCATTAGATAGCCCTCTACATTTGAGCGTGAGTAGGTTTATTTTCCTTTCACCAATATATTCTCTTTCTAATGTATCCTGCATATTGCTCCTGAAGTAATCTTTCTAAAATAAAATATCTGATGCCATAGTCTTCTCTAAAGCCTTGTAATGACTCCTTTCAGCCTTCATATAAAGTTCTAACTCAATTCGACCTACAACACGCTTCATGCTCTGGCTCCTATCTTCCTCTCCAGCACCCTCCCACTTCCATTCCAGCTGTACTGAGAGCCATGCAGCCCCCCGAGCACGCCATCCAAGCCTGGGGCCTCCGTGCCTTTGTGCACACTATTCTCTTTTCCTGGAATAACTCTCTTCTCCTTCATGTCAAAAATAAGCTTAAGCATTCCTATTTACTCTCCCAGTTGGCAAGTGTTCTGTGTCTCCAATGCTCCAAATTCCCTCCCCTTAGCACTGGTCACATTCTATTCTACTTCTTGGTTACCAGTCTATCTCCTAGAGTCCTTAGAATTCATGGCAGAGTACCAATCATTCATCTTTGTGTCCCCGGTGCTCAGAATGGTATCTGTCATCTAGTTGTGCTCTACAAATGTCTTACAGCAAGTTCTGTCTGAGGAATGGAGAAGAAAGAAAGGAACTACATGTGTGGGAAGAGGGTCCTCATGAGGAGAGGAAGAGGTGGGAAGGTACTGAGAATACGTTGCTTGAAGTTATGTTGAGGGCTGAGCTCTAAGTCAGCGATGGACAGATGACCACACTCTTCTCTGCCCACTGGCCTCAGTCAGCTTTTCACACCACCCAAAGTCATTTTCTTATTGCCCAGCCTTCCATTTTACTTTGCCCTTTTGGAAGAGGGCAATGGGCTTGACCTGTGAAGAGCTACCCTCTAGAAAAGAAAATGAAGCCATTATCACTCCTTCTCCAATGAGACTTCTTTCCTGTACACCTCATTTCATCCCCTTGTATACCTCTTCATCTTTCTGTGATCAAGTTTTAAAATGCATCAGTAAAATGTTCTCCAACATGAGCTGATCCTTCTGCTAATACAAAGTGGCAGCTTTTAAATAGGGGAGCCTCCATTTGTCACTTTCAATCATAATCTCTGCCAAGGGAGACTTAGAAAGACTTAATCGTCTTAAGAAAACAAACAGAGGCCCTCTGCCGTGGTGCGGCATGCTGACAGACAGACAGATAGGAGAGAGGACAGAAGCTGGCAGGCCCAAGATCCTTCCTGCGACCTACCAGTGCTGCTCCAGCACTTACAGACCAGGTCTCTGCAAGTGAAACTGACAACGCGACATGTCCCTTATCCTTTCCAATTAGCATCCAGCTCCTGTTCTTTCCCTTTTGCTGTGTGCCTCCCTCTGTGCATCTGGCCCGTGTAAAGGAACAAGGTCTCTGCTATTCTTCCTCACCGACTCTCCCTCTTCATCTGAGCTGACCTCAGACCATTAAAACTTAGAATGTGACAGCTGAAAATAGAGACACTAGTCCACAAGGCATCTGCTCCAGCATCCTTATTTCACAGATATGGAAGGAAGCTTAGCCAGGGAGAGCCATTTATAAATGGTCACACAGGAGTTGAACCCAGGTCTCCTCTCAGTTCCTAGCCCAGTTCTCTTTGGCTGCACCAGCGTTTCTTAACTGGCTACACATTAGAATCACCTACGGATCATTAAAAGACAAAACAAAACCCCTGCCCAGATCTCACCCCCAGAGTTCTGATTTCTTCAGACTTTTGGGGACCCAGGCATCTGTATATGTATTTTAGAAATTCCCCACGTAATGTTAGTGCGAAACTAAAATTCAGAATCACTGCACAGACCATACAGTTTCTCAGTCTCTTTCCCAGTCTGTGTCCAAATTCCCTGGGTATGGGGGTGGGGGTGGGGAAGAAGGTTAGGTTGCTATGTATTGGGAAATAGAAAAGAACTCCCATAAGAAAATCTGTGGGCCAGACCAGAGATCCCTAACTAGTGGTTGCTTGATTCCTTCTGAAGAAGGCATATTCATTTTGTTCAAACCTTTGCCATCAACCATTTTTTACTGGCCATGGAACCAGGTACTAGGTGTTATTAATTTATATGGAGTGTTGTGAAAACATATATAAAAGGGGAATAGCCTTTTTTTCTGGGATAACAGCACAAGAAACACATGCAAAAAACCTTAAAATCTTAGAAGGACACATGCTTCCAGTAGCTTGCATACGCACCCCCTACACAGTTAGCCTGGGAGTCTTAGGCTATTGGTTTCTTGAACCCAGGGTCCTGCTCACAGTAGGCACTCAATAAATATTTGATATATAAACTGAAACTCTGAGCCTAAAGGTAAGAAAAGCACCAGAATAAAAAGTGATCTCATAGGACAAGAAAGTAGTAAATTAACTCATCTGCAAGGTAGGACACTCCAGAGGGCAGCTGGGCAGGTGTCCTAAGCTGACTTTCCATACTCAGCTAGTCACAAGACTCACCTGAGGGTTTTTTAAAAATACAGATCCTTGGCCCTGACCCAGACCTACTAACTCAGAGTCTTAAAGGGTGGTACCTAAGAATCTGCATTATTTACAAGAACCTCAGGCAATTCTGATCAGTCAGGTTTGCTTATTTTTGCTCCAGGTGGAATCTTAAACCTGAACTTGAATCAGCACAGAGTGGAGTGATTTAAAGGCCTACATGAAGTCAGACCAACTAAACTAATTGATTTCAGTTATGATGTGACAACTTGCTAGCTACCCACACACTTCTACCTCTCTGAGCCTAGTCCACCATTTGTAAAATCTGCAAAGAGCACAACATTTAGCACAATCCCTGTCAAAAAGCCCTCTATGATCCTAAGCTATTGCCGTTTAAGCATCCCTTCTGTGTTGGATAAGAGACAGGAGTATCCTAGACCTCAGAGGACTGAATCTAGGAAGCGTGAGTCTGTCTTCTTCCTTCTCCAGCTGATCAGTTCAGGACGGATAACCGGATGCCAGGGAAGGAAGTGAGGACTTTCATTTAATGTAATGTGGCCCAGTGTCCCAGGAGTGAGACAAAGTGCAGCGGGCCTTGAACTCTTGGAACTCACCGGCCTTTACTCCCATTTCACTCATTATGTGACCTGATAAGAACTTGAATCTCTTTGTGTTCCAATATCCTCTTTGCAAAATGGCAATAATAATGTCTCACATTCCACCATCCTTAGGCTGAGAAGGAAGATCAAAAGAGACCAAACCACAGTCTACCTTGCTTAAGCCAGCAGTTGTTGAATGGTTGCGATGGTCATTGCTAAGTGGCTTATGGGCATTATCTCATCTAACCCTCGTAAGTATTATAGGTAAGTTACCAGAGGGGAAGGGGGCTGAGGGGAGGATGAAGAGGGTAAGGGGGGTCAATACGGGATGACAGAAGGAGACTAGGCTTTGGGTGGTGATCAAACAATATATAGATGTTGTATTATAAAGTTATACACCTGAAATTTATATAATGTTATTAAGCCAGCTGTTTTGATTTGCTGGAGTACTTAATTGCAGATATACACTACTTAGGAGAACATGGCATGTAAGAATTCATAGTGACAGAATAGATAATATTAAGAGTGAACATTCACACATTAGAAAAAGATTTGCTTTCCCATTCTTTTAAACTGTTCTTTTCTGAATTTGTTTTTTTCCCTCTCATTAAATATTTGACAAAGTGACCGAAGTAGGGAGAGGAAGGCAGGAAAAGGCTCACGTTCAAGGAACAACGAAGAATGTCTCTAAACAATGAGAGTCACAAGAAACACAGGCTCACGTTCACCCAAAGAAATCATGTTATCTGTAACTTTTCAAGAACACGAGTATTGCACAAAGAGAAGTGCACTGGAGGCTTCTTGATGTTGAATCGGAGGTTACCACTAAGACCCAAAGGGCTGGATTGGTGCCTAGTCAGTGAAAAACAGCACGAGATGTGAATCAGCCGATATCTCTCCTGCGCCGAATGCTGCCTCTGAGTCCCGGGCTGGCTCTCCTGGTTCAGAGATCTGTTTCACGGGAACCTGAAAACCTGCCAAATGCATCACTCGTGATGAGCAGGTGAGCGAAGGAGCCTCTGATTTATGTTAAACCATCCTAGGGGCAGAGCTGTCTTGCAAAAGGACTGTCAGAATGGATCAATGAGTAAATGAAGTCGCTGACCGGGGGGACAGCTCACTCTCTTCACTTTTAGGGATTTTGTAATGAGAGAAATCACTAAGATTCATTTTGAGGCATGATGATATTAGCATAAAGCCCCCTTTTTTTATACTTTTCTTGGGGCTAGGGAGAGGAGAAAAGGGATGTCAAACAAAGAGTTTTTGAGTGGCGATTCCAAGGGAAAATATATTCACCCAACTGAGTGGAGTAGGTTTGAGATGCTGCTCGGGGCCTTTTTGAAGTTGCTAGGCCCTGATCTGCATGGGGAAAGACCAGACGCGTTGAACAGATACTCATTTGTCAACTTCCTCTGTGACTGGGCTCAAAATGGCTGTGTAAATAACTCAGCCAGGGAGGATGGCAGAGCAAAGCGCTGGCAGTTATTGTGCTATGAAATATGCATTAATTGCATTAAACATTCAGTCTGAAACTCAGCAGTGAGGCCCTTTTTGTCAGTTTTTATAGTGCGCAGACAGAGAGACCAGGATGCGGATGGCAGTGGCCTTCTGTGTAGACCCCAATGTTGTAACACCCCGAGCTCTTCCTCAGATGTTCCAGGCGTGGCCTGTGGCTCCCCGCTCTGCAGCAGCACAGTGCTAATGAGGCCGGGGTCACTGCCCAGGAGCCCCCCACCTCTGCTCTGCTCCCCGGACACCGCCGGCAGTGTCTTGAATCTCAGCCAGGCATCTCTTGAACATGTAGCTGGTCACAGAGGAGCTGGGTGTGAAGATGGAGGGCTCAGCAGAGTCCCCACCAGTGCAAAACAACTTCCCTCTAACCAGGAAAGGTGATTCTCACTTGGATTTGATTATTTGAAAATTTGGAATGTGTTTTATAAGAGGAAGAAACGACGTCAAAGAAAAGAGCCAAAAGTATAAGGATGCTTTTGTGGAGAGAGAAAAAGAAACAGAGGCAGAGAGAGAAGGAGGGAGGGAAGGAGGGAGGGAGGGAGTGGGAGGAGCAAGGGGGGAGAGAGAGAGAGAGAGAGAGAGAGAGAGAGCGAGAGAGAGAGAGAGAGAGATTGAGTACGTTCAATGTGTGCTGGAGGAGTCAAGCCTTAGGATTTAAAGCGCCTTTGGTCTTACAACTTGCACAAAATGAAGCCCAAGAGTGTCACTCTGGCCTCCAACGCCCTCTTCAATAAGCCCCAACCTAACCTTCCTTGCTTGACTGTCCACATTTTCCCTATTCCTAAGCCATGCTCTTGTCAAACTAGATGAAATGTCCCCCAGATTTGCTTTTTGGTCTTCCTGCCTTTGACTACTCCATTCCACCATGGAGTGACCATCATCCCAGTTTGCCAAGGACCATTCTGGTTTTAGCCCTGAAAGGCTCACATTCCAGGAAACACCTCGGTGCTGGGCACCCCAGGGCAGTTTGTCACCCTGATGTTCCTTCTGCCTGGAATTGATGGCCTCCCTATCTGCATTTTTGCCTGGATAAATCTCTCAAAATCATGTCAAATATCTTCTTCTCACAGCCTATTCCATACTTTTTCACATTGATTTCTCTCCCGCCATAAACCTCGAGCAGACGTACTTCATTTACACCTCTCTCTCTGTCATTTATTCAGCCAACATTTGTGGAGAGGCTCCAGGTGCCACATCCCCTACTAGGTGCCCTGCCCAAAAGGTCGATGGGAGAAACAGATAATTCAGCACTTATAATACAATGGAATAAAACTTTAAGAAGCGTATGTGCGAATTCCATCGTCTAAAGATTAAAAAGAGAAACTGTCAAAGAGAACAGAGATTTAGAACTAGAGAAATTGCTGAAAAGGGATGCAAAGTTCTGAAAATTCTGCAGATTTGCTTCCAGGATAGAATTCCTGGTAGATCTAAGGTCTCATTCCTGACCTCCCCTCACCAGAGTTCTTGATACAGTAAGTGAAAAATTTTTTGTGTTTATACATCTGATGTTTATTTAAAAAAACTCATAATTCTACATTTTTTAAAAAAATACACTTTTTTTAAGTGCAATAATAATATATGGTCATTCTGGAAAATTTAGGATATCTATATGTATCTATGTACTTATTCTATATCATTATCCAGTGATAACCACTGTTCTCAGTTTGGTAAATAATCTTTCAGACTTCATATAGAAATGAAGATATAGATTTAAAACAAAATGGGATTTTACTACATGTACTGTTTTATAATCCAGTTTTAACAACAGACCACCTCTCCACACATCTGAGTATATAAATACCATGGGTGTGCCTTTATTTAACTAATCCCCTGTGATTGGGTGATGGGATTATTTCTCATTTTGTCATAAATTATACTGCAATAACGCTCCTTAAAATACTGATTTTCAAGTTATCCAATATTATCTGAGAAATAAGCCCCTTACAATGGAATTACTAGGACAAAAGATGAACCTATTTTAAGGCGTTTGATACATATTGATGTTTACCCATCTACTTATATTTTATAACAATTTGTTTTTCTGTACCTTTTGCCAGCCAACATATATTTTGTCAAGTGACACTTTCTGGAGTTCCCAAAGAACATTTCTCTAAGTGAATGCCAACTTACATACACAAAAGCAAGAGCCATAAATCCAGGTGCAGTGTAAGTTAAGGAAAAACCAAAACTAGCCTACTCTTACGGCAAAGTCGTTAAGCTGTCTTCTTAAGCTCATGCTTTCAGAGTTATTGCCACTTATTCAGAAGGGCATTCAGCGACAGCTGTCACCTGGCCAAGCAAGCTCTCCAAAGAAAGACCTCCATATGTTTGAGGGAGAGGCACGTGAGCTGGTTCTTAGAGTGAAAATGTCCTTGTTTCCTGGTTCTGTGTGATGATGCTTCAATCAGAGAGATGGGAAGAACAAAGCCCAAGTCTGGTGGAGGAAAACTGGGTCATCCTCATTGTTTTATAGGGTTCAAAGGGCTCGCCCACACCTGGTTGCATCTGGAGGTGGACAAACAAGACAGGTTGTTACCGTGGGCCTTGCCCGGAGCCCACAAGCAGCAGCTGACAGAACCAGGCCTGGAATCCAGGGCTTCTCTGAGTATCTTATCACTGCAAATATTGAATGAGATACGAAAGGAAAAAAAAAAAAAGTTCTGCGAAGTTACAGCAGAGAGAAAATGGGAGTGAGTAGAATTCTCCTGATGTTTTTGCAAATTTTCACACATGTAATTAGAATATGTCTGGGTTTTTCATATCTCTCCAGATCTCTCTAGGTAGATAGTTTACTTTTCATTTTTTTCTTTAACATTAGTGAAGGGGACGGGCCGCTTCTGTGAGAGACGTG
Organism: Eidolon dupreanum; assembly: GCA_028627145.1. Classification (NCBI taxonomy): domain Eukaryota; kingdom Metazoa; phylum Chordata; class Mammalia; order Chiroptera; family Pteropodidae; genus Eidolon; species Eidolon dupreanum. The sequence continues at coordinate 12,162,847 of CM053517.1, forward strand.
TGGGCGGGTGTCGAAGTCGTGACATTCTGATTATCTAAGGACTATGAGGAAATGATTGGCTGTGGACTTAGCACCACCTTGTGTTTCTAGATAAGTCTCAGTTTGGTCATCTGAGAAATGGGGCTCTACAGTTACTTCTCAGGGTTTTTGTGAGCATGAAAATGCTTCATCCAGTAAGCACCCTACAACACCATGTCCTATTCTGTCTACCCTTTGTGACCAGCTGTTTTATCTCCTCTCAAAGACTCCAAGCTCTTTGAAAGCAGGAGGAATGTGCTGCTACCCTCCCCTGCTACTGCCAAGAGGGGGTCGTGGATAACATCCCTTATATGGGCACAAAAATAATGCAAAATACATTATTTTTGTATTTTAAAATGGTACTGTGACATTACCTATTTTTTATTATATACATAATATTTAATAGATATTAACTAATATATATAGTAACATACAGAAAAGATTTTATGGAAATGATTCATCATATATTTTTCTTTAACTTTTTCTTCAATTAACAATATAACTTGGACATCTTTCCATATGGGTGCACATAGATCTTCCTTATTCTTTTTATTGGCTACATGATATTTTGAGTGGACTAAAGTACCATAAATTTACTCAACTTTTCTTCTATTGATAGTTGGGCATTTTAAATCTGTGACTATTACAAACAATAGTACAATGAAACAGTCTATATGTGTGTGTGTGTGTGTGTGTGTGTGTACACACACACACACACACACACACACACACCTTGTCTACATACAAAGTGCTGCTTCGGAGTCAAACCTAGAAGGAAAAATTTAGGGTCAGAATTCATGTACTTTCCACATTTTGTAAATATTGTAAAATGGCCTTTTAAGGGCTACTCCAAAATATCTGCTTAAGCATATAAGTATTTCTGTTCCATCTAATACAGACCAGCCCTGTTTGTCATTCTTTTGTAACTTTGCCAAATTAGAGAAAAATTATCTGTTGTTTTAATTTTCTTTTTAAAATAGTGAAGCTGAACATTTTACTGGCAATTTGTACTCTTTTTGTGTGAATTACCTATTCATGCCTGTTGTCAATTATCCTATTGATTTTTTCCTTATCAATTTATTTGAATGCTTTATATACTAAGAATATTAACCCTTTTCTCTACAATTTTAGATACTTTTGTTAGATTTTTAATTCTTTTCTATTTTCACATAGAGAAATACGGGTGAGGGTGTTTGTTTTAGTAGCTTTATGTGTTAAGATGTTAGCAGAGAACTGAGTGCAGGCCAGGGTCAGGTTCCTATGACCTGCGGCATCTAGAGATGGGTGTGGTAACATCTGTTCCTGTCCACTATGAGGCTGGCACGCTGCAGCTCATTTGGCAGACAATTCAGTGGAGCAAGTCTCTCGGCCTCCACTGACCCGGGTACCTGGTGCTTCATCACCTGAGGAGGCCGAAACCACTGGGCCTTGGGGATTGCCTGTCTGCCCTGGATGGGGCGGCAGGCTCATGGGAAGGGGAGCAGCCTGGCTCAACTCCTCCACCCCTCCCCAGGGCCTGGTGGATGGCAGGGACGGGAAACCTAGCTGTGGGTGTGAAGTCACAAGGCTGGGCTCTTAGGATCAGCAACCGTCTGCACTGTCCTGCAAGTATGTTCATGCCTGAAGAACAATGATAGTAACTAACAAATATCAAATTACTCCATGGGTAGAGAGAGACAGATACAGAGAGAAAGAGAAGAGGCCTCTGAAGAAAGGAAAAAGCTTTATATTTCAGTACACATTTCACAGCACTATTTCCTACTTTTGAAACGAGGGATCCCTCATATCATTTTGCTATGAACCTAGCAAATTAGGTAACAGGTCCTGACTCTGCATCAGTCACAGGAGCCATTAGTAGGACAGAGAGAACAGAATAGGTGCAGAGAGAGGAAGAGCTACCCAGGAGTCTGACGAGTCCTCCACTCCAGCCCAGAGACATAGAATCAACCCCCTGGTCCTGAGTTAACTTAAAGGGGTCTCTGCATCTTGCAACCAAGTGAACCTGATTAAATGATTACAGCAAACGCTGTCTGAAAGAAGGTTCCAGAGAGGATACAGAGATCATAGTCACAAGCCCTTGTCTCAAAGAGAATGAAATGGGGTGTAATAACACAACAAATAATAATAGTAAGAACAGTAGCAGCTCCCCCCAAGGGAACTGACACGATGCTAAGTGCTCTGCCCCACCGGGGAGGAGCTGTTCGTTCACAGATGGAGGGACAGAGGTTTAGACAGTCAGGTGGCAGAGCCAAGACCTGACTTGCAGCCTACGAGAAACCTTCTCAGAGGAGTATAAAGCACTAGCATATTACTGGCTATTTCCACTTCGGAAAATCAGGGAACACTTCTCAGAGGCTGTGTCCAACAATTGGCATGCACTGGATGGAAGTTGATTGAATGAGCACACTCAAGTAAATGACTAAATGAATGAATGAAAGTGAACTGGATTTAAAGAAAAGATTTGGGGAGGCGAAAATTGAAGCAGATCGTTAGTAAAAGGGCTGTGACGGAAAAGGGTGACGTGAGCTTGGGCAGTGGGAAGCAGACCTGTTTGGTTGGCGTTGAGGGTACTTACAGGGAGCAGAAGGCAGATTAGAGCAGACATCGAGAGCCCCAGGCTGAGGGTTTCACACTGTGTTTGGTAGGTAATCTTGAGCCACTGAACATTTATAAGCAGAAGAGATAAGATCAAAGTCATGCTTTAGAAAAGTTAATTAGTTGATAGTGAGTAGAATGGATCAGAGGGAGCAGAAACAGAGGGCAAGGAGATATTAGAAAGCTGCTACAAGAGACCAGATGGATGGGAATAAAGACTGCAAGAAAACGGAGTAAAGGGATGGATAAGACACACTTCACAGGAAGAAACAGGAGTTGTGTAGGTGGTTGAGAAGAGTAAGGGTAAATAATAAAGAATGCTTCTCGGGTGTCTAGCCTGTATGCCTGGGAAAAAAGGAGCCATATCAGAAATACCGAGGCAGGACAGTGGGTCTGTTTCTTGTGTTGAGAGGAGATGGAGGAGAATGAAAAGGGATTCTGGAAAGATTTTGAAAACACAGCTTTCCCCTGCATTTAACCCTATACCAGTAATGGATTTGGTAAACGCTTTCTTCAAAATTTCAGTCCGGCTCCAGCCACAGGGATATGAATTCAGTAGGATCTGTATTACAGGAGTTTTCTGAATACAGCTAGTTAGAATCAGAATATGAAAATAGTGATATCTGATTCATTCACTCTCTACTAATTTAGACTTTGTGATTCTTCCACCTGGTAAGGCAAAAATTTACCCTCATTTGAGCAAATTTATGCTTCTTCATAAACTAGGACAAACTGCAAGTTGAAATATTTTAAGGAGATCTATCCCATTTAATAAAGTAAAATATTTTCCTGTAGTGCCCTCTCATTCCTCCAAGCATCATTTACATAAAATGGCTGATGTGGTATTCTTTATAAATCCTTGTTCTTTCATTGAAGGGTATCTTTTTCATACTAGGAGTACTCGGTCCATGTGCTGGAGTTGTCACACGCTCTCAAAAGTCATGAAGAGTGCATTTCTTACATTCTCCCTCCGTTTCAGACTTCTTCCTGATTCAGACTGACCTTTACCATACATCACTGTAAAGAAATCCCCGCGGGGTTAGTTATCACGGTGAGCTGCTAGTCATCTGAAAGGCGAGGTCAGCGCCTCTTTGTAAGGTCCGCTCACACTCTAAAAAGGGCCATTGGAGGCATGACAAGGAGTCTCGCCCAGGCCGTTCCACCTCGCCGATTTCCAGATCCCCTCCCCAGCACACAGCCGAGTCTACTGCTTTTAATTTCCCTCTACCTGAGATCCTGCCACCTCGCTGGCCTCCTTTGACACCGGCCCCCGTTCCAGACTAGGACGTGGCTCAGGCGCGCCCGCTTCACGCACCAGTAATCAGGTCAGTCCTTCAGTTATCGACTTGTTTGTCATTTCAAAAGGGCTGCATGTCCGGGAAAGGATTCCCATTGGCTCGGGTAGAAGCTCCTGGATCTGGAAGCAGGGACAAAATTAACCAGTTGTCTTAGAGACTTCGACCATACATAAAGAATTTCCTTAAGATGAAAATTGTTCCACACTGGAACGGACAACCAGGGAAGGCTGTGGAAGCTTCTGTTCTCATGCTTCAAAATATAGAACAGAAGCTCACGGCTCTGGGATCGTCTCTAAAGGCAAAATGACCTCGGAAGTCTTGCCGCAGGATTCAAAGACTGTGCTAATTTGCACATTGGGTAAATATGCCACATGACTGTAATCAATGAGAATGATTTTTTCCAACCCCTCAAATAAAACCAGCTGTAGTACCGTATTGCCCTACTATGTTCATTGAGGAGAATGGCGTGGGTTTCCCTGCGTAGTTATTCCTTGATATTTTAAGCTATTTTATAAGATTGGCATGCCATAGAATAAAGAGAAAATAAAAGGAAAAATAAACCACAATCAGAGGATGTGAATCTTTCATTCCATTCTCCCATGATATTCACCATTCCAGCCTTATGCATATTCGAGTTATTTATATATGCCTCTGTCTTCCTAAGTGCCTTGAAATGAGCCACCTAGAATCTTCCACAATCTTCCACAATCTCTGCCAGTTAGCTTTGTGCACAGTAGGTAGTCAACAAATGTGTGATAAATTAAATTGGCCCAGCAAGCAATAACTGATTTTGTTTTTTCTAAGTGGACTTTATTTTTCTAAATGGAAATTCTGGGGTTTCACTAGGGGGTGAAGCACACATCGCTTTCTTCCCTTTTGCATTCCAGACATGTCCAGAGACCTTTGACCGAGGGTAGGAAAGTCCGAACTGAGGTCACTGGCTTCCAGTCCCCTGAGCCTTCTGACATGGAACCTGACATTCTTCACATTCTCTAGAGATACTGGCTACATTTAAACTGCCATCCCTTCTCATTCCTCCTCCCTGTCACTCCAACTAAATGAATCATCTTAACGTGTCCCTCACACAGTCAACCATTTCAAAATAAACTCACCTCCTGGAGGGAGAGTAGCTTTAGGGGTGCATCTGGCCAGGCTGATTAGCTCAGAGCTAACATTAAACCAATGACCCCGGGTCCCTCAGAGAGCACAAGGAGCCACCACACCTGAGACATCACACCTGAGACAGCGTGTTCTCTGAGCCAAGACACACACCTGCTGTAGGTTTAAAGTGGATTTCCCATGTGAAACTGTCCCTGATGCCGCAACTTGAATTGAATCCTTTGCAATCTGACCCTAAAGAAATTAGTTAAACGCTTAATTGGTGGATGTATTATCAGGTGTAAACAAGGGATGGTGAGATAGCTTGCCCAAAGTTAAATAAACTACTTCCCCTTTCCCTATCTTTTCTGTTCTTGAAACTTGACTGATCCAAAGGTATCCAAATGTGTTTATTTCTGAGTGATGTTGTGAAAATGTGCATTTACAGGCACATATTTTTGGAAATAAAGGTTAAGAGAGCCTCGCTGTAGCAAACCAAAATTTGAACATTTATGCCAGTGAGAAGTCAGAAACACCTGATTAAAAGAGAAACTCTTAAATCAATGAAGTCATTAGTTTCTACTTGAATTAAAAAATCATAGCAACTTTCCTGTTGGTCATTAATAATACAGTTGTACCTGATGATAACTAATTTCTTTCTGAGAAACTATTCTTTGGCACCTGATAGTCATAGAAGGCAGTCTGAGAAGAAACTAATAATTGGTTTCTTGAATCTATATTTAATATTATCGGAAAGAGTCCTACAGGAAGGGGGTACCTGGTTCCTAGCATATCTGAATCACAAAGGTTGGAGGAGGATTCCAACGATACGAGCTTCCCCAACCCACTCCCACCCTCCCACCCCAGTCCCACCTCTCTTTAAGAATATCAGTGGAATCAGCAACTATTACTAATACGTTTGCTCTCAAATGCGCAGGGCTGGAAATAACATAGAAAACCACAGTCAACGTTAAATTTAGTGAACAAGAATGATGAGAAGAGTGATAGGGAATGGGAAAGTCTTAGCAGATATTTCTCTCAGTTTCCTTAGTCAAACACTACTCACCATTCCCTTTTATTACTCTGAGCTAATTACCTTTGACTTTTTCAGTCCTCCTATTTATGCAATGCAGAATAACGTTTGATTTCTTTTATTGCTCCAGATCCTGGTGCCAAAGGCATTAAAATTTTATCTGTGTCTGTACTCGGATTCTTCCTCTCAAGTCTATTGCCTGTGACTGTGGAAGATCTGTTTTACCTCCAAATTTCTTGTCCTTAGCCTCATTACCTTATTTGTCACTACACTGAATTGGATAATCAAATTACCTGCCTCTCCTGGTGAAACACTTAGAGTTTTATTGTCCTTACTGACCACCCTCGTTCCTGCCTCAGACTCTTCAGCTCCCACGGTTCTTCCCTCACTGTGTTGGGGAGTGAGTGTCCCCTGAGACAAGCATGCTCAGCTCAGCCTCCAAACCCTCTCCTTGTGGGCCACTCACCCCTGCCCTAGATATCAGGATCAGTGACACATTCAACTCCCAGCCTCATCCACAAGCAGATCCCCCAGCATTTGCAGAGGTTACCCCACACAGTGGAATGTAACGGGGCTCCTAGAAGAGCTCCCCCTAAATATCTCACACCACTGCATCCGACTTTATGGGAACCTTTTCAAAATTATACAGAAACAAAATAAAACCAAAAACTCTGGATAATTGTTCTTCATTATTCTACCAAGCGTCACCGTTATTCATCTCCTCCATAAAGGTGGAATTTCGTGGTCCTAATCCAAGACGACCTCCCAAGTGTCTTTTCCCTACACCGCTCAGCCCCCTCACGGCTCTGTGGCATATGGCCGTGTCCTACAACCATTTACAGAGCTATCCGCTCTACCCAAACGTAAACACACTGTGTCAGGGACAGAGACAATATCTTATTTATTCATGTACTCCCCGAAATAGAGTATGATTCCTAGCATTTAGCAGATTTTCAAGAAATATTGTAGAAGGAACATAGGAAGCAGGGAGAAAGAGAAATAGAGGGAAAGCAACAGCTAATACTGTAAGAAAGCAGGGAGGCACTACCAATCATTTACTCATGGGACTGTTTTTCCCTAAAAAAACTTTTGTTCTTCAAATTCTCACTTCTTAAGTTCCTGTTATTTATTATTCAAGTGTGTTTGGATATGTTCTACCATGGCCTGAAGTCTCTAATGGTTTTCTCCACTTTCTATTCTTAATTTCTGAATCTCAATATATCTTTAGTTTCCCTTAGGAAATGTATGTCCATTTCTAAAATTTGTCCACTATCCTCCTGAGAGTTCCAAGGTTAAAAAAAAAAAGTGTATTTAATATATTTTAGCCACATCTATGTCCTTTTGCAATAAATTACTCTTCCCCATGTCTTAGCCATTCAACTGTCTCCTTCAATGACCCCTGTGTTCCTTATGCACTTGGAAAATTTTCCCCATGATTTCTCTTAACCTTCAGTGCAATCTCTTTTTCATTCAGTACCTTCGCCTTTCTTATCTTTTCTTTGCACTCCCTGGATGCTGTTCAGTAATCCTCCCCAGCCGCCTCTGTACCTGATGCTAAATGCCTCACATATGCCTCTTTCTTATTTTCGATTATTTCTTTTTCACTTGTTCATCCACACTGTGGATTCTCTTATTGTCAGGACTACGTGCAAGATGACCCTGGGTTTATTTTAATTTATATTTGAATACTTTTCATTTTCGACCATGTTCTTTGTTTCTTCCCTCACTTCGGCCCATATGGTTCCACCTGGCCCCTCTAGTGCCCTTCAGAAATACATGGCGTCTTTATGAAATGGGAGAGTAATGAGGAACCCTGCTTCTAGCCTCAGGTACACTGCCTGGTCCCTAAAAGGTGCTCTTTTCTTCCCAGAAAATGTGTCCATAGGAAAATAATCCTTGTAAACAGTAGGATGAAAATACCCTTCTATGCGTTGTTGTCTAACCATATGCCACCCAGAAAACAAATATTCTATCAGGAGAACCACAGAAAGAAAAGGCTCCTTTCTGCTGAGCTGCCTCTAGCCCCCTCAGTGATTCGGAAGCCACAAGGCTGATTTGGAGGACAGGCTGGGGAGGACTGGTGTGCTTTCCTAAACTCACGACACAGAGGCTGGCATCCCCTAAAGTCACACACAGCGGTCCTATGAGGACAGATTTTAGAGCTCAGATCTTAGATTTTAACCCAGCTGTATTATTTAATATCAGAACTCCAGTTTCCATAGAAATAGTCAGTATATTTTTTATTCTGAGTGTGACAAACCAATTAAAGAATGTTTCACAGTAGGTCCCTTTTGGGTTCCCAGCCAGAGAATGTGTATGATCTCTGAGATCTTTTAGTGTCTGTTATGGATACAACTTGTAACCAAGAGGTGACCTAATTTTAAATTTCTGCCAGAGAACCTAAAATGTTTCTCCTCCAGGGGGAAAACTCATAAAATAAAATCTGGCAAGTTTTAGAATATCTTCTCTCCAGGTAAGGGAGTAACAGATGAGGGAAATGTCTGCCAATAAGATGCTCAGAATTCACAGATATCTTATTGGATGTCTGGATGCAGCAGGGCACAGTAACTGTTGGGGTCTCTGGTTTGACACATCTAGATTTAAGGGACATGTCTTCAAGGGAAGTCATATTATTCTGCAAGGCTGGCAGATTTGGACCATTTGTTGGAGATTTTGCCCCATGAAAAGTGGTCTTTCATTAGATTTGTTTTTAACTACTCAGTGGATAAAATTGTCTCTGGAAATAAAGTTGATGTAAATATCAATGTTACAGTGAAAGCACCTCAATGACATCCTTCCAATACTAAATATTAAGTTTGGAAACCTATAGGCTGATAATTTGGTAGAATAAAACTACTTCTTAAGGAAACAATAACGAGAAAGATCAGGAGGCAGCAAAGATTGGGGATGCATTTGAAGGCTCTCTGTTATTAGAAATATGACTTTTTTGAAATATTAAAAATAAATCTTTAATTCCCCTCATGCCATCCAGTCTTTTCTACGGACATCTGGATAAAGGAATCACATCAAATCCATGGTGTTTGAGACGTTCCTAGAGCATGGATGTTCTTGAGATTATGCTTTTGGATTACTTGAATAGAAATAACAAATACTTTCAGTACTTAATGCTTTGGGTTGGATTTGGATTTTTGTTTCATTTCAGTAAAAGGTGGAGATTCAAAGTCAGTTCCTTAACCAGAAGGATATATTGGATGTGAATATAGTTTATTGCTTTCTGACCTACATTTCCCCCTTTTTTCATCATTTGAAAAGTTACTTGACAAGTTGAGCGCCTGCAGCTCAGTATTCCCAAACATCTGCCTTGAAGGAAGCACTTCGCTACAGATTTTCACATAATGATCAAAAGTGGGTTTCACTTTCTCAGGTTAAATGGGAACAAGGGGGATGGTCTAACGAGGATGGAAATATACCTGAGAGCAACACAAAAGAAAAAAGAATGCTTTGGGCTGATAAAAGCTTAACCCTAGAGTCAGCTGGGACTTGCGAAGAGAGCCTGCTGCTGAGAGACAAGTAATCTGTGGTCCAGTGCTGATTCTGCCTCCGTTTTCCCATCTGTATAATGGAGACGTCGGAGCCTATGCATTTGGAAAAATATAAAGTGGGTGGCTGATGAAGATGTGACCTCAAGTCCCGACTCTTATAAAATAGCTGTGTGATAGTGGGACAACATGCTATCTTTTGAGTTTCATTTTCCTGTAAAAGAGGTCCCTACCATCTCTAGCATTCTATGATTCAGAATTTTAAAAAGAAAAACTCCAAAATGTAAATTAGAGCTTAATACCAGCCTAAAGAAACTGGAAATTAAATAAATTCACATTTTAAGTTTTGTCCATTCAATAGTACATATTAAACCCCTGGTATGAGCCAGAACAAGAGCTAAAACCATGAGCAAAATCAGACAGACAGGGTCCCTGCCCTTTCCGAGGTTACATCTCAGTGGGGAGATAGACATCGATCACAAAAATCACACAAATTAATATGAACTTATATCAAGATAATGGCTGAAGAGCCTAAAAAGAAGAGAAAACACAAAGGAGAAAAAATTAAAATGTCAACAAATGACTTTTTAACATGTCCTGAAATTAAGTCGATGAGAACTTGGAAGCAACAACAGAAAATTAAGAGTGCCAGCATTTTCGAACTATCATCTGTTCTGGAATTCCGGAATGGATTCCCTAACGTACTGCATGGTTAGCCGGCATCTTCCAGGGGGTCTCCCTGTTCAATCTCACTTCTGCTTGTTCGTGCAATCAACATGTTCAATCAACACATCTCGCTAGGCACTAGGGATACAGCATGAGCGAGACAGTCCTTGCCAAGTTAGCCTTTGCTGTGCACAAAACTTATACCTGAGTGTCTCAGAACAACCGTGATTTTTTAATTTTCATGATTCTGCTGGCTGGTTCCCCTGCTGATTTCGCCTGACTCGGTCATGTGCTTGCTTTCAGCCGGTGAGCTGGCTGGGCTGCAAGGTCCAAGATGGCCTCACTCTGGCAACATGTCTGGCTGTTGGGGCAGGCTGCTGGCTAGGGTGCCTCAGTTCTCCTCCCAAGACCTCAAAGGCAGCCCTGGGCCGGATCAGCCTTCTTACATGGTGTCCCAGGGTGACATTCCAAGAGGAAGAAAGCAGAAGTGCAAAGCCTCTTAAAGCCTATTCCTGAAGGTCATATAGCATCACTTTTATTGCATTTTGCTGGTCAAAGTGAATCACATGAGCCCCCCAGATGCAAAAGGTAGAGAAGCCGACTCCACCTCTAAGGAGTGAGTGTACATACCGACATGGAAGAGATGTGTGGCTGTATCATCATGATGACAACCACCGATTCTGGAACCAAACACTGCCTGAGTTCACATCCTGCTCTGTCACTCACTGACTCACTAAGTAGCGTCAGGCATGTTCCTTTTTCTCTGTGTGCCTCAATTACTTTAAAATGGGAGCACTAATGGTTACTACTCCACAGGGTCCCCGAGAGGACCCAATAAGTTAACCCATATAAAGCCCCAAAGACAGTGTGGAGCTTGTAGTAAGCACTGAATAGAGGTTAGCTATTATTGTGATCATCATCATTAATAATTATTAATCCAGTCTATTGGGGAGACAATATTTATCAATAAATCGTACATGAAGATATTTAATTAACATTGATATAAGTGCTCTGAAGGTAAAAATCAAAAGCAATAAAAACGAATAGCTGGTCGGGGACGTCCAGGAGGCAGGAGCACTGTGTGTACAAATGGAGCTGGGAAGGGACGCAGCAGACAACTAACTAAAAATTCACACTGTTCACTTTTTTCCTTCCCTCGGCACTTGCTTACAAGAACTGAGTATTAGTCACTCCACGTTTTTCAGACCTTTGCTTTAAAGTGCTCTTAAAGTTATAGAGAAGCAATGGAAAGGAGCCAAAACTTCTCGTCTTTAGAATCAGATAGGCCTAGTTCCCAATTCTGCCCCTACAGGTTAGCAGCTGTGCAAACTTGAAGAAGTTCTTAACCTCTCCGAATCTCAGGCTCTTCACCTATAAATTAAAACCAATGTACCTTACTTTTAGGGTTGTCGCAAACAGGGTACGATATTCAAAACGCTGAGCAATTGGAGCAGACACCAATGGACATGCGCACCGATGTTCCCCACAGTCCTCGCCCCGGTCAAAAAATAAAGACAAAACGATAGATACCGGAGAGCCTTCGAGGCTGCCTAAAACTTACTGAGAGTCAATAAACAGTGGCTCTTGTTATTATTACTACATTTAGTCCTCCCTTGGGTTCGCCCAGATTCCTCGGGGGGCTCACCAGGGTTCATATCTCCTCTGGGTGACCCAAAGCCCCTGCAGCCGGGTGCTGACTACCCGACTGGGTTTTGGTATCAGGGAGACTTAACCAGCTCCCACTCATGCAGATGGCTGAAGATAAGTTACACTGGCCAGATTTGCAAGGAGAGTGAGGTTTGAAGTGGAAAGATTTCCAGAGGATGGGGTTCCCCTTCTTGGAGGCTTCTCTCTGCCACCTCACACTTTTCCCCACTCTCCGCCCCTCACTCCTAAAGCCCCCCCCCCCACCAAGGCAATTCAGCTTCAAGGATTTAGTTAGCCTTTCTCTTTATCCCTCCCACCTACCCACCACTGTTTTCTCTTTCTCCCTCTCCCCTCTTTTTTTTTTTTTTTAACATGCAAGTTGCCATGAAATTTTTGTTAATGAAATATTTGCTCAGAAGTCTGCTCTGGGCTAGACTGATAACCTATCTGTGTTTGAGTTTGGCTTCCCATATTCTAAATACTCATCTTCTGTCTGTTTAGCTTATTGATTGGTTTGGCAGGAAAAGAAGCCTTGTCATCAGTGACCAAGGTCAAACTAAACACAAAGGGAAGGGGGTGGGGAGGGGGACATGAACTGATGGAGGCAAGAGAGACTTCAAGTTTCCTGAAGGGACAGCCCCTCCCACCTCCCCAACCCCACCGCAGGCTTAGGTAGCAACCCGAAGGCCCTTGAAGGCTCTTGGCAGAGGGGGCACAGACGGAGACCTAAGCGCAAACGCCGCGAGATGAGAGGCTACCAGGTGTTGTTAACTTAGGAGATTCCTGGGTCGGGGTGGGGTGGGGAGGGGGCTGGGGAATGAGGGAGGATAGCTAGTGTTTCTGTGAAAAGGCTTTTTAGGCGATCACTGCCGACAGTTCTGCTAAAGTCTAATTTCTAGCTGAGGTTGATTTGTTAGTTAAAGGAATGATAGTCATTCAATTACAAAAATAAAGCCAATGGACAGGGCATAAATTCATGGCCCCAATCATTGATAATCCACAAGCATTTAAGACTCCATTGGGGTCTGAATGCATTACTTAATGCTTTTGCTTCTGACCTGCTGTTTTAATTATGTTTCTAAAGGCTGAGAATTAATAAGGTGCCAAGCAGTGAGCATACGCTGGTTAGGCAATGTAGGGGGGCCTGGATGCCTTAAAAGGGGCTGGAGCTGGGCGGGAATGCTGCTCTGTCACTACTAGCTGTGTGACAAGGGCAAACTTATTTAGTCTCTCTGAGCCTCAGCTTCCTCATCAGTCAAGCATGGGTCATAATGCCTACTTCAGAGTTACTGTGAGAAAGAATGAAAGTATCTAGAAAGAGCCCGTGAGTGCTGAGATCTCGAAGAAATTGTTTGGGATAAAATGTCTGCTACTGGCTGTCACCAAGGAGATTCCCTCCACCTCCACTGCTGCCACAGGGAGCTGGGAGTTATTTATGCCTCTGCCAGCTTCGTTTACCCACTCGCGGAACGTGGTTATTGAGACATGCCAGGTACGCTCAGCACTAGGAATGTGGGAATAACTAAGACACAGTCCTAGTTCTCCAGGAGCTTACACTATATGCTGGAGAAGAGGACAGAAACACAGAAGGTAAACGGTTCACAGACACTGGGACTTGAAGGACAGCCCACAACACAAAAGAGGAGTGACCATCTCTCCCCGGCAGGCAGACGACAGGGGGAGGGTCTGGAAAGGCTTCTCAGAGGACATTTTGAAATAAGTGCTGCTTGCCAGGTGGACAAAGGAGAAAGTGAGCACAGGGAACAATGACATCAAAGAGCGGACTGACAGCCTGCTCTGAGGATTGCACGTGGTTCCTGTGGCTAGGGGGCTGGGTGGGGGCCGAGCAAAGCGAAGTGAGAGCCTGAGGCTACAGAAAAGAATGTGGGGCCTGGGCTACCTACAGGGGCGAAGGAGTGTGTGGGCAGCGAAGTGAGTGTGGACCCTTCTGCAGGGAATTTGTCTGCCCATGGGAGGAAGGTGACTAGGCATCAGTTATTGGAGGGACACTGTTATAGATTTTTTTTTAAGAGTGTTCAACTCACCCTCATAGGCTCTACAGGAGGAACCAGTAAAGAAGGAGAAGTCGAATATATGGGAGGAAGAGGAACTACCCAGTGCAGCCGGAGGCTGGTCTGGAGACCATTGGAAGGGACAGGACTGAAAAGCCAGAGCCAGGTGAGCCTTCAGCATGGAGGGCGACACCTCTGCCTCCAACCCTGGAGGGAACAAGTGAGAAGGTAGGTACAAAAGGGAATTTTTACGGGCAAGATCTGGGCTGTGATGCCTGTTCTTGAGAGCTTCGAATTCCTCTGTGAGCTAGACGGCAGGCTATCTGCTGAGCAAGAGAAACTGGGATGAGGGAAGAGAGAGGGAAAACTGTGGAATGTTTTGGTGTGAGCTTGGAGAGTTTACTCAGCTGTATTAAACTGTTGCCCAAATGTGAGGTTCCCACTGGGGCCACAGATTATAGACCTGTGGTGACCCCAAGGCACCCACTTTGGGGAAGACTTCATCTGAACTCAGTTGAGAGAAGGTGTGAGGCTAATCATTGGACAGATGCAAGGATGAGGTTTTGTAAGAATGTGAGGCAGAGCACAAGATAAGGAGACACAGGGTGCTGGGGAGAAGGCTGAAGTGATGTATCATAGGGTTGACAAGTGAAGCCCCCAGGGGAGAATAACAAGAAAAAGGAGCAGACCAGTCTCCATGACATCGAACAGCAAGTGGGCTGGGAGCAGGGGACTGAGCCTACTGGTGGACAGGACAACGTGACAGCAGAGTCGTATACTGGGTTTTCGGAGAAGGGCGGTGAGCTCCGAGAGCTGACTAAGCTCAGTGTGTGGGAGCAGCAGCTGCAAGGGAGTAAGGGTAAAACTTGCTGGGCTCTGGAATGTCACCAGTAAACCTGAGGTAGGGCACTGGGAATATGACCACTGGATGATGCGCTACTCACTCACAGGGCAGGATTCAGCAGAAACATGGCTCTGAACTTTTGAAATCCTTCTTATTCTGTGTTTGGTTCATGGATTCCAAAAATGTCTACAACAAGGAGGTGCCTATGGTTCCATTAAAAATAGGAGAGGGACCTTATTCACTGATGACAGCCGCGGTTCCCAGGCTGTACAGCTAGGTGCCCGGGCAGTGCACCAAACCCACAAGGTGCTACGTGATGTTTCTAATTTCTAGGAAGCACAGTGACATCTTCCAGGAGCTAGACAAACTATTGCTTTAAGGTTGTTTACAGTCTCAAGATAGATGGTGCTAAGTACCTTGATGATATCGCATACGTACAGAAACTAGGTTTGAGTGGTTGCTGTGATAAAAAGCAAGTATGGATACTTAAATTTAAATTTTTTTTAATTAAAAAAGAAAAGAAATACTGAGTAAAAAGCAATATGGAACAGGAAACGAGGGTCCTGGGGTCTAGCCTGATTCCAAGGTTCGAGAAGTTGTTCAGCGAGAGTCAAGTGTGGCCAGGTAGCAATGCAATTAAAGTGTTGCTTTTTCTTTCAACTCGTGTATTTTTTTTTTCAGATGGCTATGAAATTATTAGGGCATAAACCCTTAATAAGTTGTTTAGGCCTAACCACTGAAATGGAGCTGTGGGGTATTTTTCTGACCTCAGGGCACCATGAACTAAATCACCAAGGATGTTGTGAATGGAGAAAGTTTGGAGATTATCCAAGCTTAGGTTTCTGTTATAACTTTCTTAAATTGTAGAAAGTTGGCATTGGGAGGAACCTGAGAGGTAAGTTAGAACAAATTCTCTCATTTTACAGAGGACACATCTAAGCAAGGTTAAAGTCGTCATCGAAAGTCATTTGTCAGTAGGGAAAGAATGAGAACCAGGTGTCACCTCTCCCTGACCTAGGTTCCCTTCTGCTGAAAACGAGCAGCTGAATTCACTCATATCATCTCTGTAAGAATTCGCTTTCTCTCAAAAACCCTACTTATAGAAGTGAAAACAAATTTCTAACTCGGGAATGTGCTGGCCGCCCCTCCTTGCTATGAGCCACAATTGCTATCTGGTGACGTTAACCATGACACATCCCCACTTGCTGACACTCTGCCAGGACCCTATAAGTAAAGGAAGCAACCCCTTTTGATCAGGTCAGGTTGCATTCTGGAAATTAAATCAGTAGACTACTTATATTCTAGAAGGCTACTTTCCTCAGACTTTTCTAATCCCCAAAGATTTGGATACTGTTAAAAATATAACATACTTTAAATACAGAGAACAAATTGATGGTTGCTAGATGGAAGTGGGGTTGGAGGGAAGGGTGAAAAGGAGGAAGTAATAGATTAAGAAGTGTAAATTGACAGTTATAAAAACAGTCAGGGGATGTAAAATACAGCACCATGTTGTAATAACTATGTATGGTGTCGATGGGTAACAGGCTTATCAGGGGGATCACTTCCTAAGTTATAGAAAAGTCTAGTCACCTATTGTACACCTGAAACTAATGTAATATTGTACATCAATGGTAATTGAAAATTTAAAAAAAATTAGTACATAGCATGCTCAAGCAAGTCAAGAACAACAAAGTGGCACGGGGCACAAATGCGGGCGGTGGGCTAGGCTCATGTACCGGCTCACGCACCGGCTCCTGCATGTCAGTTTCTAGGATGCTAGGATGCACACTCTGATTCAGAAACATTGCGAATGTGAGCACGTTATTTTAGGGTCACTTTTTATAACCAGATGAACTCGCTCAAGCTCCTCTCCCAGGCACAGAGGGGGATTTGGTGCCTCCCCCACGATCCCCAATGGGAGAGGCCAGGGAGGCGCAGGGGGAGGCTCCCTGTGCCCCCCTCCTGCTTGGGTGGAGGGCCGGTTGTATCTCTCAGCATCATGCCTCCCACAGTGGTTCTCTCTGCGGTGCTGCCTGCCCCCAGTGGTCCCTAGTACGGAGTACAGCTCTTCCAATTTAATTCCCCAAGGCAACATCTGTATCAGACCTAGGGGCTGATGGCGCAGCACAGAACAGGAATCAACACAGATTTAAAGGTTAGGAATCACCATCTGAAAAAGTGTCACTAGCCCTTCTTCCCACAAGGCTTTTCTCACTGGCCACGGTCCCCCAGGTGCCAGGTTTCTATCATTTTCCACATCTTCCCCCTGTGTCTCTAGACCATTTCTTCCATCTTCTCTTCTCAAGTTCAGTCCCTAACCCCAAGCAGAAAATTTCGAAATGCTCTCACTCTGATAACCAGAGAATTTATTCTTTTTGTCACAACTCACTAAACTAGCCCCAGTGCCTGGCTTCTCCCAACCAAATAGACCCCACTGAACTGATCAAATTATCGACATCTCCTTAGGGTGCTGTCCCCCTTTTTTGTATTTACTGCAAATCATGAAACCAGGTTGCTTTAAAATATTCAAAACCTCCTATGTCAAAGGGTATTCTTTATACGCTAAAAGCAAATTTATGAAACACAAAGTGATTTTTCAAAACTCCACCTTCAGAGGTTGCAGTTTTTGTTTCTCAAGCTACTGGCTCCCCTGTTTCCAAAGACTGACTGAGTTGTCTATGACAGCCTCAGACCCAGAAATGACTCTCAGCAGTGCGGGCTAATTCCTTTCTAGTTCAAGATCGTGGGAGGTGTGAACCAGAGGCTGGAGCAGCAGGTGGGGCATCTGAGAGCTTTAGGACGATAAGTCGGTGCTGCTGTTGACACATGAAGCTTCAGTGGCCCAGCCAAATTGATCAAATATAAACCCAATTTCCGATTTGCAGGGTTGGGTGGGCTAACAAATTGTATCAGAGGCTTTGCACCGAAGCCTTTAAGAAAACGAAGCTATTGCCATGAACCCATAACTCCCTGCCCCTCCCTCCACCTCTAACACTTCATCACCACTATTAGCACATAATCCAGGCAAGTGGATGACACGGAGGTGGAGCTACAACCCCAGGGACAGCAGCTAATGACAGTAATAGTGGATACATTTTGAGAATCCTCTCTTTGGCACCTTTATATACACTCTCTCATTTAATTCTCACAACAGCCCCAAAAGGTAACTACTGTTTTTATCCCTGCGTGTCAGGATAATTTTATGAAATATTTACCAATGGATGTTCCATGTGGAATGGCTTTCATTTACCTAGTCACTCTCTGCTTGTCCCCATGATATACCTTGCCATTCAGATCACTTGGAATAGGATGGTAGAGCAAAATTCAAAATCAAAAACAAAAGCAAACAACAAAAAAAATGTTTTTCTTAGGATTTGAACTCTAAACTTAAGTTTAGTTCTAAACATCAGATTTGGACTTTGGATAGATATATTTTCCCTTGTTGTTGAGAGAAACTCAGGACAGAGAGAGGTCTAAGGGACCTGAAGTGGCCTCACAGCTGGGACGTGAAAAAGAGAATCACAGGTGCAGACTGCAGACCAGTGACCACCAGCTAGGACTGTGAGTGTCGCCACAGTTGCCAGTAGGATGGACGCTGATCATCAGAGAGCAGAGAAAACATCATGGAGCTGCAGTATCAGAATGATCAGGTGACGACTGAGGGTCACAGTCTCTTCATGCCCTGATGACCCAGAACTAACTTCTGTCCACTTCGTACTCCACCTCCCAAACCATATGTTACCCAGAAAAAAATAAATAAATGACTGATTTTGCTCTCAATTCACTATGACAAAGTTTCCACTATCTGTAAAACTGAGGACCAAGGTAGAAATTAAGTTCAATTACAATTATGCCTCAGAGATATTGTGGGTTCCATTCCAGACCACTGAAATTAAAAGAATATCACAATAAAGCAAGTCATATAAATTTTTTGATTTCCCAGTGCATATAAAAGTTATGTTTACAATATACTACAGCCTGTTAAGTCTGTAAGAACATTATGTCTCAGGAAACAATGTATATACCTTAGTTAAAAAATACTTTATTGCTAAAAAATGCTACCATTATCTGAGCCTTTAGCAAGTCATACTCTTCTTGGTGTTGGAGGTTCTTGCCTCAGTGTTGATGGCTGCTGGCTGATCAGGGTGGTGGTTGCTGAAGGCTGAAGTGTCTGTGGCAATTTCTTAAAATAAGACAACAATGAAATTTGCTGCATCAATGGACTTTTTTTCATGAATGATTTCTCTGTAGCATGCAATGCTGTTTGGTAGCATTTTACCCACAGTAGAATTTCTTTCAAAATTGGAGTCAGCCCTCTCAAACCTTGTTGCTCCTTTATCGACTAAGATAATGTAACATTCTAAACCCTTTTCTGTCATTTCGATAGTCTTCACAGCTTCTTTGCCAGGAGTAGATTCTATCTCAAGAAATCACTTTCTTTGCTCATTCATAAAAAGCAGTTCCTCATCCAAGTTACATCATGAGATTACAACAATTCAATCACATCTTCAGGCTCCGCTTCTAATTCTAGTTCTCTGGCTATTTCCACCACTTCTACAGTTACTTCCTCCACTGAAATCTTGAACCTCTCAAAGTCACCCGTGAGGGCTACAATCAACTTCTTCCAAACTCCCGTTCATATTGACATTTTGACCTTTTCCCATGAATCATGAATTTTCATACTGACATTTAGAATGGTTAATCCTTTCCAGAAAGTTTTTAATTTTTTTTTTGTCCAGATCCATCAGAAGAATCACCATCTGTGGCAGCTATTGCCTTACAAAATGTATTCTTTAAGTAATGACTTGAAATTTCAAGTTACTCCTTGATCCACAGGCTGCAGAACGGTTGTTGGGTTAGCAGGCATGAAAATGACATTAATCTCATTGTGCATCTCCATCAGAGCTCTTGGTGACCAGGCTTATTGTCAATGAGCAATCATATTTTGAAAAGAATTTTTTTTCTGAGTAGTAGTTCTCAAAAGTGGGCTTAAAACACTCTTTAAACTATGTTGTAAACAGATATGTTGTCATCCAGGCTTTGTTATTCTATTTATAGAGCACAGGCAGAGTAGATTTAGCATAACTGTTAAGGATCCTAGGATTTTCAGAATGGAAAACTGGCATTGGCTTCAACTTAAAGTCACCAGCTGCATTAGCCCCTAAAAAGAGGGTCAGCCTGTCCTTTGAAGCTTCAAAACCAGGCACTGACTTCTCCTTTCTAGCTGTGAAAGTCCTAGGTGGCATCTTTGTCTAATAGAAGGCTGTCTTGTCTACGTTGAAAATCTGTTTAGTGTAGCCACCTTCACCACCTTAGCTAGATCTTCTATATAACTTACTATGCAT
>CM053517.1:12183402-12231344 GCA_028627145.1 Eidolon dupreanum
AACAGGGCTGAGCAAGAATCAGAGACAGAGACCTGGCCCCAGCAAGCCTTTACTAGTGTCAGGGAAGATTCGTGCATGAAGCAGTACAAGACATTATAAGAATTTATGGTGTCAAGCCCTGCAGTTAACTCAAGAGTCATCACACGTAGGAAATGCTTCGCACATTTGGAAGTTGCTGTGTCAATGAATCCCAACAGACGGGCCCCAGAACAGGAAAGGGTCTACATTGCTCCTGCTGGCAAATGCAGGTGACTCCAGCTAACTTGATCTATCCAGTCCTTGCACAAACAAATGTGCCCCACCGAAGCAAATTAACCCTTGGAGGATGACGTTTTCCTACCCGAATTGCTTGCACGTGTTAGTCAGCCGACATATGTCCCGTACTGTTTTCCTGCAATCCAGGATGAGGAAAGCACTTAGACAATTCCTGCCCTGGGGAGCGTGTTCCAGACCATAATCACCTTCCATGAACCCAATAAACTTCGAGGTCACAAGCCAAATTCTATTTTCCTGAGGGAGAAGGACTGAACGATTATGTAGGAAGCCCTAAGATGGCCAGGGGTCAGGAACCAGGTCGACAGTGCTTCCTCTGTGGGAGCAGCTCCTCATCCCCGAAGGTGGACACTTCCGCCCTGTACGCCCCCTGCTCCTGAACATAGTCCCCTCACTCCTCTGGTGTCCCTCTGGGGACACCTCCATGTCTCAATGCTCTCCAGCAAAGCAGCAGTTCTTGACCAGCAGTAGGTGGGATGGGGCACCCTCAGCTTTTCACCCAGCATGAACAAAGGTGTGGTTTAAGACAAGACGCTGCTGATGAGAATGGAAAACTTTACTAGAAGATACTTTATAAAATCTTAATCAAAGTGTTCATGCATGTGCATTTATTAACCAGAAAATTGTTCATAGCATCTCTGTTTTTTAAAGATTATAAAATAGAACGTACAGAATAATCTTACGTGTGTGTGTGTGCACAAGTGCATGTAGTAAAGTATTTGAAATAATATAATTCTGATTTTTATTTCTGAGATTCTTTGGCTTTATACCATCTTTAGGCCTGGGTCCTTCCCAGGGCCCCATAATTCAGAGTGCCTCACTCTGGTCTTCCTCCAACCTGTCCCTCTCCATGTGGCAAGGACTGTGCAAGGTCAAAGGGATGAACCCGCGTGCAGCCCGAGCCCACCCTCCTTCTCATACACACTCCAGGACCCAGGTCCCTGGAACTCCCATCTCCAGGACCGCACAAGCTTCTTCCCGGCCCCTCTCCCTGAAGGTGGGTTGTGTTGCTGGTGTGCACGCCTCAGCCCCGAGGGGTCGACGGGAGAAAGCTGTTTGCACGGGTGTGGATGGCACTTGCATGTGAGACGGGAGTGTCCATACGTGCACACGAGGGCCCTCATGGTGAGGTTTCAAGTCATGGCTGGGACAAGCAGGACCTTGAGGTCTGCTCTACCCACCCTACCACCTTCTGGCTCAAAACTTCGGGAGTTCCAGGATTCTAAATTTGAACATAGACTTCAGGATTGTTACAAAGGTAAAGATAGAACATATTTCATTCAATAGTTTGTCAGTGGGATAAGAACTTAGACACATGGTACATGGGCCTTCACTTATATTCATCTCAGACCACAGAAATGTTAGGGGTAGACCTGCTTTGATTAGCAGAATGAAGAATAATTTTAATTCTCTCTCTTTCTCTCGCTCCTCCCCTGAGCCTCCCTTTCATTCCCTCTTCCTCTCTTTCTTCTGTGTCTCCCTATCTCTCCATCACTCTTAATCTTTCCCTATGTTCCCATGTTTTTTTTAGCGTATACTAACAAATCAATGTTCTTTGTCTTAGTAATTAGATTCACATCTATGAATCTAATCTTAAAAAGATTAGAAATATTGACAAATATTTGTTCACCAAGAAATGAAAATGACCTAAATGCTAAACAATGAAGAAACAGTCAAATGAATTATGGTATATCCATGCCATAGGGATTTTTTAATTTATATTACTGAAATCGTTTTACATTACTGAAGAATTTTAGTGAAAAATGTTCAATACAATATTAGTTGGAAATCAAGGTACAAAATTATATAATATAGTGTAAATCTAAATTTAAAAGTATAAATATATGATATATATGATGAATACATATGACAGAAAAACACCAAGATATTAACTATGTTTATGTTTGGTGAGATTCTGAATGAGAATTTATACACACACACACACACACACACACACACACACACACACACACGTTGAAAATATTGTATTTCCAACTAATATATATATATATATATTTTTTTTTTTTTCTACAGGGATTGGGCTTACTTTCATAAGCAGGAAAGGCTTGTTTAAAAGTTTAAACATGTCTGTCCATTTGACCAGGCTTGTGTTTCCACGAGGAAGCCATACCCTGGTGGCCTTTGACGTCATCCGCGAATGGACCCTCCGTCCTGTCATACCCGTGGAACGCTGCTTCCCTAGCGCTATTTCCTTTCGGAACCTTATGATGTTTGGTTTTCTAGAGCAGCTCTGAGCCCTCATTCTAACCTCAAAACTGACCCTTTACTGAGCCACTGGAGGTGGCTTCCATGGGGAGCAACCCGGATGTTCTCACAAAAGCCAAGTAGACTCGCTGGCCTTCTCCGTGCAGAGACCTGGCCGCCTTGGGCTGCGAAGACCCGTCGCCTCCTTCATCCCAGGTCCCCACACCGCTGTCATCACCTCCTTCCCCGTTCTCTGCAATGCAGTTACTTTCATTATCTCTCACTTCCTGGGAAAATATCTGACCAATTATGTGACGCAAATATTTACCCTTCTAAAGGTCTTCATTTTTAACAGGGAGATGGCCAACTTAGCCCTGGGAAGGAGCCCCCAAAGGCAGCATGTCGGCACGTGACTTCTGAACATAGAAGACATTTGGGGTTAGCAGCAGGAAGCAAGCTTTCTGGTGCCCCAGAAATCAAACATGTCAACTATTTCCTTTCGACAAAGCCCACTAAGACCTGGAGGATGGAAGGATTGAGAAGACTTCCCCGAACTCTCAGGAAACTAAAACAGAAAGGGAAGACAGGTGAGCCCAGACACCTCTTAGTCAAACTAGAAATCAAGCACACAGATTCACACAGGAACTGCTGTGAGCTCCCGGCCCTCGAATTGTACCAACGCTTCTAAAAGTAGAGAGAAGAAAGCTAGCTGTATTGTTGTTATTGCTATTATCATTGCTCTAGAAACTCTTCTGGATAACAGACTAGCACCCTCATATGGCTTCCTCCTTGTCCCCATGTCACACACACAGGGTGGTGGGATAGCATTTCCTTGGTCCTGTGTATCCCAGCTCTAGGCAAGGCAGGCAGGCGTCATGTGTTGTTTTGAAGTTAGATGTAAATGCTAGAATAGAGACCATTAGTCTCTACCAGTAAAACTGTGCAACAACCATTCTGGCCCTTAATTTCCTCCTCTATTAAATAAAAACGGATTATGCTAAATTTCCAAATCCTCTATTCTTTTCAAAGCCATAGTTCTAATGGCTTATCTCCTATTTTCTTTTTTTTTTTTCCCCTCAAATCTGAGAACAATTTTTTTTTCCAATTTATAATAATATCGTCACACTCTAAACTTTTACCAAAATTATAGTTATTTCCAGTTTGGTCAGGTTAGCCCCTAATCTGATACCCCAGATTATTTCTTCTGAGTTACCTTTGTCTTCCCAATTTGTTCATGGGTTGGGGGGACACAGAGGAGGGCATGTGAGTCTTCTTTTGTGGCCTCTCCAACGCTGAAAGCATTGCTCAGCACATAATACATGCTCAGGACACAGGAAGACTAACTGGGCCGCCTGGATGGTCTCAGCATCACCTCCCAGAGAAAACCGAAGCTTTGCAAACAAGCCGGCTGGGGTGGATCCCACTCTCAGTTTCCTCGTCTGTAAATGGAGATAATCGTTTCACGAGTTTCACACGAGATTATACACAAAGCGTTCATTACAATGCCTCGCACGGAAGCAGGATGCAGTAACTTCAACTTTTATGTTTTTTCATCATTGTGAGAATTTTTCTCTCAGGGTTTAACACCATGAGAAACACAGTTGGTGTCAAATGCGCCTCTGACGGATCGGGCATCTCTGGGAGGCTTCTTGCACAAACTCCCTTCTCGGTACGGGTTTCGACCTCAGAGCTGGTGCCTGGGCGCCACCAGCGTAAGAACACCTTGGCTTGCTGCCTTGAAACTTATTGGCACAATAAGAGATAAAGATTTCCCTGTACGCACTCCCTCAGAGCCGTTATTGTTTAAGTATTTCCCTTATTCCTCCTTTACCGGAAAACAATACCTTACAGAAACCAGCTAAGGACGACACTACCAGCAACTTCAAAAATGCAGCTTTCTCACTGCCCCGACTTGGCAAGGAAGCCTGTTTGGAGCCGTTCGCCTCAGACCCAGGAACAGAATGTGACAAAATGAGTCCCTGGGGACTGATGTGGGCACCAAACACTTGGCAGCTTTGGGGCCAGCAGGGCCAGCGATAAGAGATTGGTTTCCGCAACTGATGCCCCATTTGGACTGTTTGCCAGCCCCAGGAGGTCAGAGCCGGGCTATGAAAATCAGGATTTTTTTTCTCTTTTCCACTCACCCTCCATGCCTTCCAGGATAGCTCTCCTCCGTCCCTTGGGAAATCTGTGTCTTTGTGGGACCTGTCCTCTGCCCTTCTTTTGTGAGCCTACCAAGGCAAAGATCCTTTCAATTTTCAGAAACTGTGTCTGTCAATAAATTGCTTTTGCTCTGTCTTGGGGAGGGCGCTGCCACCATCCTCCCGGAGCAGGCATTCCTTATGTACAGGAAGCATTTCTCATTATCTATCTTGACCTCTTGTGCGATCTTCCTTTCATTCTCTCCTTGGGCTTTTCTTATCATGGTTTGCACTCCCTCAACCTCATTCTGTAATCGGCAGCAACCTTCTCAGCACCTGGCGTTGTATCCCTTGCATGTGTCCTCTCTTATAACCTTGATTATTTCTCCTCGTCGTCCACCAGAGAGCCTCTTAAACTGGGAGTGTCATCCTTGCTCTCACCAAACCCAGCACCGCAGCTAGTTTGCTTCCCGTCCTCCGAGCTTGCCTTACGAAGAAGACCAGGCACGAAAACTGATGGGCTTAGTCCTCCACTCCACCGGCATTTACTCCTCGAGCAGCTCATCTGTACCAAGCACTGCTCTAAGTGAACAAGACAGATGTGTTCCCTGTCCTCATGGGTTTACAATTAAGTGAACAGGAAAGAGACAAGTAAACAGGCGATCCCAGGGGCAGGGGGAGCCCAGACCATCACCACGAGTTCACGGGGACTCTGAAGGATATTTAAAGTCTTTGAGGGTCACTCAGCAATACTGCACGTCTGTCAGATACAACACGAACTACTAACTGACGTGGTGTCTCTATCACTGTGCCTTTCTTTCAGTGATATAGTTATAAAGCTGGACTTTCAGCAGTCGCTGTGATAAAAAGAAGCACTGTGTAAAAATCGATGCAGTGTCTGACCTGACTCTAAAGTGTAAGAAAGTGGCGTGTACACTATCTTTCTGTACATCACCCGTGAGTAGGTGACTGTGATTGTTTGAGAATGAATTTTAAATACTATATTGCTTTCACGAGAGTTACTTTTCAAATAGTTATCAGGGCATAAATGCTTACTACACTGTTCACTGACCTAACTACCTAACCAGGGCAACTGTTAGGGATTTCTCTTGATCTTGAAGCTCCATGAAAAAAATTACCAAAGGGGCATTGGGGAATGGATGAAAAAGGGGAAGGGATTAAGATGTATAAATGGCCAGATATAAAGGCAATCACAGGGATGTAAAGTATGGCATAGGGAATATAATCAAATAATACTGTAATAACTATGGGTGATCATTTTATAAGTACTGTTGTACACCTGAAACTAATATATTGTATGTCAACTATAATCAAAAAAGAGAATTTTTAATTTAAAAAAAATGACTGAGATAGAGCACCGTGACAAAGAAAGTTTGGGTGCCTTGGGTCTAAGCTGAGACCTGAAGGAAACACTGATTTGTTAGGTGGGCTCAGAGCAAGGGAAAGAATGTTCCAAGCCAAGTAACATGAAACCCAAGGCCCAGATATGAGAAAGAATAGGGGGAGCTGGGGAAATGTAAATTACCTGGTATGTGCCGTCTTCCTGCCCCCACTACGGCCCCCCCCCACAGCCTGCAGCCACTGCTGTACCCACACCCACTGGCTCCCACTCTCACCCACCCTTCCACTTCTCCAAGTGTCTGACCCGCCATCTTCCTTCCTATTCTCCAGCCTCCAAGGCCCGGGATCGCTCCCAAGCAGGAAAAATCAAGACCTAAAGATGTGACAAGCCTCCTGGGGTGGAGTGAGGCAGATGGTTGCCCCGGGAGTGTCAGGTAGCAGGCACGCGTTGGGGGTGGGGGTGGGGTCGGCAGCCCACATGGCGGGTCTGGCAGCAGGTGACAGAGAGCCAGCCAGGCTGATACTGGATTTCAGAGACAGCACTCCAGTCCCTGGAAGGAACTGAGGCCCTGAGCAGGAAACCAAGCAGGACACAGTTCCAAGAAATGGGGCACAGGGCCGAGGTTCAATGACAAAGAACAAAGTAGAAGCCCAGTTAGAAGAATAGGCCCCAGAGCTGATTTCGGCCGCTTCCTACGCCAGCCTCCCACCCAACGTCTTTGTGTTTCCACTTACGCTGCGTAGCAGGTTGCTGCCTGACCCAGGGCGCCACGTGCGGCCAGCCCAGCCCAGCCCTGACGCCCCCTCCGCAGGCCAAGCGTGTGAGCAGCATGAGCTCAGAAGCTCCTGCCCCTGGAAGGAGGGGGCCTTCCTTCTCGATCCTAACTCCTAGGTTTTGAGGTGTCAGGACCCTGGGACCTGTAACTACCCCTTTAGTCCTTGACTATCTAAGGCTTTATCACATGCCTTAAGCACTTTTATTTTTATAAACCTATTCAAGTCACATAAGGATAAATATGAACCACTGCCTTGAATTTAATTTATTTGGACTGAATCAGACTTTTCCTTTTGGAAAAAGAAGATCAACTCATTTTGTGGAATTTCTCGCCTGTTTCTGAAAACCCTGAATCTGGCCCCATGCCAGAAGGCGAGTGCTCAGGATGTTTCGGTCCCTCTCACTGCTTCTTTGTTCTTGCCTCATAATTTCCTTGCATCTCATAAAGCGTGGCTTCACCCAGAGCGCTTCATAGCCACGGTTTGCTGCCCCATGCTCCCATCCAGCTGGAGAGGCCACGGATTTTTCCCAGGCTCCCCACAGAATCAGCCAATATTTGGGGCCGCATAATGTCCTACAACTTATTCATTCATTCATTCATTCATTCACTTATTCATTCAACAAGTATTACTGAGTAACTACCATGTACCAGCCATTATATTCGAGACTATATCATCAACTCATTTTATCAAAAAGGCACACACTAGGATTGTTTATTTTAAAAGTATAAAAAATTCAAGTCAAAATTCTGCTGAATACCATGTTAATCGGGAGGAGTGGGGGGCAGTGGGGGTTAAGGGATGGTCCCCAACGGTCTTAGGAAGCAGAGGGACAGGGAAAGCTCTGGCTTTGCCACCTCCCAAAACAGACACCTCTCTCATCACTGTGGGCTGTGCAGGGAAGAAAGGCAAGGAAAAGAGGAGACTGAGGGGTCAGGGAATTGGGTTAGGAGAAGGAATACAAAGGCACCCTGTCTCTGGCCCCTGCTGCCAAAGGCCTGAGGAGACAAACGAGTTGTTTTCCTGGAAGAGAACCACCAAAATGGTAATGATAACCTCACGCCTCCATGTTCCACTAAAAGGTGCTTTTCATGAGGGCTAAAGAAGTGGAGAGGGACCCACGAGATGCTTCTGTGTGGTGGGGACTGTCCCAAGCTTTCTGCCCCAAACGAAAAGAAGCTCCTGAGACGTGGCCGCGCCTTCTCTTCACCCTACGGCTATAACCCCGAGTGCCCACGCCACGCCAGTTCGGGGCTTCCCCAGACCTCACTGAGAAGAGCAGACGGTGGGGAGAGAAGAGGCAGAAAAAATTCCGATTCGTTTGTGAGTCACAGTCAGATTCTTTACCATGCCCTTCGAATCCACGTGTGAATCAAGAAACTCCACAATTGGTACAAACGGCAGATTTGAGGGGGAACGTAATAATGCAAAACCGCCAGCTAGAACAGATTTTCCTGTGATTGAAGATGGCAACAATAAGACAAAAGACAGATTTTTGCCTTCAAGAAACTCTCTCTTCATTGCAGCCAAAGCAACACAAAATTCAAGGCAAACATTCCATTATTTTCCCCCCACTGTTTGGAAATATGGAGAAAGAAAATCTTGCCATGATTTTTTTTTTTTTCTCTCTCTCTCTCTCTCTCGTTCTACCAGAAGCGACACTTTTTTTTTCCCCGGCGTTAACAAATGACTGGGTATGATTCTTCTGGTGCTTGGAACGAAGGACAGACTTCAGCAAAGAAAAGAGCCTGGATGGGGGATGGTCTGCAGGAAATTGTGAAGCTGCTAAGAAAACAGAGACCCCCTCAACAGGCTGTCTTCACAACATTAGTCTTTTTGAATATGATGAAAATATTATCTGCCTTATTGATCACCAGCTCCTTAAATAGAACAGAGTTGTTTATAACAAATGCAGCCAGCGATCATAAATATACAAAACAAAAACATGCTCCTCTCATATCCTAGCTTTGTACCCACTGCCAAACACCAAGCAGTGTGAATGAAACACCGTGCATTTTTATGTGAAATTTGGGGGATCATGAGAATCTAAAAATATCACAAGATTCTAAATGTAAGAAGCAGTCTGCTTTGAGGGATTGAAGTATGGAGTCTCAAAATCAGTTTTTTCCAGAAGAGTTCTAATTTCCCCTCATTTTTCCATTTCCCTAACTGTAGATTGCTAAAAGTTGAATGGAGACATTGGAGCTCATTTAGTCCGACTCATCCATTTTATAGCTAGGAAAACCAAAGACCCAAAGAAAGGAAGTGACTTTCCCAAGGTCACATAGATAAGCCAGTAACTTTAGATATACATCCAGGTGGCTCAATGCTCTATTTAAGTGAGTTAAAAGCTGGTTCCGTTTTGGGGTGGGCTGAGTGGCTTTGCACAGAGAGCGTTCTATTTGTTAGCATGAGATTGTGTACCCTTTAAGCTAACTGGCAACTTCTCATATATATATATACTATTGGATTGTGTGACTTTTCTCAGTTTCCCATCCATTTCTAGGGGATACAGAAGATGAATATCTGAAGCTCTGAAGGACAAAGATACACTTCCTCTGATGAATATTCTCCAGGCACAGGTGAGATTGTTTTTTAAAAAAAAAAAAAAAAAAGTTTTGTTTATTTGCTTCTTGCATCTTGGGACAAGCTATCATCCTGTGCTTTTTTTTTTTTTTTTTTTTTTTAACAACCTTGTGATTGAAAGGCAACTTTTTAAATTCTGCCTTCATTTAAGCATTGGGCCTTTAGCCATCACACATCAGGCCATTGTACTCCCTTTGCATAGCAGGGTAGGCATTCTCAGGGTCTAGCAAGTGCCTCTTTACATGTTCCCTAGGTTCACCTGACCCAAGTCCTTTAGTTTTTACATTGTTTATCTCCTAATGTTCTATGAATACATTTCTGAGTTAACAACAAAGTAACTGGGTCTTTCACTCAAAGCAGCTTTGGGCTTCTCATTCAGCTGGTCTGGGCGAAACATACCAGTGAGCCCCTAAAGCAGTTAGCTGTCAGAGCTGCTTCGGTCACCTGCTAATCCCAAACAGCTGCTGGCCTCTGAGCAACTTACTCATGGGGCCTCTCCGATCCTGTCTTCCCTTCCTGTCTCATCGTCTGCAGTGGACTGTCCTGCTCAACTAGGTGTGAGTGCTTGTCCCTCTCTTGTCAAATCCCCTCATAGTTTCTCCAACACTCTCTTCCTGGGTCCTCCATCTTCTTCTCTGAGTCATTTTCGTCTTGATGGCCTGAAAGATCACGTCTCCCAGCTGTGGCCTCAGCCCTGCTCTCTCACTCCTACGCTGGCCCTTGAGGCTCAGCCCTGCGAATCCCTTCTCGCCTCACACCTGTGCACTCGCCTCCATCTCTCTATGTCTTTGAAAGGATATCATTTGAATATTCAAATATCAAACTGTACATTTTCTTAACTAGAAGAAAACATAGGTGAATATTTATCTGTTTTCTAAATACATGAAAAGAACTTTCTAAGCCCAAAAGCAATGGAAGAAAGCACAAAAGAAATACAGATTTAATAATAAAGAAATAATTTAAACAACTCTATATTAAAGAACAAAACGCGCTTCCATTCCCTCATTCAGACATGCCATCCACATCGGCTCTCGGTCTGTGCAGACTCAAAATCGGGAACTCGCTTTTGAACTGTCCGTCCTGACACTGGTGTTGGCTCTCCTTCCGAAATGCCTCTGCCCGGCCCCAGCCACTGTGGTCTGTCCACGTGGCCACCCTAACCAGCGGCAGGGTGTCCACTCCGAGTGTGCAGCTCAGAGTACACCCCCCTCCTCAGTACTTCTCTCATTGTTTTACTCTATATGCATCTCAAGACTTGACTTCATGGGGCAAAAAGTGCATTTTCTGCACTTGGCATAGAGCTATATTTGAGAAACACTTGCTAAATGATTGACAGACAAGATAATGAAAATTATCAGGCCCAAGTAAGGAAAATAATTTAAGGATTTGAATTCTGCAGAAGCACAGGTTTATGATCAGTTGTCAATTTTTCAATGCTAAGGAATGATTAGCCGAAATAATTGAAAAGATCAAAGCATGAGTGATGGGAACACCAGCTGACCAGCGGGGTGCTCTCACCCAAAAGCCCCCTTCCTGATAAAAGGGACAGAAATGGATACACGTGCACAGCGAAAAGCTGACCCTTCATTCCATCAGAGCCAAACTCATGCCAAACCAGTTCCTTCAGTGGCTGGTTTTACTCTAGTCTCTTCCTCATCTGGACCTCATTTTCAAGGCTGGTAGAGAAAAAACTTCAAAGATGGCAAGACAACCACTCTCCCTGGACTCCAGGGGCTTGCGAGGCCATCAAACCACCAGGGAGAAAACCCACTCATGCTAACTCCCATCAGCCATGGGAGAGCCTCTGGGTGTCACCCAAGAGCATGACGGAAGAGGGACAAAAAATTCTTTATTCCTCTTTATTAAGCTGCCCTAAGCCTTCCCTTGCCCTCTCACAGCTTGTCTTAACTGGCAAGGCATTTCAGCTTGCTCTGTGATACTGTCTTCACCCTTCTGATTGAGACAGCCTTTGCCAATTTCTATCATTTTCATAATTCAGACAGTCGTAAACTATCATCATTAATTTACCTCCTATAATTAATTATCCATGTCCTTTTCTCTCTACACATCTGCCTTTCTTTCTGGTATTTAAAAACTAAATAAAAACAAAGAAGGAAAGAAAACCCTTAATACAACGAAATTCTTGGGGAACGAGCATTTTGCCACATCATGCACAGATCACTATAAAATGTGGGCACGTTCACCAGGCTAAGGTACACACAGTTTCAGATATCATAAGGGAAAACAAAAAATAAATAAATAAATTAATTAATTAATTAATTAAATCTATGAAATTACCATTTGGTAGATCAAAAACGGTTGAATATTGAGACCGCCCATGGTTCAACTTTGGCTGCACTATGGCTCCCCAGGTAAAGGCTTTGTGCACACTTTGCAAAAAGTCCACAGAATTGTTGCATGGTGTCCTGAGCAAGGCGTGAATTGGGGGCTAGCAGGACAAAAGCATCGGCTTCTGAAAGCAGCTGAGGACAAGGCAGAGGGACTGACGGTCTGTGTCCCAGCTGCTCACGTTCAGGAAGGGGACACTTGCGTGCCTGTCTGCTCCCTTCTCCCGCCTGCACTTGGAAGAGGAAGCAGAGTTGTCACGTCCTTTCACAACAATGAGGAGAAATGGACAAGAGGCTGTTTCATCACCTTTTCCTCTGCCCTGATGCCCCGCTGGGGACTGGAGAGCAAGTGACAACTGTGTTTTGGAGGCTGCAAGAGGAAGTCGCTGTCATTAGTTAACCCAACGTGGGTCATCATTCCTTCTGGGGTACAATGGTTGGAGGTGGAAATTTTAGCAGGAAAGGAAAAGGCGTTCTGTGACCCACGTGCTGTTGTCTGGGTCTCTATGTGAGGTCACATGTATACGTTTGTGTCAGCGTATACGATAGAGATCACGGCGAAGCTTTATCTGCAAGTGAAGGTGAAAGAGAGGAAGAGCCTCAGAGCTGGTGTGTGCCGCGTCCCTGCAGCCCCGGAATGAAGCCCAGTTTTGTTTTCATAAACAGGAAATTTCTCTTTTCGCAGCTTAAGGTGGGGAATAAAGCAGTATTGTTCTGGAATGTCTCTCTTCCTTTTTCTATTTGATGTTTCTAATGTATTACTCCACACCCAGAAGGTCAAGTGGGCCAAGACTTTTTTCAACCAAAGCTAGCCCCAGGCCACTTTTCCAAGCTGAACAGGCTTCACTTGGACACCTTTCCCACCCTCACTGGCTTCTGAGCCAGCATTTCCTTGCCTTCCAGCACCTAGCCCCTGCCTGGCCCTGCTGAGCCCTTCCCACTAGGAGCGATGCATCCCATTTGCTCAGTTATGCCAAACAGTTCTTGCCTTAATGGGTCCGTATATTACTTTGAGGATTAAATATACATGTATCTGTATATGGAGAGTACTTAGAACAGCACTGTATAAAGAAACGCTATACAAATATTAACTGACAACAGTGTAGGTAGTTTATGGATTTTGTTATTATGAAGATTGGGGAGGGGTTTTATAAGTAAGCACTGCTTGAGGACCTTGGTTAAAAGACAAAACTAAATTATCACAGTAGAAATTATAGAAGCCCCTTACCTTGGCTCGATAGAGCAGCTCTGTCAAAACAAAACAAAACAAAACAAAACAAACAAACAAACAAACAAAACACACACAAAAGAAGTCATATCTGATGTTAAATTTTCTAGTAATCATATTTTAAAAAGATAAACAGTGAAATTAATTTAATAACATTTCATTTTACCTATATATCCAAAACATCATTTCAACATGTAATCAGTATAAAAGTATTAATGAGATATTTTACTTTTCTTGTATCCTAGGGCTTTGAAATCTGGTAGATCTTTTACATATATAGTACATCTCAGGTTGGATGCTAATTT
Organism: Eidolon dupreanum; assembly: GCA_028627145.1. NCBI lineage: Eukaryota > Metazoa > Chordata > Mammalia > Chiroptera > Pteropodidae > Eidolon > Eidolon dupreanum. Next base: position 12,196,625 of record CM053517.1, read on the forward strand.
TTCAATGGTTAAAGTCAGATGTAATCCTACTGAAACAGCAAAGTTTTGTTTAATGAAATAAATAATCCCTATTGCTTCAATTTTTTAAATTTAAATAAATTTAAATAAAACTTAAAATTCAGCTACTCAGTTGCACTAGCCACATCTCAAGCACTCACAGGTGGCTACTGGCCACCATATCAAACTGCGTAGGTCTAAGGCAGTGGTCCCCAACCTTTTTGGCACCAGGGACCGGTGCTCCTATGAGGATCTAATGCCTGATGATCTCAGGTGGAGCTGAGGTGGTGACACTAGCACCGGGGAGTGGCTGCAAATACAGAGGAAGCTTCGCTCCCTCGCCTGCCGCTCACTTCCTGCTGTGCGGCCCAGTTCCCCATAGGCCACTGACCGGTACTGGTCCGCGGCCCCAGGGGTTGGGGACCCCTGGTCTAAGGTGTTCACCGACTTCCTTGACTGACCTCCCACCTCCCACCAGGCCTACAGCACACTCCCTTAACTAGTTCCTTCCTACACCAGACCTGTGCTCACACCTTTCCTTTTACCTGGACTGTCTTCCCTTTCTCTCTTTCTGGGCCAGTCCACTGCCTTAACTCCAATTCACCTCCTCCACGAAGCACTTCCTAACATCTTCCTTCCCCTTAGAACTTGTTGGCGTTCCCTCTAACCTGGTGTGCTTGAGGCTCTGTTATATGTGACCTGAGCTCTTCTATATGTATTTCCTGTGTAAGTGTGTGTGTGTGTGTGTGTGTGTGTGTGTATGAACACACGTATCGCACATGCACACATACATGCACGTACACATTCTATTTTCCTGATTCTGTTGCAAACCCTTCCAGGGGAGCACCCTGACTCTACAAACCATTTTTCTCTTGCTTGGACTGTTGCAGTAGCCTCTTAACTGGTGTCCTCACTTCCTCCCCTGGTCCCCTTGAAAACCCATCCTCCACACAGCAGCCACTGCTTGGCTGGTTGCTTGTTGTCATATGTGAGGCCTGTCTGACTTCCCCTTAGCCTCCACTCTCACTCATAACCTCTGGACTCACTCTTTCACAGCTATTTTTTTGTCGATCTTTCGTCACTTCGTTCACCTTTTCTTACAACTATTTGAAATCACTGCTCATGAACCGATGGGCTTGTTTAATGTCCGCCTCTCTACTAGGATGTAAGCAGGGACCTTGCCCCTTTTGTTCACCACTGTATCTCAGGGCCTAGAGGCTCCAACCGGCGAGAGCCCTCTGCCTTCTCAGAGCTCCCACAGGTCACCTGAAGCCTCACAGCTCTACATCTCCCTCTGTCCAATTCCACTTCCTTCCCTTCTCTCTCAGAAACACTCCCTAAAAACCCCTTGAGTGTGAATCTTCTTCTTAGGATCTGCTCCCCAGAAAATTCAAACTCCATGTTGACATTTCCTTCTTAAAATCCCCCTTAATTCTCAAATGCCACATTCCCGCCACTTCTCAGATGGCTCCCACCTCCACCTCTGGACACGCTTCTTCTCCCTCTCATTCCTTAATGGTGACATAGCTTATTTTGGTCACCTTTCCTTGGGAGAGAGGATTTTCTGATAACAGGATGCTACTTACCAGCAGCAAATTCACGCCCACACCTGTATAAATGGATTCCTGAGGTATCATTAGCTCCCCCACTTTTCACATTCCCTGAAAGTCCCATATCGGTTTCTCTCATCTGCTGTCCCCAGGAAATACAACAGAAGGTAAAACGGATGGAAAGTGGTCTCCTCAAGTCAAGATGGTACTAGAAGTTTCACAAAAATTCACATTTTATGCTATCTCCTCTCCCTCATTGCTGGTGCGTGTGTGCACGCGCTCACACACACACATTCATATCACGAAGATAAGGCAAAAACACGTACCCATAAAACATGTGTGAATGCCATTCTGCTGCCCATCTTTTATTCCATTGCCTGAGACCCTCCAGACAACAGGGCCCATTCCCACTCTTGGCTCACAACAATTCTCTGGTCCCATGTGACCAGCAGAACCTTAGAAGACTAACAGGTGGTAAAACGTATTGGAAAGCAGAGTGATCTGAGAGCGAAAAGTCCTGGGTTGAAGGCATGACGATGCCACTCGTTAGCTCTTCTTAAGCGAGCTGTTTCTCCTCTTATAAAAGTAAGAGAAGAGCCCTCAGACATGCAGCCCTATTCCCAGGTCACCAAGAGGCTCAATTAAATTTACATGTGGAAGTTTATAGGAAACAGAGACATATCTATAAAGGCTAAACTTCCTCTGAACTTTCTCGTCTGATGTACATGCCTCCTAAAGGAAACATTACATTTAAGCAGGTGCAGGTAGAACAGTTCAAGGGTCCCAGGCCTCCTGGAAGCTCACAGACAGCATAGGTCTGAATTCTCCAATTCCTGCTGACCCACTGGGGAAGGAGGTTTCTGGCGGCATTAAACCTCTGATCCCAACGCCACGCTGGGGTGTATGTGTGTCCGGCAGAGGGACCTGCCCTTTACTCATTTTCCACTGGGGGAAAGAGAAGCACAAAGCATCAGGGACTCGAGCCCAGGGAGACGCTGCTTTGGGGCACAGGATATGGGGAACGCTGCCACATTCCTGGAGGAGGATTCCCCACCCACACCTTGTCATTGTTTAGGAAGACCAACGGGAGGCCACAGCCAGCTGGAGGCCACCCTTGACATTTTGAGCAGGAGCCCAGTGCTGCCCCACCTTCCTCCCACCCCCACCCTCTCATGGACCATTATTTCTTTTTGGGTCTCTGGCATCCAGTACAGATCTGGCACTCAATAAAGCCCTGCGCCTTCTCGGGGCTTTGTCAATCCCTGGGCAGGTCCCAGAAAACATAAAGGCAAAAGGCGATCCTCAACATCAAACACCGCAGACAATGGGAGAAAGGTGTGCGGTAGGTGAGTTACTGCCGAGGGTTTCCAGGGATACAGAGGCGTGCCCACGAACCTGGGCTTGAAAGTGAGTCACCCCCAAAGGGCCCAGAGAATGAGGGCACAGGTCCAGGCTGATGAGAACAAGGGAAGCTGGCATACACCTTCCATCCTCCGCAGTCTGACAGTGTGGGAATATTGACTGGGTCAACAAGGGCCGTGTGGGAACCCCCGCTGGGAGCCGAGGACAGGGCCATGTGACCACTCAAGGCCACCGCCAGGACACTCTCACTACCTGTCACTTAGTCCCCAAGTCTCTGGGATCCGTATGACCCACTTCCTTGTTCTGAGGGCCGAAGAGGGGAGGGGAGGAAAGAGCCACGGAGCTGGAGGACAGGGAGCCCAGCTCTTTGGAAGGGTGGTGGCTTTCCTCTCATCTGTCTCACTCTTCTAAGTTGGAGTCTCTTCCTTCACTTTACTAATAATGTAAAGTATCAGCTAAAAATTGCAATGCATGCATTTCATTTGAGTTTTATTGCCCTAACAGACAGCATCAGATTACAAAAGAGGACATTTTTCTTCTTAGTTTTAGCTTATTCTGATGATTTATGATTAGATACAGCAAGAGTTCATAAACTTCCCTGACCTGCTGACAGTTTTTACAGGCTCCCAGATTTATTTCCATCTCAAACTTAACAGCTTTCATGTGACTGATATTCCCAGCGTCGCGGCGTGGCCGAGCCAGGGGCTGAGAGAGCGCGTCTAATCTCCATGTTACTAATTTAAATGAAGTCTTGGTCTGTTGTTTAAAAAAGACATCAGTCATCTCGGGGAGGTTTACAGATCCTCTTGTAATGTAATGTCAGCCCCTTCTGAGATATGAGGTTTATAAAGCCTCACGATGTTGTGTTGGCAGACACGCCAAGGTCACTGTGTATGGCGAAGGGGAGGGAAGGGAAGGGGGACGCACTTCAGAGCAGGAGTAAAAGAACTGCAGGGGAAGAATGTTCTGGAGAGCCGAGTGTGACTGTCAGGAAAGGAATCTGAGCGGTGGGGTCTGGGAAGAACAGAAGAGGTGGAGTCGCCTTCTGATGGCAGGACCCCTTGCTCTCAATTCAGCATGCCCTACGTCTGCCTAAGCTTGAGAAGCCCCGAGAAATGCAGCTCCTGGCCCCTTATCTCAAGATTGTACAGGCACCCACTCTGTTTCCATGGGACCCTCTGCAAAGGGCAAATTGAGCTATGTGCCATGTGTCTGGGTAGAGACCCGAAAAGCGTGCTCCTCTCTCCACCTGCAGACAGCCTCCAGAAGTTGGAGGTGTCAGGAGGGGATACAGGTCCGCCCTGCAGTGGGAGCTCCTCCCCCTCCCCCAGGGGGCAGCAGGAGAGGGCTCCACCCAGTCCACCCAGGGAGTGAGGCGGGGCTGAGAGCAGAAGACAGATTCCTTATGCCAGCCCGGGCTGTTCTCACACATTCACACGCCTGGGTGTCTGAAGGTCACTTGCAATCAGACCTTCACTGGGCAGGAGTTGCCTTTGTGTTATTTGGAGATCTGATAAGAAGTGACAAGTAGCAATAAGCTCTGGCTCATTGGGGAAATGGGCTGAGCAATTGGGGTGGGGTGGGGTATGGTAGGGGGGGATGTTGGTAGTTTTCATTTCTCTGGGAGAAGAGGGAGGGGCGGAATAAATGCGCCACCCAAGCGCTCCCTTGTAGAGCATGTCCCCGAAGGCCCAGGTTCTGCACGGGAAAGTCTGCAGGATGATGATTCACCATTCGCAACCCTTGGACCAGCATGGGCCGCGGGAATAAGGGCAGGTAACGCGATCCTACCTGATGTCACAGAGCGCCAAATACCTGCCACGTTCGGCAGAATGTCAGTCAATGTTCACAGCCATTGAAAATTAAGGAGGGTGAATGAATGAAATGCCATTTAACAGATGAGGCAACTGCACAGCTGAGGACGATGGCACTAGCCCGAGATTACACATCAAGTTCAAGTCTGATTCTGAGGCCCAGTTTCTTACTCACCACATCCCAATACCAATCAAGAAAACTACAAATAAAAATAATAATAATAATAATAATAATAATAATAATTAAAAATCTAGCTTCTGTTTGTCTAGAAGCCTTTGGAACCCAAGCACTTGACCATTTCCTCTCGCCATGGAGGAAAACTGAGACCCAAGGGTATATTTCAGTGTTTCTCAAAGTGTGGTTCGCGGCCCACCACCGTCATCGGCTATAACTGGGATGTTAATCAAACGCAATTTTCCTGGTGGGAATCCGCCGCAAACTGCACACGAACACATGCGATTCTCGTGCAGGAGACATCTGAGAATCGCTCATCTTTTCAGGGCGTACATGTCGGTGTCCTGGAAGACTCAAGCGGCAAGGAAAATTACAGTTTCCCAGCAATTTCTGATTTCTCTCCTCAACATGCAGCCTCTCTGCTTGTTTGACACTGATTCCTAAAGCATAGTGTTAGAAAAAATGAGTACAAACGTACCTCAGAGACATTGCAGGCTTGGTCCCAGGCCATTGCAACAAAGTGAGTATCGCATTAAAGTGAGTCACACAGACTTCTTGGTATCCCAGTACACAGAAAAGTGATGTTTACACTATACTGTCCTCTCTGAAGTGTGCAACAGCATTATGTCTTTAAAAAATGTGCATACCTTAATTTTAAAAAACTTTATTGCTAAAAAATGCAAACCATTCTCTGAGACTTTGGTGATCTTTTTGTCATTTGTTCTTCAGTCCTAATCTTGCTGGTGGAGGGTCTCACCTCCGTGTTGACAGCTGCTGACTGATTTGTGTGATGCTGTTTTATAGCATTTCACCCACAGTAGAACTTCTTTCAAAATTGGAGTCAGTCCTCCCAAACCCTACTGTTGTTTTATCGACTACATTTATGAAATAGTCTAAATTCTTTGATGTACTTTCAACAATCTTCACAGAATCTTCACCAGGAGTATGGTCCATCTTTAGAAACCAATTTCTTAGCTCATCTGTAAGAAGCAACTTTTTCTCTATTCAAGTGTCATCATGAGATAGCACCAATTAAGTCACCTCTCCAGGCTCCATGTCTAATTCTAATACTCTTCCTATTCCCACCACATTTTCATAGAACTGAAGAAAGTTAGGGCCTTGCTCTGAATCAGCCTTTGGTTTAAGGGAATGTTGTGGCTGGTTTGATCTTCTATCCAGACTTCAAAAACGTTCTCCAAATCAGCAAGAAGGCTGTTTCACTTTCTTATCGTTCATGTGTTCACTGGAGGAGCACTTTTAATTTGCATTTGCAACTTGGCTAACTGGTACAAGAGGCCTAGCTTTCAGCCCATCTTGGCTTTCAACATGGCTCCCTCACTAAAGTTAATCATTTCTAGCTTTTGATTTAAAGTGATACCATGCAACTCTTAATTTCACTTGAACACCTAGAGGCCATTGTAGGGTGATGAGTTGGCTTAATTTCAATATTACTGTGTCTCAGGGACTAGGGAGGGCAGAGGAGAGGGAGAGAGACGGGGGAACTGGTCGGCAGAACAGTCAAAACACACGTCATGTTTATCAATTAAGTTTGCCATCTCATAGAGGCACGATTTGTAGCATCCCCAAACAATTAGATTAAAGATCACTGATCACAGATCACCATAACAAATATAATAATGAAAAAGCTTGAAATATGTGGGGATTACCAAAATGTGACACAGAGACATGAAGTAAGCAAATGCTATTGGAAAAATAGCCCTGACAGACTTGCCCGATGCAGAGTTGCTACAAACCTTCAATTTGTAAAAACAAAACAAAACAAAACACGCAATATCTGCAAAGCACGATAAAGTGAAAGGCAATAAAACGAGGTATGCTTACATAAAATACATTTCAAAGTCACTTCAGAAAGATTTGGAAATTATCCACTATTTGATGTCGTTTATCTCTTCATCTAGACCATCCATAGATAATGGTGATATAGAAACAGCTGGACGAGCCAGATGTTGGCATTTGTTAACCGCAGCCATTTCCCTGTTAAAATACCAGATGTCCCTGTTTGGGGGGATTTTCTCTGGAAAATCTAGTGAACCATATAGCACAGTTTCTCAAACAGTGTTCTGTGAACCACCAGCACCCAACAGCACTGGGGTGCTGGTTAAAAATGCAAATTCCCAAACTCTACTCCGGGTCTACTAAATTAGGGGGTGGGGTACTGGACTCTATTTTTTTTTTTTTTTTAATTTGCTAGATGATTTTGACATACACTCAGGTTTGGGAGTATACGCAGTATACGTGGGAGAAAGGACCTGAGCCTCAAAATCAGATGGACCTTAACTCAGAACCAAGCTGCACAACTAGAATCTTCAGGGACCACTGCTCAGATTGCAGAAGGCCTCGGCCACTTGTTGCAGCAGTTCGAAAGCTTCTTATGAAATTCAACATGCACTCACTATACAACCCAGCTATTCCACTTCTGTTTACTTACCCAAGAGAAATAAAAATGTGTTCACCGGAAGGCTTGTACACGAATGTTCATAGCAGCTTTATTCACAGTAGCCCCAAATTAGAAACAGCCCAAAGCCCAGTGAATGAATGAATGGGGAAACGTGGAACATCACACGGTGGAAGACCACCCAGCAATGAAATCCAACATACCAGTGGCACACACAGCTGCGAGGGCGACTCTCAAGAACAATATGCTAAGTGAAAAAAATCCAGACGCAGAGGACTACATACTATATAACTCTTTTTAAATGACATTCTAGAAAAAGCAAAACTAATCTGTAATGGCGAAAAGCTGATTACTGGACGCCTAGGCCAGGGGTGGAGGACCTGCAGGAACTTCCGGGGCGATGAACATGTTCTGCATGTTGACTATGAAGGTGAAAATATTTGTTAAAACTCATCAAACTCTATACTTAAAGTAAGCGCGTTTTATCATATGTAAATTACAACTCAATAAAATTGATTTTAATATATTTTTTAAAGTTCAAAGAATTCCCCTCTTAGCCATGTGACCTTGACCACATTACTTCACTTCTGTTTCCTTCTCCTCACCCCAGTCCAAAGTTGTTTCCAACATTCTATTGTGCCTCTCACCCCAAAACCATCCTTTCTATTTTTAAAAGTTTAGAAGCCCTGCTGATTATCTAAGGCTGTCTTTTAAAATAAATAGGTTATGTATTATAGTTCAAATGTTTAAATTGATTTTTCCATGTTCTTAGCGTTTTAAGGATGTGTTCGCTATTGATAATGTGATCCTGGCTGACAAAGGTTAAAGAAACGTCACATGCAGCCAGGAAGAATTTTTGGTGCTTTTGGCAAATCGTACATAGAGGACTTCTTTGCTTGGGCTTCATTTTTACTTGGCAGGAGGGCACCAAAGCCGCTGGAGAATAAGGTTTAGCTGGGGGTATCCAGGGGCTCACAGAGTTACTGATAGTGTGTTACATCACAGAGGAAATAAGCCACTTACCTAGAGTTACCCACACAGGTAGCATTGTGGGAAATAGGGGGTCCTCTTCACCTTTCCAGTAACATCCTATAGTTAGAGCCCCTGCATGCATGCATTCAGTACGTTCTCATTTAGCACATATTTAGAATATGTGCTAGGCACACAGGACAGTCACTAGGTGTTCAAAATGAATTTTTAAAAATATATACTTCCTGCCCTCCAAAAGTTTCAGCTGCACTCAGAACATAGATAAATAAGAATAAAAATGAAAGCAATGCATTTTGTCATGCTATGATACAGGCAGATGAAAAATGCTGTGATAAAGGCAATCACAGTGGAAGCCAGGATAAGATCTTGCTCGGGAGAAGTAAGGAAGGCTTCCTGGAGGAACTGACGTTTTAGCTTCATCCTAACTGATGACTAGGAATACAACAGACAGAGGAAAGGGAAAAGGGCTTTCGGAGCACAGGGAACAGCATGTGGATCAGCACAGAGGTCTGAACAATGCTTGGTAAGGCCAGGGAATGCAAAACCTTGATGGATGTGAAGACTGAGGCAGACCACAGTAGGTAAAAGCCTTGTATGAGGGTGGTGGACACCCCTTTACGGGGCACTGCTCTGTTCCCCACTTGCTGCAGACACTGGCTTTTAGAGGCTCACACTTGCACTCTTTGCTAGATAGAGGTTGTCCTAAGCTGACTGTAGCCATCTCAACTAGAGGTGCCTGGATGTTTATAGCCCCACCCTTCTGGAAGACCCCTAGCCAACGGATAACTGAACTGCAGTGGCAGAATCCAGCCCTGGGGCCCCTGGGCAGGACTAGCTTCCTTGCCTGCTCCATGCAATTCAGGCTCCAGAGCGTCCCCTGGAGCCAGACAGGGGCTGCAGGGCTCCTGAACCTTCGTCTTTGGTTTCCCTCACCCCCTTACACATGTCTCCTGAGGTCCTATCTCAATAAATCACTTCACCAAGAATCTCCATCTCAGATGGTGCTTGAAGGAAACCCAGTGGAAGAATCCAAACCAAGAAGCCTGAGCTTCAGTCTTTAGGCACTTGAGAACTTTGCCCCCTAAGCTGTTGCCTCATGGCCCAGCGCTGCTTATATTTACTATATTTATGGCTTTCTGTCATTTCTCCCTCTCTTGTGCCCTTTGCAGACCCCACCATGGAGATGAAACAAAAACTCCTACGAGATGATGCGCCCACACTTCAAAATGTGACTCTCTGATTGCCATCTCTCTGCGGACAGATCTACTTCTCTGGCTGCAGGAAACTCTTGACACCATTTCTCTCTCCTTCTCTCCTCTACCTCCCAAACCCTCAGCTCTCAACCCCTCTCCTGTTCACTTCAGCTCCAGTGGTCCTTCTCTGCCATCGCTGTGTCCCTCCGCCCAACAGGGCTGCATAGGACTTGTGACCGGGCTGGACATAAGCTTCTGCCCCATTCTCCACTAAACAGTTTCCCACTGCCCTTTCTAATGCAGGTATCTGGCTGCATCCCTCTCCTATTCGAAAACTTCTGCTGGCTTCCTATTGTCACCAGAATAGTGACTTGATGTTGCAAGTCCTTTCTCAATCTTGCCACGATTTATTTTTCCACACTGACGCTCACTTTTTCCCATTAAGGAGAGCCATATTTGCAGAGAAAGTTTGAGGCATGCGGTAGCTGTGTCACCTGGGACGAGTTCCTGATACTTTCTGTAACTCAGTAGACTTATCTATAAAATGGTGATAAACCTTCTATATTTAGCGGTTTCTAACAATGAACGAGAATAGAAGTAAATGGCTAGGTCAATTTAAAGTATTCGATGAATTATTTTTCAGCCACATGGCACTACTTATTATCCAGATCTCCCCACATCCACGTTCTTCCTTAAGCTGCTCTCCCCACTGAGGACAATGGTGCCAAAATGCTTCTTTTCTTTCCTTAGATAAATGGCTCCTTCTCCTTGTGAACCAAAACAATGGAGAAAGGGGCAGGTGGATTGACTCTGGCAACTAAGGAAAAATGCAACATTAAAATGTCGTTTTAATGATAGCTGGGGTATGGGCGGGGGGCGGGTGAGGAGAAGGGAGAGGAGGGACGGTGGAGAAGCGCAGACGTGGATACCAAGGCGCTGCTTCTCCTCGGAGGGTGGCAGTTGACCTGCAGTCGTTGGTGACCTGCAGCTGTGAGCAGAAAGTCAGGGTCTCAGGCGCAGAAACTGTCCTCTGGGTCCATCTCATCACCATGCCCTGCCTTGGGAAACGCAGCCCAGGCAGATGTGTGACGAAACTCACCCCACCCCACTCCACCCCGTGGCAAGTCCTCACTGGATCCATTCGAGAGGTGCTGACAGTCCATTTCTATCCTGGGAATAGAGAGGTCCAACGATCCCCATTTTACTCTTGGGGAAAACATCTTACAGCCTGTACCTCTTCATGTCTAACTGTGGATCAAGCCCAATTCTTATTTTTCCCTGAGTGGGAATTTGAGGACAGAATTGAAGATTGGCATCATCCTACTGAGTCTGGTGCGAAGTTCCTGGACAAGTTATCTGTGGAATGAAGTGGGACAAAGGTGTCCGTCGCCAGCACATGGACTGTATCAAGTTTCTAGGGGGCACGACCCTCCTCAGCCAGAGCTATGGAGTGTCCCATGAAGGATCCAAAGACCCACCTGCAGGTCTTACGGGCTCCTCCACCAGCATCACCCCTGGTGGGCACCGAGCGCCTGCATGCCCCCTCCTCTAATCTGGATAACAGCAATAAACAAACACCAACACTGACACGATATGTGCCATGTGCCAGGCACGGATTAGATGCTTTACATGATAAAATAAATATATTCATTTAATCACCATAACAATTCTTGAAAGACAGAAACTAGCATCATCCCTATCTTACAGAAGACCCTGTGACCCAGAGAGGTTAAATCAACTGCCCGAGGTTCCACAGCGATAGGATGGCAGCGCTGGGGCTTGAGCTGGCAGTCAGGCTGTAGAGTTGTGCTCCCAAAACCATACCCCAGGGCCTTTGGAGACCTTCCCCAGCCCGTCTCCCGGCCTCTGCCCCTCCGCTACCTCCTCCAGTCCAGCCTGCACACTGTGGCTCCCACCAGACACGCATGCCATCATGTTCCTCTCTGGGCTGGAGCCCACAGTGGCTTGGTCCTGCCAGCCTCGCTCTCTAGGCACGGGGATCAAGATCGTGCTCTCCCTTCCCCCACCCAGCACCCACGCGTAGTTTGTCTGACTCTGCCACCAAGTTGCCCCATGTGCCACTTCCAGGGCCTCAGACTTCCTCCCATGTTATCATATGCCTAAAACTTGGATCGGAACTGCTCACAGCTATGGAGGTCCGACTGAGTCTGCATGCCCCATCCTCATCACTGACCTCTCACTATGCATGATACAACTCTGACCTGGTATCCAGAACTGTTTTGGGTAGACTTTTGAGTCTCATTTGATTTTCTCTCTCCCTTTTTTTTTTTTTTTTTTTCAAACTGAGGGAAAGGACTGCTTATTTTTTCTCAGCAAGGTTAGTAGAGACCTTCCAGGGTACAACTCCAGGAAAATGAAATTCTACCCATCAATGTCTAAAGTTCCGCCATTAGAGATTCATTTCTTTAACTTAAGCTTTGTCTTCCCTTAAAAATGAAAATGCTCTTGATAGAAATTACTGATGGAGCATTTCCAGTCATTTATTTTCAGAATGGGTAAGCTGAAAAGATCTTAATCCTATATCACTTTTGAGATAAGGAAGAGAAATAAAGAGACCAGAGGAGTATGAGAGCACCAAATTTAGGGAACAGGAAAGAAGAAAGATAAAGACACAGAAAGAGGGTGCTAGCAATGCCCCAAAACAACTTCTCTGCCCAATGATTCTGTTGCCCCATGGCACCCCAACTTGCCCCTCTCCCTGCCACTGGCATACTGAGCTCAGCATTCCGGCAAAGATTTTCTCAGGCACGGGTTCATGTTCTTTCTCCTTCTGACTTTCACTTCCTGCCCCTTAACAGCTATGCAGCAGGTCTACGGCCACAGAGTCAGGACGTGCAACCAGGACCGCCAGCCATCGGCGTGTAGTCCATGTGCTTATCTGCCCACTTACCCTTCACCAACAGTCCCTGGACCTCCACCCACCTCTGACATTTCCATAACTGGACTTCGTGAGATGAAATCTTTTGTTGCAAGCCAGAGTTAGGGTTAAGGGGACGAACCCTGGCATCTGAGGTTCTTCAGATAATCTTGTTTAGATGCTTCTAGGAACAGAGGCCCTCCTACCCCTAGCTCTCTGTTCTTTCAAAGGGCACCACTATGTAGCAGCAGAAGCACATTGTGATATCATTTCTGATATCCATAGGTTTCAGCAATCAGTAACTGGATTTTATTCCAGGAAAAAGCAATATTCTTTGACAGATAAGCCATTTGCTGAGCAGTTTAAATGACATTGCAAAGAGTGACACTACAAACCGATGAGCCTGTTTTCTCTGCTCCTATTCACTGAGAAACAGCTAATGTTCCAGATAAAGAGTGTAGATCACATGTGACTTATAATGTGAATACAGCACTGGATAAAGAACCACACAAAAAGGCCACCTTGGTCAGCCACTTTGCTTACAAGGAAACCAACCAAGTTAAATTTTTTCCCTTACAATCTCGGAATGGAAAATATTGTCACCACCACGGCCTACCCCCCCGCCCCACCCGCCTCCACCGGTCCTGGGAGTTTTCTTCAATGGCTTCCAATCCTTAAACATTTCTCTTCTTGTCATTAATGTGGCAAAGCCCGGGTCTCTATTGGCCCTGGAACTATTGTAACCCGCTTTAATGCGGGGCGTTTCCAGGAGGCAGATGTTTTAACTAGCAGGGGAAAGAAAGGTCTGTTTCTTATTGACGGAACCCTAGCATGTGTACTAGAACTTCAAAGATGTGAGGCCAGATTGGGCAGGCAACATCAAAGCTTTTGACTGGTACTGAGTAAACTTTGTATTCTGACATACAAGTTCTTATCTATTCTGTTCCAGACTTGAGAGAGGGAGGCTGCATCTAACCAAATCACATTGTTTTGCCTCACAGCTGCCAACTTGGAAAAATATCAGGGCACAAAGGGACCATTAAAAAAAAGAAAGAGAGAGAGACACACACTGAGAGAGACATGTTTTGTTAGTTCCTAAGCAACACAATATTGCCAAGATGGGGGCTCTTAGAAAAATGAGAAGACGTTCACTATACTTCCTGTTGAGGCTGCTCGCTAATCCCAATTTTTATCTCTTTATAATGAAATGAACAGTATATCCTTGGAAAAAGTCTGCATCTCCCCACCATGTACCCCTGCCACGGTATCCCTGTTTCTCTGATAAACATTCACTTTCTAATGAGGCCAAATCAATGGTTTAATTATATCTAAATTCAAACAATGAAGCTATTTCCTGATTAAAAAAAAAAAAACACTTAAATTCACTTATTTTTTTAATTGTTTAAAAGAATTACATTGACTTCTTTGGATTACCTGCTTTTTCCATTATTTAAAAAAAAAAACTTTAAAATGTGTTTCATTTCAACATAACTGGAACCTAATCATATTTCCCCAGTCTGGGAACCAGAGAAAACCAGGAGGACTATCTTTCTGTCAAGGTCTGGTTGTGCCTCCCTCATGTGGGTTTCTTTCAAGCACCCAGGTATTTCCTCTGAGAATGTCTGTATGTGTCTATACTGGGGAAGGGAGGAAGAGCCCCACAGAAGGAAATTAGTTTTAAACCTGGGGTTTTCCTCCTATGCTGAGAACACATTTATTTAATCAGTGGGTCCTTCTGTGGGTCTCGCAGGCGGGATCTGTCAGGGGTAGAATCACAGCCCCAGCCCGCCTTCCAGGGAACTTGCTCTCCGGGACCCCTCTGAGGCAGGTGGCTCTGTCTGCATGTCCCTCTGCCTTGAAACTCACTGCTAACTTGGACTCCAGGGCCCAGCCCCATGCTTTCCTCCTATGTCTTGGCTCTGTGCCTATGTCCCAGTAGATGGTCGTTATCTATGTTTGGAGAAGTCTACACAGAGACCACAGAGCCCAGTATAATGATTTGCAACCTTGGGTGAGATTCAAAAACCCAGGGCCCTGCTGGTGGAAGAATGGTCCAAGGCCCAACAGCTTCAGCCTCTGCTGGACACTTGTAGGAAATGCAGATGCTCAGGCCCTACCCTAGACCTAGGCCTTCAGAATCTGCATTTTAACAAGTTCCTTGGGGGACCCATATGCATGAGTTTGAGAAACGCTGCTCTAGAGTTTTTCATTATCCACACGCCTGGGCTGCAGCGCTGAGGTTCTGGTGATGACCTGGACCAACGTCTCGGATTCTATGTCTCAAAAGGGTGTCCAGGTGATTCTGTTCTTCCCCATCTAAGAATCAGTAGTGAGATGCTCAAAAGCATCAGACAGACCCAGATTGCAATGTTGGCTTCTTATTAGCCAATGATCATGAACTGGTTATGAATGAGCTAAACAGACACATATTCTGAATGCTCAGGGAACTATATGTAATAAGGCCCCTCAAAGAGTCCAGGGAACGGCCATGTCTGAGGTCCCTGATTTCCTTCCCCGTCCCTGCCATGTCTTCAGCCCAGAAAACTCTCTCACCCACCTCTCTGCTTCCAAGTTCCAGCCATCTACAATTTTGAAAATGTTGTATTCCTCTGATGCTAATTCTCAGGGCTTCTTCTGCCTCCTATTGCACTCAGAGCCATCGCAACCCCGTGTGTCCCCTTCAGTAGCTGAGGAGATACCCAACAAAAATTGGTTAAATCTAATTGAAGTCATGCTCATGAGTTCCTTTAATTGTCATTCAAAAAAAGTTCATTTTACCAACTGAGGCCAAGGAAATTAAAACAAACAAACAAAAAAAGTATTTCATTTGAATATTGGTTTATAAAAGCCACATATTTACAGCATGAGTAAGGAGAATGTTAAGATAATTCATGTGTTTAGTAAAGCGATAATTAGACCAAAAGCTTATAATTGGGAGAAATATTTAAAGACTAATTTATTTAGCATAGTCTGCTGTCAAGACTGATAGCATAAGTTCTCAGAGTATGACATTATTTTAACATTTGTTTTTGACATAAGAGTTATTTATAGTATCTTTCACTCATTGGTGCTTTAAGAAAAGAAGTCCAAGTTGGTCCACCCATTCTCATTAGACTGGTTTTACAGGGACCAGGAAGAGTGGGTGGGATCAGCATTGAAGGATATTGTGCCCCTAGAAGTGTTATAGGGGTGAGACTTGATTGCTCAGATTCATTAGCTAATTTCTCACCCCTCCATGCCATTTGCCGTGGGTCAACACCTTCTTGACTCACTTGATAAAAAGTGGACAATTGCCCTGGATGACTCCCAGGCCAGATGACACTGATCCAATGATCCAGAGGTCCCATTTCAATTACAGAGACAAATGAAAAGTTCCTCACTGGTGAAGAATAAAGTATTTCCCGGGGGGGGGGGGTGAGGGTGGCGGGGGACTGGTAGCAAGTGGTCTATCTTGGACAGAGAATGCTACAATCTCCATGACTCCAGCACAAAATTGGATCCTTCTTTGGGGACCATGAGAAAACTCGGGTCTTTCTCAGATGCAAGGGCAAGATTAGACCCTCATAACTCTAGACCCTCATAACTTCTGAACAGAAAGGGTGGTGGAGTTGGTTCCCAAGGTGAGAGTGGCTCCCAACCCTTCATGTAGGCCTGTGTTGTAAGCATCATGGCCCCTTTTTTTGAGTGCCTACTATGTGCCAGTTATTTCACAGACAATATAATTATTGGTACAATTATTTCTTTTGATGGATAGGAAAAAATGGAACTCAGTGAGGTTAAGTAACTTGCTCCAAATCATCCAGCTAATAAGCCACACAGCTGAGCTTAGTACCCAGGCCCCCAGCTCCGAATATGTCTTGCATTATAACTGATCTTCTGGAGGCACCATCTCAGTGTCTGATTCATGTTGCCTCTTCTTTCTCACCTCATGCCCTCCCGAACCAAACTGTACAGCTTACCCCTCACACTTCTGGTTCCATGTCCAACTGCTTCTAAGAGACTCACTTCCCTCTCACTTAAGTTTATCGACCAAAGAGCATAATGACTTTGGTTAACTTTCCATGGAAAGAACTGAGAAAGTCTTTGGTCTCCTGGAGGCTGTATGCTTTGTATGTCTTTGTAGCCCTGCCCAGCACTTAGATTGTCTCAAACTCATCTCGGGTTCTCTATACCTGTTTGCTGAATGATTAAAAGAGGGAATGACTGCCAAATGCTATTCAGGTAGTAATTCCATGCTTCTGCCCTGACCACAAATGATCTATTTAATTGATTTTAGTAACTCCACAGTAGCTGTTATATTACCTCAGGGCAAAATTACTCGCTTCCTGCTTCTAAGACCTAGTAATTTATATGCTGAACATGTAATAATCTATTATATCAAATACCCACTCCTATTTTTTTTTTCAAATAGCTTGCTGCAGAGCATAACAGCCCTGGATACACAAAATAAGTACAGGTGACTTATGAGTTTACACAAAAGAGCCTTCTGTTCTAGACACAGCTGTTTCAGAAAAACACAGCTAAGAGTATAGAAGGAAGCTGGGTAGGTAAATATTAGAAGAGGCCTTTAAAAGCAGTTCTGATCACTGGATCCTTAGGATGTGTTTGTTAGGCAAAAAATGCCCTAATAATGTTTAATATTGATAGAGCATTTTACAATGCAACAGACAGGCAATAGGAGGCTGTTTTTCTAAAGATGAGCAAGTGGGGATGGGATAGACCAAGCTCACGACCTCAGCCCAAGCAGTAAGGCACCCAACAGCAAGAAGCAAAGACCCAGGCACCAGAGGGCTTGGACTGCCAGCAGGATGGTCTACAAACAACACAGCCAACGGGAAAGAAATCTTTATCTCTATGTTCAGCATCCCTGTCCACTGCACCCAAACCCGACAGTAGATAGAAGTATGTTGGCAAGGGGAAAAGGAATAGGGAGTTGAGTGCTGGCAGAGAGCGCCCCATGCTCTCCTGCCCACTTCCCTGAATCTCGCAGTGCCCCTAGAGAAGTGGCCACTTTCTGCCATTTCCCAATAGAGATTGCAAGGCAAAGGACAGCTTGCAAAGTCTGCCTCATTTTCATCTTTCCTCCTTAGCTCATGACTCCTGAAGTCAGTGCTGGCATAAAAACTTCACTGGAGTATAAGAAGCCCCCTGGTCTTGGGGTCTGGCCCACTTGGCTTTGAATCCAGACATGACTATTCTCAAATGCATGATGTTGAGTGAATGACTTAATCTTGCAGAGCTTCAGTTTCCTCCTCTTCAAAATGGGCATAATATGGTCTGCCTCATAGAGCTCCAGTCAGAACTAATGATATGATACAGACTAAGAATCTAACCAAATACCTGGTGCAGGAGACCATGCTCTCTATAAATCTTAGTTTTCTTCCCTGCTGCTCTTACTTTTTGTCCCTTGTAAGCTGCTCCATCTTCTGCTGGGGTGTAACTAGGACCAGCTGGGAAATACCTGGTGAGGTTTTGCTTTATTCCATATGTCCTTGAAATGAATCTTCTGTCCTCTGTGCTCCTCTTCTCACCATTAAACCTCCTTCCTTTCATCTCTGGGGAAATCTGGAAACCAGAAGATGCTCTGGCCTCTTATGGCGAAGGACTGGCACTGATCTGGTTAATAATACCCCTAAAAGTCTGCGGAGTGACTGACATCCTGGTTTACCCAGAACTCACCCAGTTTAGCACTGAAAGGCCATCTCCCAGGAGACCTCCTCATCCTAGGTAAAACAGGACAGTTGTTCACCCAAGCTGTCTGCAAGGCAGTCTCAGAGATAAACAGAACGTTCATCACTTCTCAGGTTTGCAAATTCGAGCGAGCAAGCAACTTAAATAAAACTCAGTCAAAAATCAACATGAGACACAGGAGTTCCATGATCTTGAGGCTGAGTATTCTTGTCTAGCAGAAGAGGGTCTCTTGAGAGTGATCCCATATGGTACCTCAAACACTATTCTTCCAGCCAGCACATGAACAGGACACGACAGGTAAGGGGAGAAATCCAAAAGCAACCTGTTTCTTATGGTACAAAGAACACTCTTCAGAACTTGCTGAATGAGAAGATAGCAAATGCACACAGAAAAGTGAGAGTGTTCTAGTACTAATCTACTGATTTACTGATTTACTAATTTACTGCTGACCCAAGCAAAACAATGTTTCCAGGCCAGAGATGGGTTTCATTACCCTTGCAACACAAGAGAACAAAAGCCTACATACTGGAATCATTTAGACATTGGGAAAAACCCAACTCTTCCATACCTACCAGCTTGTAAGACCTGGATAAACTACTTAATCTCCTATGCCTAGATTTCCTGGACTAATAATACATATATTATAGATTGTTGTGAATTATTAATAAAATAATCCATGTGCAATGCTCAGCACAGCTTTCATTTCCAGTATTATGGAAGATTAGATTACTTGAAGACCTTCCCTATATGAAGCACCTAGAAAATGCTGAATAGATTAGAATGAATATTCTTTTAAAAGCAATAACTGGATTTATAAGTGAGAGAAATTTCCAGAGACCCAAAACAAAGAAAGAACTGAAAACCAGAGTAGAAATGCTGAGCTGATGCTGCAGCTGCCTGTGGAAGGGCTGACAGATTTGGTAACATGGAACTTGGGTGTGAATGTCCACCTGAGGTCAGGATATTAGGCCTTGAGTCTACATAATGCAAGGAGGTGGAATGCAAACACCCTTCCCCATACCAATTCCTCCACCTCCACCCCAAAAGAGCCAGAAGCCTTGAAGAGCTTGCTACCTTAGTCATAGGAGGGAGTAAACACAATCTACACACTGACTTAGGACAATGATCAAGCTTAGCTGTCTCTGGGCTCTGGATGAAGAAAAGAAATAGTCTTCTCTGATAATTCATGAGCACATCCTTACCTTCATATGCGGGTTGGGTTTCAACTTTCCTCTAGATACATGATATAGAAAATTAGTATAAAGAGTAACTAGGGCCTATGACTCTGGCTTCTCTAGGACAGAAACAAATGAAAAAATTGCTCTGGAGGGAACAGAACCTTCTTCAAGCTAGAAGAGTTCCTCAGATAAATATTCACTGACCATAAATCACAATCCAAATTTGTGAAGCACACAAAGAAGCAATCCACAATGAGTGGGAGTCAGCGGATACAGCAAATAGAATTTTAATCCGATAATACTCACTTAAAATAAACTATAAGAATTAAGCTAAAAACTAAACATGCTTAAAATGATTAAATACATAAAAGAATAAAAAAGACAATACTGAAATAAAATGACAATTGGGAAAAGAATTAAATAGAATTTCTAGAAATGGAAAACATAGTTATAATTTAACCAGCAGACAAGATATAGCTGAATAGAGAGTTAGTGAACTGAAAAATAGACATGAGAATAAAATATCTGAAGATGAAAGATGAGGGCGCTCAAATTTCAGCAAAGAGAGACAAAAAATATGGAAAAGATTCCAAAGAATGAGAAATTCCAACACAGATCTAATGAGAATTCCAGAAGAAGAGAAGAAAGAACTGATACACCTCAAGAACTGAAAAAAGATATAAGTTCATGAGCCCTCAGTGCAACAAAAAATTAATTCATACCTAAATATACTGCAGTGAAAGTGCAGAATGCGTGCACACACATACACACAGATGTTAAACAAAACCATAGAGAAAACACAAATTACTTTTAAAAAATTAGATCGACAGTAGCACTTTTCTCCAACATTTTAATATAAAATTTTCAGACAGAGTAAAGTTAACAGAACTTTACCACAAACACCTATATTCCCACATCTTAGATTCTATCATTAATATTTCACTCAATTTTACTGTATTTACTATCACATATTTATCTTCTACCCATCTCTGTATTTATCCATCAATCTCTCATTAGTTTTTTATTTTTATTTTGTTTTTATTTTGTGATTTTTTTGTATCGTACATGTCAAAGCAAATTACAGACATTGATATGCTTCTCCTTAAATACTTTAGCAAGGCTATCATTGAAGTTCAATATTTGTTTACAGATGCTTTCTTTTGATGTCAAATTTACATATAATAAAATGCATAAATCATAAATATAAATTGCCGTGTGACCCACACTTCTAGCAAATGTGAAACAGTGCCATCGCCCTCAGAAAATTCCCTCACCTACCTTTCCAGTCAATCCTCACCCCCATACCCTCAGGGTCAACCAATATCCTGTTTTTTTCCTACCATAGATTAGGTTTACTTGTTCTGGAATTACACGTAAGTGAAATTCTACATGCTTGTATAAGGCTTCTTTCATTTAAGATACCGATTTTCACATTTATCCATAGTGTTACATGTATTGGTAATTCATTCATTTTTGTTACTGAATCATTTTTCATTGTACGAAGGCACCAGATTTTTCATCTATCTTTCTAATGATGAACACTTGACCTCTTTCTATCTTAGAGATTATGAATAAAGTTTTTCTCAACATTCTTGAACAAATCTTTTTGTGAACATATGTATATTTTTGTTTCTTTTGGGTAAATATTTAAGAGTGGAATTGCTGGGGTCCTAGTGTAGGTATACATTTATAAGACACTACCAAACATAATTTCTCCAAATTGGTTGTATAAGTTTACACTCTCAACAATGTAGGAGAGTTCCAGTTGTTACACATTTTTGCTAACATTTACTGTTGTCAATCTTTTTAATTTTAGCCATCCTGCTGAGTGTGTAATGGTCTTATTGAGGTTTTAATTTGCATTTCTCTGATGACTAATAATGTTGAACATTATTACACATTAATGTTGAACTTTTGGGGGGGGCTTATTGGCCAGTTGTACATCTTCCTTTATGAACTATCTACTCAAATCTTTTGCAGGCAACAGTCTTTTGCAGAGCAACAAA
Organism: Eidolon dupreanum; assembly: GCA_028627145.1. NCBI lineage: Eukaryota > Metazoa > Chordata > Mammalia > Chiroptera > Pteropodidae > Eidolon > Eidolon dupreanum. The sequence goes on from CM053517.1 coordinate 12,217,875, forward strand.
ATAAAACGATACAATAATATTTCATCAGTTATGATCCAGTCAGGAGACTGAGACCATATCAGCAATTTAAACAGGAAAATTTTAATATAATAAATTAAAAGGTGGTTAACCACTAACATGGGCAAAATAAACTCTAAAATGTAGAGAGGTAGACATTACAGCAAGAAACTGTTACCCTTAGGGATGTGATGAAAGCAAACAAGAAAGGAACTTAAAATTTCAGAGGAGGAGACCCTGCAAAGCAGAAATTCAGACCTTGGAAGGAAGAGCATGGTTGCCATAGGAATATGATGCCCACTGATGTGGTGCCAAAGAAATTGGCCTTCTGCTGTTCTTTTTTTTTTTTTTTTTTTTTTTTTGGCTCAGCACTGAGCAGATTAGGAACCAAAAGGAAAAAGGAGGGGAAAAATCTTTTTTTCCTTCTTCCTCTTTCAGCCTTGTAGTGTCCCTCTGGTGCCCTCTCTTGGCAGAGCCTAACACCGAGCCTTCTGTCAAGGGAGAAATATAATCTACAGAGTTCAGATCTGATATCTCAAAGTATGGCAAAGAAGGATGGATTTGCAGCCGAGAGGCAATAAATGAATAACAGGTATAAATATCTTTAAAGTGCTAAGAAAAAAGTACCCACAAACCTAGAATTCTATACCCAGTTAATCTATCACTCAAGAGTGAAGGCATAATGATAACTAAAAAAAGCTTTTCTTTATTACACATTATATAATGCATGTAAGAAAAAATATGTAACATATAGGTAAATTAAGGCTTTTTAAGGTAATTAAAAACTGAGACTAAATTAACAGATCCACAATGCAAAAACTACTACTTTACCTCAAGGAGGAAACCAGAAAGAAAAAATATTGGTAAACTTATGAGTAAATCAATAGTATAAATCAATAATGATTAAAATGACTGATTTGTGATATAAAAGCAAAAGATAATTGAAATATTGGTCAACAATATGAGAGATGGGAAAAAATGATCAGTTAAAATGTTCTGAGCTTCTTGTATTTTTGGAAGGAGGAAAAAGATCAAGACTTTACCACTTAACAATCCAGAAAATAATGTGATTGGTGTCCCCTGGAAGTAAGTATACAACACAATCCAGAATTACACTTTCTAAGTCAAATACATGTGTTATGATGTTAAAGTTGCCTCTATAGAATAAAAATAAAATGAACAATCTTAAAATCAGTAGAATAGAGAAGAGAATAAAGAGAGCTTGATCCAAACCAAGTAAAGTAGGACCGGAGAAGAAAAAGAAAAAATAAATCAAAGCAAATAGGAAACAAAATTTTGGGGAAAATTAAGTCTAAATTTATTGATGATTCCAATAAATATGGGTGACATAAATTTCCTAAGTAAAAGACAGTGATGTTCTTATTGTCTTTTTAAAAATCAGCTGTATATACTGTACAAAAGACAGCTAAAATACAAGAGCACAGAAATATTGTAAGTAAAAGGACAGAAAAATGGCATACTAGATAAATACTAACTAATAGAAAGCTGGTGTCACTGAATCAACATCAGATGAGATAGAGTTCAAGAACTGTTAGAAATGAAGAGGGACACGTTTTAATGGTAAAAAGAACAATTCGTCAGGAAAATAAGATAATTAAAACCTCACATAAATAAGCTCCAAAATATACAAAACAGAAACCAATGGAATTTAAAGAAGAAATGGACAGATTCATCATTAATGTGAGAGATATAATAAACTTCTTCCAAATTAGTATCTCAAGCACATAGAAAAATCAATAATAACAGACGATTCAACAACACATTGAACAAACTCTATCTAAAGACACACATAGAACTTGTCAGACAATTTTATAGAACGTAATCTTTTCAGACACTCATGAAGCACTAACAGAATCTGGTCACATGTTAGGCTGTAAAGCAAGTTTCAACTAATAACAAACTTTGAAGATTTTAAAAGCATACTTCCAAGTAGAGTGGTTAACACATCCTTTAACAAGCACTTTAACAAAGTTAGTTTTCATCCATCTTATTGACACTACCAAGCCCAGTTCGTCCTTTCACTAATGGCTAGCATTTTGCAGATGGCTGCTCAAGGTCAGAGATGAAATCAGTAGCCCCAAATCACAGAGGAGGTACCTGGTCTCTAAGGATATTAAACATGTAATCTTGACTCCACTAGGCTTGTCTCCCCAACAATTAACATCCAGGAATTTAAAAGTACTTATACCCGAAATATTTGGCTTATTATATTTTGCCTAGGGCAGACACATCCAGGTAGACAGTCTCCCTCTGATTCTTCCAAAAAACAAAACAGCTTTCTCGAAGCTGAATTGGGCTGTCTGCTCTTCAAAATGCTTGAGAAAAAAAGGAGATGCTAGCTGAGACTGATGTGTGTAACTGGTAAGAGAGAGAGACCCTAAGAATAAAAACGCTTCAGTGTTCGTCCAGCATTGTTCCCAAGAAGAGATGGTGCTGGTCCATATGCCTGGCTACTATTGAATTTCTAGTTCTAGGGCACGAGTTGCAGTCCGATTGCTCAAGAGCCTAGTAAAGAGAAGTAAGTGAGGCACTCTGTCCAGCAATGTGGACTCAGGCGACAACAGCAAGGGAGTCTAGCTCTCTGGATCTCAGTCTTCATGCCCCCTGCATACCTTTGCTCCGAGCACCTGACACACCACAAGAGCATCCCTGTACAAATGACAGAATAAGTTATTCCACCCCAAATGAAATAAACTGGCAACCTAATTTATTAGTCTGCCTCTGGTCAGTTTGGTAAATATAAGTCTAGTCCTCCAGAGCATACATTCTCTGTGGGGACAATATCGCCTGCAAGGGTGAAAAATTTGATTCTGGGTGAGGGATAGGGTCAGGGGATGGGAGAAACTTAAATATTATAATGGTTTATGTCCTTCCAAAGGGCCATAGCACATAAACAATATATATAATAAATAAATAGATATAACAATGGATAGAATAATAATAGATAAACAATATATCCGTGGTATAAAATCTCATGGGGGAGAAAGGAAATTAAGGAAAGGATATCTTAAAAGGCTTTATAAGGAGTAATAATAAAAAGAAAAAAAGGTTGAAAAATAATCCTCCAGAGCACGGGTAGCTACAGACCAGTACCAGTCAGTGGCCTGTTAGGAACCAGACCACACAGCAGGAGGTGAGCAGCCATCAAGTGAACGAAGATTCATCCGTATTTGCAGCCACTCCCCAATGCTAGCATCACTGTCTCAGCTCCAACTCAGTGCATCAGGCATGAGATTCTTGTAGGAGCACAGGTCTCTTGTGTCAAAAAAGGTTGGGGACTGTTGCTCTAGGGTATCATACCCGAGTGGACAGACACATGAGTCCAGTCACCAAACTCTGGGGGAAAAACTCACTTCCAAGCTCATTCGGGTTGTTGGTAGAGTCTAATTCCTTGTAATTGTATATCTAAGGTCCCTATTTTCAATGTTTTTAATCTCTCTCACTTCTTTTCTCTGACCTCTAGACCTAGATTTAAAGAGGTCATGTGATAAGGTCAGACCTACCTGCTTAATCTCCCTATTTCAAGGTCAATTAATTTGAAATCTTAATACTATCTGCAAAATCCCTTCACAGCAGTGTTTGGTGGAATAACTAGCACAAGGTCTGTGTGTAAATAGGGAACTGGGAATCTCTGGGACCATCCTAGAATTCTTCTTATTACAGGGGACCAGGGGAACTGCTACAAACGTGCTGATGTTCATGAGACTTGCTGTGCCATGAGTAACAAAGTCCTTTATCTCTGGCTCAAGAATCTTATCTCTTCTGCCAGCATCCATGATACAGTGTAGGTAGCTTATAAGAAGAGTAGTCAAATCTCAAACCTGCCATAAAGTATACACTGGATTTTGAAGACTTAGTATGTAAAACATCTCAATAATTTTTTAAGTTGATTACATGTTGAAATAATAACATTTTGGATATATGTGATCAAGGTATATTAAAATTAATTTTACCTATTCATTTTTACCTTTTACTGCAGATACTAGAAAAATTAAAAATTACGTATGGAGGAGGCTTACATTATATTTCTATCAGATAGTTCTGGCCCACATGTCCTCCGACTACTGAAGTCCTAGGCCCTTTGTCAGAAGTCACATCTGGCAGTACAAGAGCCAACTGTGTCCTACAGATATTTTGTTTGGCCAACACAGTGTTCAAATTTTTTTTTTTTATCATTTAGATGCCTTTAGAAGGGGCATGTATCTTCTAGTATGCCACAGGCCCCACTATTCCCCAACGTTTTTTTCTGGCCCAATTATACTTTTGTTTTACCCAACTTGCTTCTGTAAGCATTTAAACTTTGTGACCTTTGTAGTCACACTCATACTTCTGGTGGGCACAATTAAAAGATATCGATACATGAGGGCTACCGAAGAAAAGCAACCAACCAAAGGTTAACTTGTATGTCCCCAAAGGGCTGGGAGAACTTCAGGAGGAAGAGGTCCTCGTGGGCAGTGTGGTAGCCAGGAGTCAGGAGGCCTGGTTTTAGACCAAGCTCTGTCATCAATTTCACTGTGGGACCTTTGGCAGTCCCCTCTGTGGACTGCTGTTCCATCAACTGCAAAGCGAGGGATGGGTCTAGAAGGCCTCCAGTTTCCCTCTGAAGACTCAAATGTGGTGGTTTTGCTGGCTACACCAACTACATAGAAGAGTAGGACTTGAAGACACTTGCTTCTGTGTCCTTCATACATTATTTCCTCCCTGCAACTGGACCCGGAGGAAAGGGAAGAGAGTCAAGGAGTCTCAAAGTCTTAAATGTGCCAGTGGATAGTTTGTCAGAGAAGGAAGTTACATATTCCGCTATGGTGTTGCTTGGTGTTCTCTATGGATATGGACTATTCAAGTTTTAGCCCTGTACCCCAAATGGTAGATAATCAGGAGCTGGCAGCATCCTGATACCTACATGTACTCCCCCCCCTTCCACCCTTGACAGTGGCATTTCATAGAATCCATAAGCAGGTGCTGTGAGCTGGGGCAGAGTGGATATGAACAGAGGTTTATCGCTGGCAAGTTATCATTTTCTCTATCCATGAAATCTTTTTCATTACCTGGATTTCTTTAATTAAAACACATCTGCCAACTCCTGTTATCTGTGGAGAAGTGTCATATCAACTCTCTTTGCAAGCCCCCTCTGCAGCAGATGCAAACAGGTGGAAGAAAAGCCTAAGTGGAACCTCCCAAGTGTATAGGGGGAAAGGGAAGGAAGCTCCCCAGATGTGTGTGTGTGTGTGTGTGTGTGTGCATGTGAAGGCAGATCGCAGATCTCTCTCGCAATTCATCCTTCTTAAAAGTTCTTCTCTATCAGAGGAATTCGGGAACATGAGCAGCTCACTTCTCCTACACGAGCTACAAAATAAGCACCTTGTGGCAAACCAAACACAGAAAAAAGAATCCACTGAATTTAGTCTTTCTTGTGAGGACTCCTGTTGCATTTTACCCAGGATGAGTCTGAGTGGTTAGCAGAGAGAGGAGGCCAAATTGAGGCCATCTTTGCCCTCCACCCCATGAACAGTTACTTTTAAAGGAAAACCCCAATGATAACTTTAAGGAGGAGAAGGAATATTGCATGCCAGGGCAGGAGTACAAAGAGACCACATGTGACATGTCTAAAATGTATCAAGCTAACATGCTGTTAGATAAAATATATTCAATGTCCATACTTTACAAATATACCTTTAGATCAACCTGGAAGGCCAGTTCTCAGACTCCTTCGAGCTCTGCAGGAGATGGAAGATGTGGAGAGAGCCAAGCCCAGGATTTCATCCTTTCCCTCTCTACCCGTGGCTCTGCCCTACAAGCACAAGCTACCCCCACATACATGGGCACCCCAGTCTACACACCGAGCCCCAAATATGCCCAAAGAAACCACTGCCTGGCAAGCCTGCAGGCCGAGTGTGTGTGCACGGGAGCACTGTTCTGTACACCTGAGGACTTACCAGGAAGAGAAGCTTTGCCAGCCCCAGAAGCCCAAGGAATTCCACATTCCTAACCCCAGAGCATGACCTAGAAAGCAGGGGTGGACAGGCATGAGCTCAAAGTAGACTCATGTCCTCAGTCCTATGGATTCTTTGCCTCGCATAGAGGAGCACAGGCAGAAGAGGGACAAAGCAAGGCCCTAAAAGGACAAAGCAAAGCCAGGGTGAGGACCCCTTTGGCAGGGTCCAAGGGCAGTGCTCAGCTCGACCTCTTACTTCCATCCCTGGGCCTCCTCTCAGGATGCATCCACGTGTCTCTACCCTCCCCCTGCCCCATTCACCCAAGCATGTGCCTCTCTTCCACTGTTCAGGCCATTATAAACATGCTACCTTCTCTAAGAAGAACACCCCAATACTTAGAGATGAAATAATTCTCATCGGTTGCCACTCCTCCTAGAGTAGGCCTGAGCTCCACGGCTGGTCCCCATGTATCTGAAATGGATGTAATAAAAGTAATAATGAATGGCATTCTCTGTATCAGGGTTAAACTCTTGACCTGATTTTCTAGAAGTCTCTACGAGTAAAGGCTTTTGTGGATAGGGCATTCCCACAGCACATTTCCTAGCATAGCTCAATGTGGATAACGAAATTTAATCAATGCCCTTTAAAATGATATTATTTTTCTGATCACAAAATTATCAAAAATTGATAGAGGTTTTTAGACAATGGCAACGCCTGGCACCGGCTTTAGGACAGACCTCTAAATTTGCTACCAGTAAGTCACTTTCCTCTAGGGCAGCCCATTGCTGACCAGGCCAGGCTAACTGCTTAACAATTTCTTTATATTCTTAATATTTGCCTTCTCATAAGTTCCATCCAGTGATGCAGTTCATCTGCCCTCCTCAGCAGTCTAGACTAGCTCGCTCCCTCTGCATAAATCTAACAGCTCGTGTTTCGTTATTAACTGCTCGGATTGTATGTGACAGCTGGTGCAAAGCGCCTAACGCTGTGCTTGTTACAAAGTAGACACTTAAATAATTTATTTTTGTTTAATTTCTTTCCACTTCTCGTTAAGAAGTTAAAAAATGAAAATAAATCCCCATTCTCTACGTATTTCTCCACTTTTCATACCCCTCCTCTACCTTCCCCCTTCTTACTCCTCTCACATATTCCAAGTCAGAGTAAGGAAAACAGGAAAAGGAAAACCGTATGTGCTCCTTTCTTAAAATTTCAACTCAAACCCAGCTAAGGACAACATATTTACCCTAAAAGTGGAAACATCCAATAAACTATCTGAATTACATATTGGATCTTTTAATTATAAGGTGTCAAATATCCCAGTTCTCCTCCAATAGTCTTACACAGTGTCACAAATAATGGGGACTTCATATAATGCCAGGTGGCTCCTCAGGCTTTTGAAGAAGGAGATAAAGTTTCGAGGAGAAGTCTAAAGACATGGCATCTTGTATCCTGTTCTGGCCATTTCGGTGAAGGAACTCCATAACCAACTTTCCCAAAGATTCCTAGATAAGGGGGTGAAGTAAAGGGACCAGGGACAGGATTGCAAGAAGAAAAACAGTTCAAGAGAAATGAGTTCTGACAGAGTAAAAAGAAACTGTTGATTTTACTTAGAGAGTGCTAAGTCTAAAATAGGACCTCCTTGGTTTTCTAAATACATTTGCAAATAACCAAGCTACACAGTACCCAGCACGACACTGGGACTTGTTGAGAAATAGCAAAGGGGAAATATTACTAGTCGCAATTAGCAGTCAATCAAATGTTGGTAAACATTAATAAGACATAATAATAATGGAATACATAAGTGATCTCCGGGGTAGTGCACTATTCCAAAGTGTTTAAAATGGCATGCTGCGCCCATTCTAAGCAGATAGATGTCTTCGGCAGCGTTTCCTGAGAGCTTTGCCGCACGTTGCTCTTGCAAACACCATCTACTGCCAGGGAAGGGGGTGAGTATGAGGGAAACGGGTCCCCAGTGTGTTCTGACTCTTCAATGACACTTTCAAGTTGCAACATTTAAAAAAAATTTTTTTTTTTTGTAATAGCCCTGGGCAAACTGTCCCTAAAACAAGTTGAACACCTGATTTTATGAGGAGATTTCTTCCATGAACAGATGTGTTTGTGAGTGGCCAGCATGAATAAAATACCGCTTCCTGCTCCCAAGGCTGAACATACAGGACTTACCCAGCCTTGCTCAATGGGTTATTTCTACACTTTTTTTTTTTACCCTACCCCCACTCTATGTATACTTGGCAAGATTATCCTACAAAGGTGAGAGAGGGAAATATTTTAAAAGTCAGCAGTAGTCTTAAAGAGAAAATTTATTATGTTTTGATGAAATGCCTCATGAATGGATAATTTGAGTATGAAAAGACAGATCTTAGAATATGTTCTAGAAGGAGAGACCAGAACAAAGGAAGGATTAAATGAATATCTTTAAGGCAGGAAGTGAGAGGAAAACTTTTTTGGACCTACAATCAGAAAGGGCTGAAGACAAGAAGTTAAAGATGACTATTCAGGGGATATAAAGAAGTTAAGAGGAGGGAAGACAAGTGGGGAAAAAAGCAATACGCAACTTGCGAGAAAAAGGTGGCCGCTGAGATATCCCAGGCGTTGGGTATGGCTGAGAAACTCTGAAGGATGGCGATATCTAACACTGCAGTTTAAACTGTTACACAGAGCCATGCTGTAACCTCTGCCTTCTGCCCCAGACTTTCAGTGAAGGTAGGATAGAGGGAGGGATGCTGGAGATGAAAGGAATTACACAAAGAAGGCTACATTTCACATTCGCATCTATTCTACTCACAGTAGAAATAAAAAAAATTCTCTATATAAAGAAGTCTTAGCTAGACTTGACTCAGAAAAATATAAGCCTGTCCACTTCCAAGAATCTTTAATCATTGATGGGAATATTAGATTTCATATGGAGAATGAGACTTTGAGTTATTTTTTAAAAATATTTTTAAAACAAGCCACAGACTAGGAGAAAATATTTTCAAAAGACATATCTGATAAAGGACTGTTATCCAAAATATACAAAGAACTTCTAAAACTCAACAATAAGAAAACAAGCAGCCTGACTAAAAATGGACAAGAGACTTCTATAGACACCTCACCAGATGGCATATAGAGACAGGAAAAGATGCTGCACATCGTAAATCATTAAGGAACTAAAAATTAAAACAACAACAAGACACCTATTAGAGTTGCCAAAACCCAAGACACTAACAACATCAAATTCTCATTCATTGCTGGTAGAACTGCAAAATGGTAGAGTCACTTTGAAAGACAGTTTGACAGTTTCTTACAAAACTAAAATACTCTTATCATATAATCCAGCAATCATGCTTCTTGGTATTTACTCAATTTATGTCTTTGCAAAAACCTGCACACAGATGTTTATAAGCAGCTTTATTCATAATAGCTAAAACATGGAAGCAACCAAGCTGTCCTTCAGTAAGGGAATAAATAAATAAACTGTGGTATATCCATACGATAGAGTATTATTCCATGCTAAAAAGAAATGAGCTATCAAGCCATGAAAGACATGGAGGAACCTTAAATGCATATGACTAAGTGAAAGAAACCAATCCGAAAAGGCTACTTACTGTCTGATTCCAACTGTATGGCATTCTGGAAAAAGCACAAGTATGGAGACAGCTAAAGATCAGTGGTTGCCAGGGTTTAGCAGGGAGGGAGGAATGAATAGATAAAATGTGGAAGACTTTCAAGGTAGTAAAACTATTCTATATGGTACTATAATGGTGGATACATGTCACTTTACATTTGGCCATACACGGGCTGTAGAACACCAAGAGTGAACCATAATGTAAACCATGGACTTTCAATGATAATGATTTGCCAATATAGGATCATTAATTCTAACAAATGTACCACTCTGTGAGAAACATTGATCATGGGGGAGGCTGTGCAAGTGTGGGGACCTGGGGTATATGGGAATTCTCTGTGCTTTCTGCTCAATTTTTCTGTAAACCTAAAACTGTTACATATAACTTATTTATGTATATAATTATATAATGGAAGGCGACAAACTTGCAACTAATAGATAAATAAGTCCTAGAGGTCTAATGTGCAGTATAGCGACGATGGAAAATATTGTATTATAATCATCAAACTTGCTAAAGACTAGACCATTATTATTCCCAACACACAAAAAAATATTTGCTGTGATAGAGGCGCTAATGCTACAATGGTAATGCTATTACAATATATAAATGCATCAAATCAGCATGCTCTGTATCTTAAATTATACAATGTTACATGTCAAAAATATTTGCAAATAAATGAGTGGATGGATGAATGAATAAATGATTGAATGATGACTTTAGAAGTTCATAGGACACAAGAATGCCCAGATGGCTGACACCTGGGTTAAGTTACCCAGTTATATTCAGAGCAAGCAGAAAGAAACAAGTGTAAACGGTCAAAATTCCCTGAAGAGGTAGACTTCACTCATGTTCACTCACGTGGAGTGCTCATTTACTTCCAGGTGCACTTTCTCGCTCTCCTGTGGCTGGGCTGACCATGTGACCAGTTCTGGCCAATGAAATGTGAATGGAAATAGCCTGTGTGTCACTTCCTTGCCAAAGCTTCTAATCATCAGTGCCTGCATCTCCAAGCTGCTTTACCTGCCATGGCCGTGGAGGAAGCACACAGAGGAATGGAGATGCTAAAAGTTCAAAGCAGCCCAGGATGCCAGGCTGGAGATCTGGAGGGCGATCGCTGTGACGAGCTGGCAGCGCCTGCAGTGGGCTTTGTGTGAAGAAGGAATAAAAACTTCCGCTGTTACGCCCTCGAGTTTTAGGGTTGTTTGCTGCCAGAGCCCAAGCTGGTCTCTCCTGACTGCTACACTGAGGTACACTTTCCCGTTCAAGTTCATTGAGGCCTGACTGGCGCAGGTATGCAGAGCTCTTTACGTAGCAGGAAAACTAAGAACAACAGAAGGCTCAACCTGTTGTGAAGAAAACCATAATAATTTTTAGGTGAGTTTCCTTTTGAGGGTTTTCTCCAATCTGAGCCATACCTAGGTCGGGACTACAGTGTCCGTTTTGCTCCCTCCAGTTTCCTGGGAAATATATTTTTAGGGGAGAGCAGAGATGGCCGCCATCCATCATTTTGGAAAGTCATAGATTCAGAGAGAGAGAGATGCCTAAACAAAGGACAAGCGCATTAACAAATCTAGCTGTCCAAAAGTCAGGGCTAATGTTAGCCAAGATGAGCATTACTGCGATTCCATCAAGATGTCCTGTTATTTATTTAACTTTTCCATTTTCATTTTTTATTTGGGTAAGATAATTGCTTGTGATAAGCCTCGGGTGTGGAGGGCTGGCTGGCGCATACAGAGTGACGAGGCGAGCTGCAGCCTGTGGTCTCAGGACGCACTGGGGGAAGAAACGGTGCATTAACATATTGAAATGATCTCAGTTAATGTCCTTTAACGGTTTTCTTCAAAAAGGAAGACCTCTCCAAAGTGAATGGCCTACCTGTTATCAACAAGTCTATTAAGAAGATAATGTGTTTCTGTGCTTGAAGAAAGATCTCTTTTGAGTGGATTTCATAAGAAACAAACAAAAAATATATATATTTATAGTGTCACTTTCCCTGGGTCTGTTGCCACATTACCCATGCATTTCACTTCGTAGCATATATATCAGTGCCTCCCATTGCTTCTGGCCATGACCCTAAGCTGCACAACACCAGGGCTTTGGGGCCATCAGTCCTAAAATGGAACTTATTGAAGGGATGACTTAGCACATAATCATTATCCTTTCAATGAAAAACAACCACGACCTCAGGCTCTTGTGTGCTGCTGTGCATACTCTCCCCCTTAGCCCTAGCTGGCCTTCTCTCCGCTACCCTCTCTGTTCTGGCCTGAACACTCAGAGGCTTAAGTAGAATCAAACCTGGGTGTAGTTCCTGCTTCTGTGAAGCTGGTAATGGCTGGAGGCATATTCAAGAGCTCTGTTGAGTAACAATGAAAATAGCCACTGGCGTGTGATGGTGCTGGCAAGAAGCCCCAGGAATGGCACTGCTACCTTCCTCCCCTTTTTCAGATGAAAAAACTGAGATTGGGAGAGTTAGAAACTGGCCCAGGTCCACACTCCTATTGCTCCTGCTGAAACCAACCCAAAGGATGGGGGAGGGGTGTTACTAGAGGCGTTGTTCCTATCCCGACATCCCTTGCCCGCCTAAAGAACTTAAAAACTGCATCCTCGAGTGCCTTAAAAAAGAAGCGATTTTATAGGCTGTCACCCCTAGTAATCTGTGGGCTAGCATTTCTTGTGCTGTTACCCTAGCTCAGATCTCTCCTGGAGACTGTCCTTCCTCCAGCCCGACCTCACCTTGCCACCCTGGGTCCAGGCACCATCCCTGCCCTCCGCTCTACCTCGTGCGGTTGAAAGATTGCCTTCGCTTCACTCCCCCAAGGCTTCCTGTCAGTCCATCTGCCCACCTAACTGCATCTGACGTGTTTTTATTCCACTTCAATCCAGGTATCCACAAGGACTAAGGTAAAAAGAACAGGAGCAGGAAAGAAGACTTAGTCCTACATGTAACTTATATGTAACAATCACCAAAAAAGAAAAAATATCTAGTTGAATTAAACGGAATCAGGGATAAATCAATTCTCTATGGAAGACTTGTTTCAAGCAGGAATGGTCTCCCATTCCAAAGAGAAAAAACTGGTCTCCCTTATAGCATCTCGTGCACTAGACAGACCTTCGTTTATTCTGGGTGCTTTAAATTTGACATGAATGTAAAGGGAGGAAGTTGGACTTGAACCATCAAATAGGCTTCCTAACCCCAATTATCCACTCTCAGCCCAACCCGAATTCTCTCTCCATATCCAAACCCCACCCCAAGCTGGCAACCTGAAAGCCGCTGGTGAGTTCTCCCTCCCACATGGCCTCAAAACAATCAGTTAGCACAGAGGTCCCCAACTTTTTGGCACCAGGGACCAGTGCTCCTATGAGAATCTAATGCCTGACGATCTGAGGTGGAGCTGAGGCGGTGATGCTGGCACTAGGGAGCGGCTGCAAATACGGATGAAGCTTCGCTCACTTGCTCGCCGCTCACCTTCTGCTATGCAGCCCAGTTCCTAACAGGCCATGATGGTACTGGTCTGTGGTCCAGGGTTCAGGGACCCCTGTGTTAGCAGATCCTGATGTGCCTATTGCCTTGTGATTTAAATTCCTCCTTCTCCCTGGTGTCACTCCTCTACATGATACCTGGATCACTGTTTGCCTAGGTCATTGCAATGGCTTCCTAGGAGACTCCATGCCCCAAGTATCACCCCTTTCCAACCTACCCCTCACTGCTGCCTCAGTGACCCACCCTTACTCTGCTCATCATGCCTCTGCAGCTCATCAGCAGCCTCGTGACCAAGTCCAGATTCTTCAACAAGCCTTCTAGGTCTTTCGTGAACCTCTCCAGTCTCATCTTTTGCACCTCCTGGTTTCCTTGGCAAGACTCATGTAAATTATTACTTGCAGTTTGTGAA
>CM053517.1:12231844-12287304 GCA_028627145.1 Eidolon dupreanum
GTGGATCCCCAGGTACCCCACACTTCTGCCCAACTTGACTACAAATCGGGAGTTCTCGCCTCCCCTCCTCAGATTTGTAATTTGCTAGAACAGCTCACAGAATTTAGGAAGGCACTTTACTTATATTTGCCAGTTTATTATAAAGGTTACATCTCAGGAACAGCCAAATAAAAGAGATGCATAGGGCAAAGCACAGCAGGGGCTGGAGCCTCCACACCTTCCTCTTCAGGGTCACCATTCTCCCAGCACCTCAATAGGTTCATAAGCCCCAAATCTCATCCAATCTTCTTGTTCAAGAGTTTTCATCGAGCTTAATCCCCAGCCCTGACCACCTTCCTGGAGTCAGAGGGTGAGGCTGAAAATTCCAGCCCTCTAATCACTTGGTCTTTCTGGTCACTGACTGCTCTGGCCTTAAGTTACTTCATTAGCAAAAACTCAGGTGTGATCAAAAGAGACTCATTATGAATAACAAAAATCACTCTTTCTATCACTCAGGAAATTCAAAGGGTTTTAGGAGCTCTGTGTCAAGAACCAGGAATAAAGACCAGATATATTTTTTGTTATACCACAACAGCCGCATGTGATAAAGGTATCTCTCTTGACTTACATGAGTTGGGAGCCATTGTGCTTTCTCCTTTCCCATGATGACAGATGAATTACTCTGCTTTCCATATTGCTCTGGCTGCTAGGAAGCACAGTATGAAGCTGTTGCTTCAACAAGACAACTGTGTTCACCTATATGATTGGCAATATTTGCTCCCTCTTCTTTGTCTCAGTCAAGATTTTCTATTTTTATTCTATCCCATTAACCTTATTATACATGGTCACTTTAGATTCTTCCTGAGAAGAGATGAGGTATAAATAAATTAACTGATAACATAGCCATAGGGCCAGTCTCTAAAGAGGAATGGATCAAATGAAACTCCAGATGGAGCCTGCTGACCTAAGTTGCCAGCTTTCTCAAAGCACAGTACACATACGAAGTCAAGCCAGTACCCAGTTTTCAAGGGCTCGTAAGATACCACTTAGAACTCTACTCAGTGTTGAGATGGTATGTCTTCAGAGTAAACTACACCATGCCTGGGGGTGGCCATGATGCTTAGAGTATAGAAGAGGAGAACGTTATCAACCGGCCCAGAATGTAGACCACCCTAAAATCAAGGTAGGCTGTCACAGGCAAAGACTTGGTGAATGAAGCAGCACTCCGGATGGCCTTTTTTGTTCTGAGGTATGAGCTTCTTAAAGACGAGAACTGAGCAGCAGTTATTTATGTTGACTCCTCAACTCCTACCACAGTGCCTGGCATGCCTTCAATACTCAATCAAGCGTTTCTCTTTTAGCGCTATTCTTTGTTTTCCTTCTAATCTTGAGGCATATGACTGTGAACACTGGGGAGCATATCAGTTCATTCCCACAGCAGAAAAGAATTCTGGGCTGGGAACAAGGAGACCTGGGCTCCGGGCCCCGCCATTAAGAAACTGTGTGATCTGCACAGAGCAGATGAGTCGCACTTGAAGGATGAGGCTTCAGTCAGACTGGATTCAAACACTGGTTCTTCTGCCTGCTCTGTGTCTTTGGGCACTTATTCAACCTCTCTGTGCCTCCTATTTTCTCCTCTGCAAAATGAGAGCGAATACCTAGGAGGTATTGTAAGGACTGAACTACTGTATATGAAGTATTTAGAATACTTTCTCGCATGCACTTAACATTCGTGTTAGCTTTTATTGTCTTTAATAAGTCACGACATTTCTAGGCTTTAAGTTCTTCATCTCCCAAGAGTCAGGTTAGGACTGGATGACAGATGTCAGGTGTGCAGCACACATCGCCGCTTTCTAATTCTCTGCACGTGACAGACATCACTAATTGATCACGGCACTCTCTCCGACTGAATCCAGTCAGAGCTTTAAAATCTTTCCCAGGGCAATAGTCCAGGCAGTCACTGTAAGTCTTTCAGAGCTAATGCAAGAAAGGAAACCTATTTGCTATCCTGGGAAGGGATTATCTTACAGAGTCTGTCATTCTTCAGAACAGACGTGACAAAGGGGTGAGAAGGTCATGGGAAAGAAAAGGAGTCAGCCTATGCTGGAGTTTCAGTGCCGTTCCAGGTACCATCCTCGATCAGCCTACCCCTGCGGGCACACAGCTTTTGCATTTGCTATTCCTCAGCTTCCCCTGGGACAATGACTAAACTGTATAATTGCAGAGATAAAGTGGTATGCGGCTAATTGCTGGGTAAGCCACAAACAGAGCCACCCCACTTGTAATTTCAGACTGGCAGCGACTGTAAATGCTTTAGCATGATAACCAAAAGATGATAGTAATGCCTAGAAGTGGAGAGAAGTTTTCAAGGAAACTAGAGGTTGGCTTCGAGGCCAGGGTAGTCAAAAACGACCTTGTATAAAAGTGAAAATTTGGGTAGAAATACAAAGGGGCAGTTGAAGCTTAAACCTGTGCAAATAATAAACTATCATAGAAAGTGAATTCTTAGTTATCCATGAAAACCCACAAATAGTACAAAATACTGTGTAACATGTGGATTAAAAAGCTCAGCTGAAAGACCTGCCCATCGAGCCTGAGCCTCTGCTGACTCCCTTTTCCCCATTTCCCTTCTCTCCTCCCCATTACCCTACAGTCTTCTTTAGCTCTTCCCTCTCCCTGCAAGTTCTCATGCCATCATCACCATATCTTAGTGAAGGCCTTCCCATCCTCTTTTTGTCCCACCTCCATCGCAACTGCCCTCGGTCAGGTATAAGCTATTATGGCTGCCCCTGGCTCTGACTTCCTGGCTCTTTCTCTTCCTGTACATCATACCTTTTCCAGATTTCTCAGGGGAAGCTCTGATCAAGGCGACTTCTCTACTCAAAAAGCTTGCATGGCTCCCCCTGCCTGTCCAGGGAAGCCCAAGCTCTCAGCCTGGCCTGCGTTCCAGCCACCTTTCAGGCTGAATTGCTGCCACTTGCACTTCCTCTGCAGCCTGGAAGCTGTTCCTGAGAAGTACTCTCTCCTCTTGGAGCCATGCTTGGCTGTTCCCCCACATCAGCAGCCTTCCCCCCTTGGGCTCTGCAGGCCAGGCCTAGCTGACCTCTTCGGGATGCTTGAATGTTCTGACAATCACCCTCTTAATTTCCAAAATCATGACACTGTTCCTGCACAATATTCCCTGTATATTCCCTCTGAAGGCTTCAAGGAGCTGTTCCCACCTCCTAGGAACCCCTTACCTGTGCTACTAACCACCCATGGTGAGGGTTTCTCCAGCCCTGACCCCAACCTAGTTGGCCTTGGTCAAGTGGCAGTGGAGCTCTGCTAGCCCACTGTTACAGTAGTTGGGGCATGGTAGAGAAGGGGTTGGCAAAGGAGTCATATTATGTAAAAATCTCTTGAGAATCCTCTCTTGTCCTTCTTTATCTCCTGCTATCTTCAGTGTTGTACCCTGATTCCCAAAATTCCCTTTAAGGCCATTAAAGTCAAAGCCACAATAGTCTAATGGGTTCCAAGTCATTTTTCCCCCTAAAAACAAACCCTAGCCAAGTAGATGCAGGCTAAAGCATAGACCTCACCCCCCTTTAACTCCCATCCTATAAATCTAAGGCGGAGGGAATCATCCTGACACATCCTCAGCTGGAAATCAAACCCTCACCACCTCCATTTTATGCAACTCCAGGATGGGACCGCTTTGGCTGCTCCACACCCCTTCTGCCCATCTGCTAGGATGGCATGGTGCCCACTCACAAGTTGGTTGGAGCCTATGGAGGTGCCAGGCAACAATGTGTTTTGATGGGCAGCCTGCAGAAGGTGGCAATTGCCATCTCTTGTGAGTGAAGGCCATCAGCAGTGCCAGCCCTGGCATGCCAGGCCTCTGTACACTTGTTCACACCTGTTGACTCTCCAGTGCCAAGAAAAGTGTACTTGAGCTGGGGACAAGGGTAGGGGGAGAGGACATCCCCAGAGCACCAGCCTCTTTGGGTTTCCTCGTGGGGACAGACAAAACCTAGAGAGGTGTGGTCAGTTGGACCCAGAACCACACCTGTGTCTGGCACCAGAGTTTGTTCTCTAACACTAGTCTACACTAAGGAAAAGGTACCCAGCGGGGAGACTGCACCACGGGCACATTTCAACACATACACAAGCCTTATCTCCACCTGGAGAAGAGAGGCAAAGAAAAGGCCAGGCTGAGTTGAAGCAAGTTCCTTCCACTGATAGCCGAAAATGCTTGGGCCCCTGATAAGACATGGTCCATCCACCTAGAGGCCTCCACTTCCTAGCTCCTTCACCCGTCCTAGAGAATTTCTATTTTCTAGCTGGGACCTGAGTTAGAAGACCTGGTTCTGTAGCTCAGCTCCACTAACTGACCGAGTGATCTTGGGTAAGTTACTAACCTTACCTGAGCCTCAGGCTTCTCATCTCTAAAATAAGGGTAACCACACCTACCTCCTTGGAGTAATAAGAGAACAAGATATGACAACATAAGTAAAGTGCCTAATGGTGTGTCTGACACATAGTAGGTGCTCATCAAATTAGTTTCCTTTTTTTTGCCCTGCCATTTCCTACCTTCCTTCACTCTCCATTCCAAATAGGGAAGGTGTTTCAGGAGCCAAATTATATTACAGATGTCAGTCTAGGAATAGGTCATTGGGACTAAGTAGCAGAAGAGATTTCAAGGTAAACACAATGGAATAGAAAAATGAAGAGAGAGGGAAAGAGGAAAGGAGGAAACTGGGGTACCCTTTCTAAAAATTCCCTCTATCTCTGCATTCCCAAGTCAATGCCTGGTTTTAATAAGAGCTTGTGTTCTACACTCCATCCCCACCTCAGCTTGCCAGTATCTTCCCACTCTTTTATTCCAACTCCTTCATGCCTGCTTAGAAAAATAAAAGTTAGAAAGTAAAGTACCTAGTGATTTCGTGTCACCTAAAGCAGTGGTCCCCAACCTTTTTGGCACCAGGGACAAGTGCCCCTATGACAATCTGATGCCTGATGATCGGAGGTGGAGCTAAGGCAGTGATGACAGTGCTAGGGAGTGGCTGCAAATACAGATGAAGCTTGACTCGATGTCTGCTGCTCACCTCCTGGTGCGTGGCCCAGTTCCTAACAGGTCACAGACCAGTACCAGGGTTTGGAAACCCCTGATCTAAAGGTCCTATCTCTGTACGCAAGACGTTCCTACACCAAGCCCTTGACATTCTCCTGTCTGCTATTCTATAGCACCTGCAATGTATCAGGGGGAGTACTAGGCAGAAGGTGTCAAAGGCATGAGTCCGCCCTTCAGGCTATTGGTACAGGAGGCAGAAACAAGCTCGACCCTTAAACAAGCCTGACTGGACAGAAGTGCCATCCAAGACATGAGCTAACAGCTTGGGAAAACATGGCTTCTATTCGTCTCTGCTCTCCACGTTTAGCAGGTGCTCACATGCTAACGTCATCAGTCAGGCCTGCCTTCCTATGGCCCTTGACAATAGCGCCCATACGCAGTCCAGCACGGGCTATCATGGAAGGTCTTACTGACCTGGGAGGCCTCGTTTGCATCAAGAATTAAGAGAGGCCATGAGGAGTTATTTGGGTGACTGGTCTGATTGCTCCCATTTCATAGTGCTACTTTAATGGTAGCCCATTGGATTGTAAGTTTGGGTGACATACTTGGGGATGGATGCTGGAACATCATGTGTGGGAATAGGATCTCGAGTACACAGCTGAAAACCTGAAAGGGGGCTCAGATCTGCCAGAGATCCCCAAGGGATTACCTCGAGGCACTGCCCCGCATGCCAGATGAGGTGCGTGGAGAAGGCCAGGAAGAGCAGCAAATGACTGGAAGGAAATATGCGGGCAAGACCCCGCCTGCTTCCCAAGGCAGGGGAGTTAGGTAAAGAGGAGAGACAAGATAGGCCAGAGGGTAAAAATGCAAGGAGTCAGTCTTGGAAGAGGAAGAAAATTCAGTAGGGGCTGTTTCTGATGCCTCGGGATCTTCAATGGAGTGTGGGACCCTAAAGCTCCAAGGGGGGCAAAGATGCATGGACAGAGTGGATGGGATGGGTCAGCCAATCCCAAGTAGAATCTAGAGTTCATGTCCACAGGAGACCCAGAGGATAACCAACCCACAAGAGACCAAACTCAATTCACAAAAACATTAATATATTCCCCCTGTGCGTCTCTTTCCAGGGATAGATGGTGAGCTAAAAGGTAGTCCCCACCCTCATGGAGCTTAAAACAAACCCTGGAGTCAAGAAGCCTGTATTCAGAGCCTTGCAGCTCCACTGAGGAGCTGGGAGAACCTGAGCAAGTTACATGAGCTCAGTTCCCCCATCTGTGAAATGGGAATGAAAAGAATACATAGCTCACAGGGTTGTTGTGAAAATTAAATCAGATGGTACCTGAAAAAGCTCAGCATTGCACTCAGAACACAGGCTCAACGAATGTTAGCTGCTATTATTATCATTGTCACTGTTATTCTCACCATGGTCTCTATTATCATTAGTAGTTCCACAGTTTAGTTGGGGAAGAATTAATCAAATATAAGTGCAGAAAATGTTATTTCCAACTGTGATAAGCAGGTTAAGTGATAAGCACAGAAGCAGTGGTCATTGATGGTGCTTTGAAAGTATAACCCTGAGGCCGTGACCTGGTCAGGGGTATCCTGCCTCGAAGCTGAGAACAGAGGGCTGCTTAGGTGTTAACTGTGGCAAAGGGAGCAAGGGGGTATGAGTGGGTAGGCAAGACATCGGTCCCAGGTAGGGCAGACTGCTTCTGACAAGTCCAAAGTCATGGCAAGAAGCTGATCCCCACAGGATTGTTGGTAACTCCCAAAAAGCATAAGAAAGAAATGGGAAGCCTCAGGAAATTAAAAAAAAAAAAGGGTGAACTGTAGTCCTTAGTATGTCGAGATGAGGTTGAGAAAAGATTTGGGAGAGCCAGCTTCTCTGCTCACGGCAGGCCGATGGCTGCCGGAGATGCCCAGCATAGCTCCACTGTGACCTGGAACTCGTAAGACACCTCAGTGCCAGCAGAGCTCAGGCACGCTGCCAGACCTGGGAAAAAATAGAACTGTCCACTTCCCACCCGCTCCTCACCATCACCCAGAAAGCAGAGGCTCTATCCTGCCCCAGGCCAGTCAGCTCCGTGCTGTTCTCACTTCTAACTGTCTGAGAGGGTCAGTCACATGGCTCTCATCAGCCAGGTCTTCCACTTCCTTAAAAGGAAAAGCCAACTCCAGCCCCAGCCCAATGGCGCCAGTCTCCAACTCAACAGATCTACCAACTTTTCTTCTAAGAGAAGGGAGTGTTGAAGCAACACTTGAGACCTTCTTTTCAGGCTCCAGCAGAGTCCCTCAGAGCTCGTCATTCAATCAGTGAGTATTTTTTTGTCCAATGGAGAAAGTCTGGGCTTAAGAGTCTCAAAGACTGAAGCCAAAATCCCATCTCTACCACTTGCTGTGAAGTCTCAGAACACCAAGCCTCAGTCTCCTCATCCGTAATATGGGGCTAATGCCACCTACTCACAGGGATATCCCAAGGGGATGAGAGAAATGTGTGTAAAGCACTTCACACAGTGCCTAGCACATGCACTCAATAAAGGGCCAATGGCATGGCTATACCATAAAATCAGTCTCCACTGGGCAAAGAGAATCAATCACTTTGGGAATGTGGAACTAACAACTCCCATCATGAGCCTCTCACAATTATCACTCACCAAATTTGCTCCTAAATTATTCTCTGTGTGGTCTTGGACATGTTATTTAACCATTTTCTGCCTCAGTTTCCTCATCTGCAAAACATGTATAGTAATAAATCTTACCTTGCAGGAATGTTAAGAGAAAAAAATTACACACACACATACACACACACAGTATCTGGCACCCAGAAAATACTTGCTGTGATGATGATTATTTTTACTTGGATTATAGAAAAATCACTCTGGCTGCTATGGGGACAAAGTAAAAACAGAGAGACAAGTTAAAAGTACAATATATTGCAACAACTATATGTAGCGCCACATAGGTACTAGACTAATTGGCGGGATCACTGCATAAATCATATAAATGTCTAGGCACTATGCCATATACCTGAAACTAACATAAAATAATACTGAATGTCAACTGTAATGGAAATAATTAATTAGTCAATTAATTAATTAATTAATTAAACATATATTGTTATAAACCAGGCTTAGATCACAGTGATAACAGAGAAGTGCCTGGATTCTGGTGATATTTTGAAGGTGGAGAGAGACAGGATTTGCTAAAATACCAGCTGTGGGGGTATGAGAGAAAGAGGAGTTAGAATGATGCCAAAGGGCAAGGTCAGCAGCTGGAAGGCTGCAGTGGCCATTTACTGACTAAGAATAAGGCAGGTATAGGGAGGAAAGCAGGAGTCCCTGGGTTTAGGTGCACTTAGTCATCCAACTAGAGAGACCGAGTAGACAGCTGTATATAGAAGTCTGGAGTTCGGTGAGAGGTACAAGCTGGAAATATAAACTTCTACTTAAAGCCATGAGACTGAGATGAAATTATTAGAAACTGGGACTGGAGAAAGAGAAAAGGTCAAAAAAGGGAGTCTTGGGACTCTCCCATACTCAGAGGTCAGAAGGTGAAGAGAAACCCATCAAGGAAACCAAAAAGCGGCAGCTGGGATGGCAGAGTAGAGAAGACGTCGTCTCAGGATACAGGTAAAGCAAGGATATCCTGGGTAAGGAAGCCACTGATCAACTGGGCCAAACGCAGGGCCGAAGCGTGGCACTGTGGGATTGCTGGGCAGCACCGTGGAACCACTGAGCTCGGTCAGTCATAAACTTAGAGCAAGGCCGGCTGATGCAGCTGTCTAGGTAAAGCATGGGTAGGCAGGAGAGGCCAGCGAACTAGGGCTGGGATTTGGCCTGGCAAGTGATGGAGGGATATGGGAATGAGGAAGATGGAGGTTTGTACGCTGAAAGAATTGCATCTATTAGAAAGAATGGAAGCTTACAAACAGTCCTGACACAGCAGTCTGAAATCCTGGTCCAAACACTGTGAACCTATGTCACCTGTTCCCCGAGTCTCCATTTCCTCACCTATGCAATGAGGTTCTAAGCCACCTCACAGGACAGTTATGATGGTGATAGAACAGATGTGAAGGTAATTTATGAAATTGAAGCAAGACACCATTTATAAGCCACAACTCTACTTAGAAATACTTCGTTAGCCCAATCTGACTTACTGTTCGTTCTTGAAAATAATAAAAACTGCATTTCTCTAAAATAGTACTATAAAATTAAAAATGTTTCTTTACATGTTTCACATGTATACTAATTTACTAGTATTAGATTTACATGTACTAATATGGAAAGATATGTTATTAAGTGAAAGAAGTAAGTTGCAGAACAGAATGTATAGAACAAAGATAATTTACTTTTTAAATGCTATGCGTACACTGAGTATACTGTATACAATTCACTATGTATAGAAGTGAATGTAAGACTATGTATATTAAATTGTTAATGGCTACTGCTACAGAGTGGGAATGGAGGAGAACTTAATTTCTTTCTTATTCTGTGTCTGTATTGTTTGAATTATATTACCGGCAACTATTTCTTTGGCAATTAAAAAGTGAAAAAAAAACATGTTTATTTTGTCTGTTTCTTTTTTAAGAGAGAGAACACACACACATCTCCTTGAAAATCCCCCAGCGAATTCATGACCTAAATTAAATCCTAGGTTTGTGCTTCTCGGAGCAAGCAGACGACGTTCTAAACCACCCCTTACCACCCGGTATTCTCTTTTGTTCTATCTGCTCTTGGACATAGTGGGGAAAGAAAGTGAGTATGGGTCAAGTTTAATTAAAAAGGAATAAACAAAAGTAGAAAAAGGAAGTAGCGAGAGAGAAAAGAGGGAGGGGAAAGGAAGAAAAAAAAAGGAAAAAGAAAAGAAGCCCTTCTAATTCCCTCTCCTCCCCATATGCCCCTCCAAGAGCTCTGAGCAAGAGCCATTAGGAGTGAGAAACAAAGGAATGCCACCAGGTGTAAGGCTGAATGTGCCAACGAGACTGGCGGAATAGCATCGGACTTGGACACAGAATATAAGAACCATGAAAATAACAACTGCCATCATCAGGTGCCGACACTTGGGTTGGATCTTTTATATACATTAGCTCAAGATAAGGATTTTAATCCCTAATTACGAAAAGATGCTCAATGTCACTAATCACCAGAGAAATGCAAATTAAAACCACAATCAGATATCACCTCACACCTGTCAGAATGGCCATCATCAAAAAATCTACAAACAACAAATGTTGGCCAGGAGGTAGAGAAAAGGGAACCCTTGTGCATTGCTGGTGGGATTGCAAATTGGTGCTGCTGCTATGGAAAACAATGTGGAGTTTCCTCAAAAACTTAAACATAGAACTATCACACGATCCAGGAATTCCACTTCCAGTATTCATCCTAAGAAATCCAAAACACTATTTTGAAAAGATATATGCATCCCTATGTTCATTGCGGCATTATTTATGATAGCCAAGATATGAAGCAAACTAAGTGTCCATCGATAAGCAATTTGATAAAGAAACAGTGGCATATACATGCAATGGACTATTACCTGGCCATAAAAAAGAATGAAATCTTACTATTTGCAACAACATGAGTGGACCTAGAGGGTATTATGCTAAGTGAAATAAGTCAGACAGAGAAAGACAAATACCATATGATTTCACTTGTATGTGGAATATAAAACAAAAAATAAATGAATAAACAAAACAGAAATAAACTCATAGAGAACAAACTGATGATTGCCAAATAAGAGGAGGGTTGGGTGAAAAAGGGGAAGGGATTGAGAAGTACAAATTGGTATTTATAAAATAGTCATGGGGATGTAAAGTACAACACAGGGAATATAGTCAATAATATTATAATAACTATGTATAGTGCCAGGTGGGTACTAGACTAATCAAGGGGATCACCTCTTAAGTTATATAAATGCCTAACAACTATGTCGTACACCTGAAACTAATATAACATTGAATGTCAGCTGTAATGTGAAAAAAAATTTTTTTAAATAAAAAGCAGAAGGTTTGTGACCTCTCAGAACAGTAACTTCTCTCATCATCTCAATTTTCTCATCTATATCCTGGGGAAAACTTCCTAGCTCGCTGGGCTTTTGGAGGATCAAATGAGATCCTACATAAATAAAAGTATTATTCATTCTATAATTGATATTATTATTGTCACTCCAGCTGCTGAGCCAGAACAGAGAATGCTCACTAGCATGAGGTGCAGTAATCCTGGTATCCAGTGGTTACCATGTGGTCGCTCTTTAGATCTGCAGAAAAATGGTGACTGTGGAAATAATTTTAGTCCCATTCACAGATTTTAAATAACTAACTGTATGCAGGGGAGAGGATTTGGCTGTGGGGAGGGTGGTCGCTAGTACCACGCAGCTGCTATGGCTGTGAAAATTTAACCTCAAGCAGCCTAAACATTCATTTTACAATGTACACTGCTGATTACTTAATTATGTCTAAAATATAAGTCAGACACACTACAAACCCCAGGGAGTAAATTACACAGATCTATGAAGCAACATCTATGCACTCATTCTGGTCTCACATTTCTAAATTATCTTTTTTCCCCCCAGTGAATCTGAAAAATCTCTTTTCTGCAAAACATATGGCTATTGCAATCAAACGATCATTTTCTCAGTATTATAAGCTCAGGGTAGGAGAGCCCATCTTCATCACATTTCGGACTCTTACCAACAGGTTCTTATCTTTATGTGTATCTGAACTAGGAGATCTACATATGCTTGATCTCAGCATGAACCTCCCTATGACCTGATTTTGTTACCATGGTCACCAATTATCAGATGAGTCTTGTTGACTGCAGAACAACAGTCAAAGGATTTCTATTAAGTTCCAGGGTGGAATAACAGTCATGTTTTGGGAACACACTTTATAGATTATTTTTCCCATTTGCTTGCCCCAAGGTCCGCCTCCGTCTATCTGCTGAGAATGCAGTCATTACATAAAATTCAAAGAAAATGCTTCCTGGAGCTAATAATTAAATTTTCCTATAAAATGAATGGATCAGCTGGGACTTCCATTTCCCTCCTCTTCCTCTGTGATATACCCATATAGTTCTTACCCAGAACTCACCTACAATCACCCTTTCCTGAATGAACTTCAAACCCTCTCCAGGTCCTCACATGGGTACATGTACGTGAAAATGTACTATAACTTTCTATGGAGTTCACTCATGCTATATATGCAAAGCACTTAAAGGTATTTTTGAAAGGTTCAGCTGCGTGACTTTTTTCATGTAGTTATTTCTGCCAATGAGTGTGGTCCAGTGGCTTAGTGATCTCATGAAAACCATGTGTGATAATTTATAAATGTTGACATTAACAGGTAACATGTAGGTACCAAATGTTTTATGACTATATGAGTTTCCAGTGGGTGCCATAACATATTAACACAAATTTGGCAACTTAACATAACAGAAATTAATTCTCTCACAGTTCTGGAGGCCAAAAGTCTGAAATAAAGGTGTCAGTGGGGCAGCGCTCCCTCCAAAGGTTTGAGGGAATGTACTTCCCCACCTCTTCCAGCTTTGGTGGCTCCAGGCATTCCTTGGCTTGTAGCTGCATCACTCCAATCATTAGTTTCCTATTGCTGCTGTGATAAATCACCATAAACATGATAGCTTAAAACAACACACATGTATTATCTTACTATTTGGGAGATCAGAAGTTGGAAATGTCTCACCGGGCCAAGGTCAAGATGCCAGCAGGGCCATATTCCTTCCCACAAGGAGAATCCATTTCCTTGCCCTTTCCAGCTTCTAGAGGATGGCCACATTCCGTGGCTCACAGCCCTCCTCCCTCTTTAAGCCAGCAACAACAGGGAGGTCTTACACACCTCATCATGGCAACCTCCTCTTCTGCCTCCCTCTTCCACGATTAAGGACCCTTGAAATTGCATTGGGCCCACCTGGCTAATGGAGGCTAATCTCTCCATCTCTGGGTCCTTTACTTAATCACAGTTGCAAATTTCTTTTGTCACGTACGGTAATATACTCGTGGGGATTCAGAGTTGGTCATCTTTGGAGGGTCATTATTCCACCTACCCCAGGAACAAAACAGATCAAGACTCAACACAGGCTAACTCCTTACAGCCCCCATACAGGCCACCTCTCCAGGTTCGGGCACACCTCGTCCCAGGCACACCAGGGTTTTCCTTAATTCCTATGTCACTGGAAATCGCTGGCAGGGGAAATGGGGTGGCAATTAGAGATAGGTGGCTAGTGGTCAGGACATCAGCAGCTGACGGTTTGCGATGTACAAATCCAAATGATCACCCTAAGAATTGCATCCCATGGGAAGTAAAGTACAGGTGTGTCTCGTTATGAGTTAACGGCACATAAGTAAACCTGCTCTTGCCCACACAGCTAATTTACCAAAGCAAGGAATCACAGCACTGAAGGCGACCACCCACACCCTGCTGGAACTCCCAACTGTCTTTGCCACTTAAACGTCTACTAATGGGCTAAGGCAGTTGCTAATGGGCCAATAAGCTAGCCATTAACAGCTTCTTAAGTAGCAGGCTGAGGGAGCTGTGTGACTAGTTACTGACGTTGAGAACAGGCTGTCTTTTCAGTTTATAAAAAGACCCTAAAATGGGGCAAGAATCGTTTTCCCTAAAAGTTGACTTACTTGGCTCCAAACATAGAGGCATAATTGTTCAACTTACCAAAGAAGTTCTCCTTTTATAAAAATATTCACTCCGAAGTTCCCTGACAGGTTCTTCCTTTGGTCATTTAAATATTGATTTACAGACCATGACTCACTTCCAGAGACACTGAGGAAGAGACATATGTTTAAATGGAGCCTTAAGACGTACTGTTTAAAAATCAATCAGAAATGAATATAGAGTCTCATTATAATTGAAACATGAATTTGCCCAGCATAACCTGCTAAGAGGGCAAATGAAGTCAGGGTCACATTAAAAGTTCACTGTCACTACCACTAATCAGGACTTTGCTGCTCATTCACTCATTCAGTGAGCACATAGTGGGGGTGCTCTACGCACGGGAGAACCTCAGAGAACAAATGGGCAAAACTCTGCCATTATGGAGTTCACATTCTATGAGCAGAAAGATAGAAAAGAAACACAAAACAAGGAAATGACGTAATGTATCAGAAGGTGACAAGTGCATGGAAAAGGGTAAGGGAAGGGGAATGAGGAGTGCTGGGGATGGGTGGTAATCAAGGGACATCTTGCGAAGGTGACTTTTAAACAAAGGCCCAAAGGAGGCGAGGGTGTTGAGCCGGAGGAAATCCGGGAATGGGCAACAGCTAGGCCTGGAGGCAGGACAGTTCCCAGCTTAATAGGAAAACGAAGGGCATCTGTGGAGCTGTAGAAGGGATAGAGGAGATGACGTCACCGGAGTAACAGGCCTGGATCACATGGGCCTTCCAGGCCACTGTAAGGACTTCGACCTTTCTTCCAAGAGAAATGAGGATCTGCTGGAGGGCTTGGGGCAGAGGAGTAAAGGCAGTCTCCTGGTTCCTTCTAGGGAACCCCAAAGTGGAGCCTGTTAGTCGGCTTGCTTTCCCACAGGACCCTCCTCATCAAGGTATCTGTCCCCAATGCCACCACCAATGTCCTCTGCGAAGTGCCAGTGCCTGGCCAGATCGCGGCTCCCTGGAGCTCCCGAACAGCCAGCCCCAAGGTGGCAGAGCAGTGTCAGTAAGGTGCGCTCTTCCCAGCCCTGTCCTGCCCTCAGAGAGCCACTTCCCAGAGCCGCACAGCTTCACGCAGGCGCTCACAGCCTTTCAGGAAAGCAAGCTCCTTCAGCCTCCGGCCTTTGCGCCAGGCTAAAAAGGACATTCCCCCAACATCTTTCCGTTTCTAACAGATATACTCCTTCCCCAACTGAGGCTTTCTCTTGAAGTATGTCATCTCATAGCTCCATTTTCATTGAGCTATATTATTCCTTTGAAGCTTAGTTACACGAGTTTAAAATTTAGCTTTTATTCTCACTTCTCCTTTAGATTTACCCTATCTTGGAAACCCCTCTGATGACAGAAAATGTGTTTTTTATTGTATTTTCTCCAATACAGAGCACCAAGCTTTGCATATATTAAGTAATCAATATTGGCTAAATTAGTGTGTGTTAAATCCCTATGACCCCAGCCAGCCCTTTTATGCAAGACACAAAAGCAGTCACAGAAGTAAAGGGTACTTCCTGCTCCAAAAATAAAAAGATTATAATATATTTGGTTGATAAAAAAAAGTCTGGGAAACAGCACCAAATAATGGTAAAATGTGGATAAGTACAAGAATTGGACATTACAAACTCTGGCACCTCTGAATTCAAGGAGTAATGTGTGGGATCAGCACAGTGGAGAATGGCTTCCCAGGTAAAAAAGGATTCAGACTGGACACCTTGAGTCAAACAAGACTCATGGAGCCATCATTCTCCACTGGAGTTTCACAACATTAAGTACAGGAGTGTAGAATATACCTCAGCACAAACCCTATTGATGTTCCTCCACCAACAAAAACAAACCACATTGTAGTTACCTCCATCAAATGAGCTTAAGCGACAAAGATAAAAGTGAGTCTAACTTTGAGATAAAAGAAGCCCAGTATTTGGGGACACTGAAGAGTTTGTTGGAGGTATTCAGGATCTGGTGATTGGCACTAGGAATTACCACAAGTACATAATGGAGGGAACTTGTTTAGGGACAGGTGCAGGGAATATATGGTGCTCAGGAGCCCGCAAAGCACATAATTGAAGGGGGAACTACCTTGGCTGCTGAGCATCACACCAAGAGGCATAATAATGCTATTCAATGTCACTTAAGCAATTAGCCCTTCAGTAAACAATTAACACACTATTGTAAACAAGAACCCAAGAAGTTGTTGGGAAAGAGGCAATTCAAGATACTTGAGACCTAGTTCTGAGAATCAGTCTCCCCAGATGGGAGAGTCCAAATATTCTGCTATTTGATAAATGTATGAAATAACAAACTTATTGACGTTCTTCTACCAATGAAATAAATTTTTCAGAGTACATTCTCACATGCTTCAATAAAAGAAATACACCTATGGGCCTAATAAAAGAGCTAAAAGTATCTGTAGGAATCGTAGGATGTCACTATAAAAATTGGTTATCTCAAAGATGAAGGTGATTTTTGTATGCTAGCATTAAAGTTTGCTATGTCTGTGCTGTCTGCTGACAGGGAGAAAATTATAAAGTTCATTAAGCAAGGCCCTATTTGCCCTCTAATACCTAAGAATTGGTATTTATTGATTTGATACCATATGTGTGGATCCCAAGGGTCATCATTTGAGCTCAAGTCCCTGCTAAGAAGTTAAAGTTGTGTGAAGCATAAAGATTTCATATTTGTGCAACAGAGTCTCTGGGCAATATTTGAATCCATTAAATCACACATAAAAATAGGTTACTGGCTGGGAATCTGGTAAGTCTTTTCATTATGGAATTATTTTGAAAAGCGAACAACCATCTGCTAATTTACCTCGTGGGTAAAAATGGACTTTTGCTTATTTTGTTTTCTAAAAGTTGAGTTTTACTTGACTTTGTGGGTTCTGATTACTCACACACACACACACAAAAATCAACCATTTGAAAATCATTCTTAGCTAGATTTGGTCTTCAGCCATGTGATTTTAGAGCGATCATAGGTACAATTTCTCCCAGGACAATACTGGTTTACGCCTGTTGCCCAGGCATAATTATTTAACACACTTCACTCTCAAAATTTCCCAAGTTGCATGATAAATTTTATGGTTACCATATACTAATATATAAGAGAATCTAAGAAAGTAGAAATTTATTGTATTTTGAAACCAATTAAGTAGACAGTATCTTAGATATTATTCACAATACCGCTAAAGATGAACTCACAACTCTTTTGGGAGATTTTGCTAAGTACTCAAGCCCCATCATCCATGAATTTGCTGACTGTGCACTTCTGATCCCAAATCAAAATCGTGTCGTTCCTTCTCTCCAGCACCCGTCCTCTTTCGTCAGTGGTTCCCTAAGCATAGTAAATATTATTTGTAGGTTAGCAGCTGAAGTCAATCAACAAGAATTTATTGAGCCCCCAGAACATATCTCAGATAATGAAAAATCCTTATAGTATCAATCCATTGATCAGATTATGATTCCTCACCATTTACCATGTCCCATGCTCAAAAATGTGTCTTCCTGGTTTATATGAGGGAACTGAGACTTAAGAAAAAAAAAGATAAACTCGTTGGGAACATAGCCTAGTAGCAATTCCAGGCTCTGCCCAGCAAACAGACATCACCCACAAATCCTGCCCTGACACACACACACACACACACACACACACACACACACACACAACCTTCCCAATAATAGCAGAGAACCTTCAAAAGAGATACAGATTCGTTCTACAAATGTCCTATTTTCTAACTCTCTGCCTTTTCATATGCTGAATTGGTAATGGAGCTAATAAAGGTTCAAGATTGCTCTTTCTGGGGGCCAAATTTTTCTTTTCTCCATGTCATGCTTTTTATTCAGAAAATAATTTTCTTTGCATTGTTTTCACAAAAGCTTTCCAACACCCCCGAATAATGCAGAGAAATTGGCTTTTATTTTGAACAGGCTTTTTCAATGCACACTGTATCTCTCAGCATATCTATTATATTAATCTAAGCCTTAATGATACAATGGGTAAAAACAGTGTACGGATGTGTATAAATGAAAAATTTAATAGATTTCCCTCTTAATGTAATAGAATTGGCATGAGGCATTGGGAACGGGAGTGAAAGTAGTCACTCAAGCATTGTGTTTACATGATATTTAAATACAAGTGGCTGGGGTATAAGTACTCCTGAGTACACCTGAAAGGGATGGTGCCTCCTAATCATTGTTTCAGCAAGTGACAGTTGTTTACACAACAGCAGCACATTCGCTGCTGATTTGAATAATAAACATGCTTAAATACCAGCTGGATAATAGAAGGATAATTGAAACATAGTTTAAAGCTCTGATTTACAGGCAGTGTAGCAACACTTTTATTTGCTGTACAATGCCACACTTCTGTGCCGTCTCTGAAAAAAAAATTTTTTAAAGGCATTGTTTCAAACATTGGGGTCTATTAAACTTGATTAATACACCCAGCATATGTATCCATAGCTCAAGCCATGCCTGGACGTGCTTGAGACAGCAATTATGCAACATGTTTTAGCAAAACCCTTGGGGCTGTAATAGAACCATGTGGGAGGCCCGCCACACAATGTGCCCTGAGCTGTGGTGCCCAACAGAACCAGAGCACAAGGGGGCTGCCCTGGCCAACCTCTAACTGCGAGATCTTCCGAAGTGATGATGCTAAATGATCGAATCTCCCTCGGTTTCTTCACACGGCCTTTTCCTTCTTTCCATTACCACTGCTACCATCTTAGTTTAGGCCAGTTTTACCTCTAATCTGACCATTCGCAGGAGGCCTAAGCTGGGCATCTGTCCCCAGGGCATCCCTGGTTCAGCCAGCCCACACCCCCTGGCCAAGTCAACAGCACTTTTCCAGGGGATAGGTCCAGAGCAAAGCCAGCGCCTGCTCAGGTTGGCCCTCAGGGATAGGAAGTACCCGGTGGGTGTTAATTACTACTCAAATCCTCAAATTTAGAGATTCTAAAACACGATCGAACCTGTTCACTTGGAATAGGTCATGCTTGGGGAAGTAACTCCTGTATCCAAATCAGCAGGAGCCTATTTTGCCATAACACTAATATGTTCATTGGTTTATCATTTCACTTTGGGAAATGTATCTCAGAGGATAATTCACACTGGTCACTCAGATCACTCACCTGGAATGATTGCCCCAGAGGAGCTAATTACCTGTCAAGAAAGCTGTTTAAGGAACATAAAGAGCAAAAGGAATGGGGTGAATTGCCACTCACTTACACTCCAGGGAAGAAGTACCAGTGTCCAGGCACCAAGCCAGATGGCATTTATCTCCAATTCTTATAAAGTACCCCAGGAATTTTTATTACCCTTTAAACAAAAATCTGGTCTAAGGGCACACCGTTGGTAAGCTACAGCACTGAAACTACACTATTTGCTAATTAATTACTAATCATCATATTGATGACCAACAGTAATCACCAGACAGTAATATTTAGTGCTCTCTATCTCTCTCTGTCTCTCTGTCTCTCTGTCTCTCTGTCTCTCTATCTCTCTCTCTCTTTCTCTCACACACACACATGCACACAGAGCTGAATAAAAATGGACAAGTGTATATTTTCTGACTCTTTTACAGTGAATCACCTACACCAGTCACAGGGCTATCTTATACCCCTTAGTGGGTGCCCCACAGATGTTGAATGAGTGACTGAGTGAAAGGTTAAAGGAGCCTTAAATGATTATTACTTAATGCTAGATGTGTCCTTTCTAAGAATACAGCCTGGTGTGCGCTAAGAGTTTGGACAACCACTGAATCTCTAATCCATTAAGAAATGGTGTTGCTTCTGCAAACAGCTAATTTCATCTGGTATGAGTGGCTTGCTAAAATTGAGTTTCCATCACAACCATATCCTTAAATTCTGAAAACACTCTACCAGTATCCTTCTTTACACAAAATCCATTTCCTAAGGCCATTGTTCTGTCTTAGGTGGGAAACACACAACAGGATCTCCGAAGACAGGTGGGATAGGTGCAAGTAGACAATGCACAGTGATGGAGTAAAGAAGGGCAAGACACGCCCTTAGCCCCACACTCCAAGACAGTGACGGAGTGAACACTGGGCTTTCGTGTATAGAATCTAGGGAACTTGAACCTGCTAGAGACTGGCATGCGGGATACTTGGAGGCCATATTAGACAACTTGCAATTGAAACAGGGCACCTCCCCCCTTTTCTAAGTTAGAGGTTGGTATTGCTTTACTGTTAAATTTAGGTAAAGGTAGAAAAGAGTTTGAGCAGCCATAATCCTTTGAGAATTTTAACTGACATTTAATTAAATCTATAGGTTATTGATATCTTTAAGCATTGATTTTCATTCATTCACTCATATTTTCTCTTATGTCTCTCAATAACACTATAGTTTTCTTTCAATAAGCTTTTTCCTAGGTATTTTATAGATTTTGTTGCTACTATTGATATAATGTTTTTCAGTTTTCTGATATATTTGATGGTAGATATGAAACAAATGTTTTTTTTGTTCACTTTACCTATAGGCATCCTCTTGAACTCCAAAATTCATTGGAAAATGTTTTAATATTTTATATTTTTAGGTGTATAATCATACGATCTGAAAAAAATTTCAAAAGTCCATTCCAGTTCTATACCTCCCGCTCTTTATCTTGTTTTATGTTTTGGTAAACTAGAGATTAATTAAAAAAATAGATATCAGAACAGGTATCATGGGCCTTCCTCAAGTACTGTAACACCATTTATGATGTCAAATGTTGATATAATATAAGTAATCTTCAGCATGTAAAGAAAATACATGTATACTCTTAGGTAGAGTGCTTAATTTTATCAGTCTTTCTTGGCATCCATTAAAATGTGTATTTTTTTCTTTTCTGAACTATTACGATTACTTAGAGGTTTTCATTATGGAAAAGCCCTGTATAACTGGAATAAAAATCCTTAGCCATAACATATTTTTTAACTTACTAGTGGATTTTATTTATTATAACACATATTTCTTTTAGGATATGCTCATCCTATATGTTCATAATAGATATATCTTCAAAGAAATTGGTTGTTAATTTTGGTTGTTGTCTTTGTCAGGTTATGAAATAGGATTATGCTCACTCAGGAAATGAAATTACAAACTTTCACACTGTTCTCATTGTTAGAAGTAATTTAAAAACATAGTAATAAGCTATTCTTTAATAGCTGGAAAATAATACTAATAAAAAAACCTTGAACCTTTTTTAATTTAAGGTAACAGAAAATTTTTTCAACTTTTTTGATCATTAGTTCATTTAGTTTTATCTTGACTATTTTTACAATTAGTAGTATAGAATTTTAACTAGCAGTTTCTTAAAATTTTAAAAATTTATTCTACATGTTAATTATATCCCATTCTGATTCCTACATTATGAGTTTTTTTCATTTATTATATATTCCAAGTTTTAATAATTTTTCGGTCTTCTCAAATTTCTAGATTTGGATCTATTTACTAACTATGCTACCTTTTAACTGTTAAAGAAGTTATAAATCTCTATTTTTACCTTTATTGATTCCATCAACCTGCTTTCTTTGGGACTGTTTTGTTAACTCTATTTCCAATCTCATGAGCTGAAATACAATTCATTTATTTTAATTAATTTTTACTCAATAGTAAAAGCATTTAAGACAATAAATTTTAATCTTGTTACTGCTTTGGTTGCATCCAACAAGCTTTGATATGTAGTGTTCTTGTTATTTTCTAAATTATATGTAATTGAAATTTTAATATCCTCATATTAATTAGAAGCTATTGGGGAAGGCTGTGATGTCATCTTATTTTTGGTTACAGTGGAGGTTTAATTGTTGCATTTTATTGTTCATTTGGGGCAAATTTCCAAGTGGTTGGGTATATTTTTTCTTAACTTAAACTTTTGTTATTAATTTCTAGTTTTATTACACTATGAACAGAGAAGTTAGCCTATACCACATAGGCTGTTGGGAGTTTGTTGAGATTTTTTGATAGAGTCTTCGAGATTGAAGGATGCTAGAAAAGAACTAACATATGCTATAGTGTACACTGTTTGATAAATACATATTTATTAAATCAACCAAATTCCTTATATAATTCAAATTCTCTACATATTTATTATGTGCAGATTTGTTCTATCTAAATAATGAGAGAGGAGCATTGAAAGTTGCTTAATACAATATTTTTGCCATTTATTTCCTTATATATTTCTAGCAATTTTATTTTATATATTTCAGTACAATGTTCAAGGTGCAAAGAAATATATAATGCATACTACCTTTGTGAATTTTACTCTTTATCAACATAAAGTAACAAGGATTGTGTAGTAAATTGGTTCTCTGAAGAAAAAAAATTTTAAGCCCTGATTTGTAGCGTTTGCCATTTCTGTGCTGTAAATAATCTCGCCATGGGTGATTTCAACTTACTGATGGGAGGTCACTGTACTCAGAATTGGGACAAGATGGACACAACTGGCTGTCACAAGCCAGGGCAAGCCATCTCCAACACACCACTGAAAGTAAAAGTAAGTTTGTTATGTTTTGTGATCTTTGCCTTTGACTCTGCTTTAGTGCTGAGACTATATATGTAACTGATTTTTGTTTGCATCAGCTTGATCTATCTTTGCTCATTCATTCATTTTTAGCCACATTATGTCACCTTTTTAATTTTTTTTTTATGGGCATGTTTCTTGTAAGTCATATTTTAAGACCCTTCCTGAAGACCTTTATGTTATAATAGACAGGTTTAACATACTTATATTTATCGTTTTGCTGATATATTCAGTCCTACATTTTTTTGTTTTGTTTTATGCTTTATCTTTCTTTTGCTTCCTGATTTTGGTATGTTTTCTATCATTTGTTATATATTTCCCATTTATTTTTCTAGTTTTTATGTATAGTATTTGTTACCTTTAAATTTTTTTTCAAGAGCAATCTGAAGTGTGTATTTCTCTAATTGTCAGATTTGAAATTGGAAAAGTATATTTGAAATCCTCATATTTAAGATCAGAAATTTAGGACTGGAAGAGGGGTTGTGATTTCTTAGAATGCTGGAAGACAGAGTACTCATAACACACAAATGTCTTGGTGTTTAATTATATTATCTAAGCTTCTAACTCTAAATTATTATAATTACTTTATATTATTTTTATATCTACATTCTTTTTTTAATAATAAGATATTTGCGTTCATTTTTATAATCATGCATAAAAGGTAATCTACTTGCTACTATCTGTAACAAATAATTTTGGAGCTGACTACCAGCCTCTTATAATGAGAAGATAATACAGCATTATGGTGAAGAGAGAGGACTCAGGCATCAGACTGCCCGAGTCCAAATACTGATTGCACCGTCAAATGGTCATGTAACTCTGGGAAAAGTTATTTAACCTCTCTGTTCCTCAGCTCCTCATCTGTAAAATGGGCATATTAATAGTACATACTTCATAAAGTGGTGTGAAGTTTCTATCAGTTAATAGGACTAAAGGTCTTAGAACATTGTATGTGTTTGTTATTATTAGTTTATTATCATTATTATTATTAGATTTTAATGTTGCTCACTCTTTTTCTAAGGACTCTCTCAGTAGGGAAACATCTTTGAGTAATTTTTCAAGATGGACATATGAGGTATATTTTCTAATTTAGTATATATAGCCAAGGCTGTCTTTCTTAAAGACAATATGACTGGGCTTTAAATTCTTGGATCATGAATATTACCCCTCAAAATCCTGTCGATGATTCTTTAATACTTCCTGAAATGTGGCTATGAAGTCTAAAGCCAAACTTATTTTTATTTCTTTGTAAGTAGTCAAGTTTTTCTAGGTGAATTTTTAAAGGATTTTTCATTATTATAATTCAAAATTTTTGTCAGCATGTCTAAGTATGCTTTTCCATTCATTAGTTTTATCTGAAATAGCCTTTAAAATCTACCTACAAGTCTTTCTTCAGTTAAAAATATTTCTTTCATCATGTTTATATATTTAGATTTTTGCCCTTTTACATTTGTCCATCCCCTATCTCAGACACACCAATTATTCATGTGTTGGCTCTTATTCTGTCCTCCACTTCTATCATTTTCTCTGTCATAATTTTTATCCATTTCCCACTTCTGCATTCTTAGACAGCCAATTAAGTTTGTCTTTTAAAACAATATGATTTTCCAATATGTCATTTAGTGTTCTTCACTGACTCCATTTTTGTATCTAAAATTTTAGGATTTCTTCTTTCTTCCCTTCCATCTCTGCTCATCTTTCTTTTTATCTCATCCTATAACATTTTTCTATCATCTATTTTGATTTGGCCTCCATTGAAGATGTCAAAGGATTTTCTGAATTTTAAATCTCAACCCTGACATTGATCATTCTTAGCAGTACACATTTCCTTGAGTCTTCTTTTATTCACAGTGGTTTAATAGTTCTTACTTATCCTTGAACCAGGTGAACCATATCTCCCCTTAGAATTTGTCAAAAGACAGTGATTTGATTGCATTAGTCTCATTTCTAAATGTGTTTGGCAATCTCATCCAAAACATTTCAATAGCTGAGGAGCAGGCTAATGTGAATATCTCCATGTTTAATTCCTAAATACAGCAAGTTCTCCTCTATTAAATCACCTCTATTTCCTAAAATAGCATCATTTACTACAGTGGTTCTCGAATTTCAGCATGCATTAAAAACACCTGGAAGGCTTGTTAAACCACAGATTGCTGCCCCCCATGCCCAGATTTCTGATTTTGCATTTCTAACAAGTTCCAAGACAGTGCTTCTGGCCCAGGACCACACTTTGAGAACCTCTGATTTATAAAACCACTGTCTGGTTCTCTGATTCTCTGAAGTAAAGTAGTACATGAAATGCATGATTTCTACCACACGTTTCTCTCAGGTTTTCTGCTCTCAGCATTCCCCTAAGCAGGGTTCCCCGATCCCCAGGCCATGGACCAGTACCGGTCTGTGGCCTGTTAGGAATCGGGTCGCTCAGCAGGTGAGCAATGGCTGAGTGAGCGAAGCTTCATATCTGTATTTGCAGCCACTCCCCAGCACTAGCATCACCGCCTCAGCTCCACCTCAGAGCATCAGGCATTAGATTCTCATAGGAGCACAGGTCCCTGGTGCCGGAATGGTTGAGGACCGCTGCCCTACAGTGCTTCACTTGTGGATTCTTTAGAATACAATGTGCCTCCACAATCCCTCTTCCTACTTCCTATCCAGTTATTTTCTGGGAATCTCTGGCTTAAATAATTATAAAACATGACAGGGTGTGGAGAGAAATGGGAGAGAAAACATCAACTCCCCTAATGTTTAAATTTTAGTTGATATTTGGACATATTCACATCTCAGAGATGTGGGAAAGAGATGAGACCTTTGCACCATCTTTCAGGTCACCTCTGTTTCATGTAGCCAAGAATGCGTTGGTCTTTATTTATGCAGTTAGTATAGCTTCATCTTTAATTTCAGCACTTGGTTGTCTGCCACTCCATTTTTAATGGCCAAAAATGTTTCAGCAGGTCTTTGGCGAAAGCTTTATCAGAGTTCATTGGCTAGGTACCATGTTAAACCAAGACACCATTTGAGTAAAAACTCTTTCAGCACAACTCGACCAGAATAGAAAGTTTAAGGATCCTGACTTCTTACTTTCACATACATCTCAATTACTGACTTCCATAAAATTATGGGAACCTGAACACATAAACCTCATGCAACCAAAGATTTCTGCGACAAAGAGCAAACTGCCACTAACTTTATATCTGAAGCTACTTAAATATAATCCTTTATGAAAAGCGGAGTACCATGTTCCTATGGAACCAGCCCCTCGTATTACATAGCATGTGTGACTGTGACTACAGATGGTGTCTTTTTTTGTATTCCGACACCACCACGGACAGCATCGTCACTCTCTCTACTCCTGCCCACCCCCTCGACTCCTCCAGAATGTAACCGCTCTTAAATCATGTCAGCCAGCTCAGAGCAGCACTTCACTGAGCTATCGCATGCCAGGCTGAACTCTGCCTGGGGGTCTGCCGAAGGGACTGGCCACGGATGGTTTCTCAGGGGAACAGCAGTTGCCACACAGCATTCCAAGGACATATATGCTTCGAAACACGGAGGATGAACATTTTCAGGAATTGCTCGCAACCACTTCATGAAGAGGAAGAGCGAAGAACACACATGCCAGAGCGATAATAAGCACAGGAGTGCTCAGAAACATGGAAAAGGACATTTCTCTATCGGTGACAATGCCTATTATATGACATTCGAATACCACAAGTGCTATTCAGCTGCTCGTAAGTCACAAAAGGTGAGTGAAAACACTTATCTCCTTTGTAGAAGGGGAAAAGGAGGTGGAGAATCCTTCACACAGAGATCCACTTTGACTTAAAAATACAGGGTAAGCAGTACTAGAAATCTATGTGCACAAAGCCCACCTATTAAGATTCCGAACAAACAGGGAGCCTCGGTACCACAAGGCTCCGTTGTTAATAGGTGGTTAGTTATGTCAGGGACGCCAAACAAAGCTGCTTTTCATGTGTCCGTTTGAGCTCTCCCAGTTGATAACCACAGCGACTCCTGGGTCGCAACCCCAAACGGGCTACGATTGTGCAGGAGAGAACAGCAGATGGGCTGTGCAGACAGCGCAATACGGAATCCACTGGGCTGGGTCTTAGCGAAGTCAGAGGCGGAGGAAGTTTTACTTGGAGGTATATTTGCTCTTCTTTCACCCCCTCTGCACACTCATTGGCCCCCTGTTCCCTCAGCTCTGAGTCTCACCTGGAGTCGCCTTCCTCCCGGGTAAGCCCCTGCGCCCGACTCAGGTGCCTTCCCCAAGGACCCTGGTCCTAGCAACATAATAATCTACTTGATGCACCGATGTCTGCTCCTTTTCCTTGCCAGATTATAGATGCTTTCTGTTCCAGATAGAAGTCGCGTTTGCAGCTTCCTCCAATGCTGCATCACCACCAAGCTGGGAGGTGGGTGGTGGGGTGGATGACGAGGGACATTTCCATTCCTCCTCAGAGGGCGTGGCTCCTGACTCTGCCCTAGAAAAAGCCCAACCCCATTTCTGTCCCTTCGTATCACACTGAGTTCTAGCTCCCTGTTTCCTGGTTCCTCTCCTTCACTTCTGATTAGCAAGTCCTGAAAACTCTGAAGGTGGGGAGCAGGTCAGGTCCCATCCCAAGGACCATAACCTGAGCTGGTCTGCAGCCCCACCCTTTCTAGGGGGCACCCTTCACCCCAACTAAGACAAAGACAACCTGCCACCACCTTTTACCATCCTGTTTTAAACAAGCTCCTTCTCAGATGCCCCTCGAGAGCAATTAATTCTCTCTCACTGCACTTCTGCAGCTCACATGGCCCTGCCATCTCAAACCTCCCATCCTAGCCAGAGTGGCAAAACACTGGCCTTGTCCAGGCGGCCAAAGGCCAGTGCATCTTCCCTCCTTCGATGACCACAGAGAGTTCCAGGCCTTCCTAAAAGGGGGCCGCCTGCTGCGCTGGAAGCAGAACCATTGTCCAAAGCCCAGGCATGATGAGCCTGTGAGTGAATGGACGTCCAGGTGGAGTTAATAGACGGCCCACTTCATCTCGCGGTGAAGTCAGGAGGACAGCGAGGACGGGCTGGCCGCGCACGTCACCTGTGCGCTGAGGTTGGCTTCTTCCGCCAGCGCTGCAAAGAGCCCACATCAGCGCCTCTTTCCCTCTGAGAGCAAGTCATTGTATTTATTGCCATATTAAGCAGCTTTCAACTTCTGTAGGGGAAGAAGGGGTGAAGGTTGAAGGAAAGGGACTTGAATTTGCATTCAATAGGACATGAATGGGAACAGGAGTGAAGAGCTTCTTCTGGACAAAGTTAGAAACTACACTTGAGCGGGGCTTCAGAAATAACTCCTTCTCAAACCCTTCTTGCTAGCTGCTGGCCCAGCCCCGGGTTTCGTCTGGCTTTGTTCTGTCCTCCACAGCATTTCCAGAGCTCTTATCCTAGGGGAAAAAAAATGCAATCATGTTGCTTCCTTGTTGAGATCCCCAGCCAGCCCCTCTGCCTGCAGAGTAGAGGCTGAGTGTCTCCATCTGGCTCTAAACTCCTTGTCCAACTTCCTGTCCAGACAATTTCCACTTTTCCCCCAAAGCTCCATCCACCCTGAATTTCTTGCTTTGAACGAATTAGGCTCATTCACAATTTGAAGCCAGCAGGATACCATTCTTTTTGGCTGAAGTGCCCTTTTCTGCCTGTGATTACTGTGCAGCCCCCCACCGCATGTTGCCTCTTCTGTGAAGTTGTTTCGGAGTCCCTCCCCATCCAAGTTCCCCTCAGTTCTAGTCTGCAGCAGACTGTGTCTCCCCTACTCCGCTCTGGACTCCTCTGAAGTGAGAATGGTTCATTGTATCCTCAGCATCTAACTTAAACTCTAGAATCAGGTCGAATCTCAATGAGTATTGAGTGGACAAAGGAATCTGGAGGAAAACCAGCCTCCTCCACTCTTAGATCTGTGACATCAGCCACATACCCAGCTTGCCAAGGAGGGTGATTCCTAAACACTGTGACCCTGACCTCACGACCACCTCCTCCCGTTTGATTCTCCCTCCTGTTGGCTTCCCTGCCTTTCACCTCCCACGCAGCCCACTTGTGGCCTCCCTGACACTCTTCTCCACACCTATAATAATTTCTCTCTATACCTAGAAAGATGCTCAAAATTCACCTTCCTCTGTCAGCCTTCCTTAAGCAATTGTACTCAGGTCTGGTGGCTTCCTTGGCCCTGTCCCACCAGATTAAGAGGTATAGTTCACACTACATCGTTCTACACCTGGATCCTTGAGATTTATTTTTCTCTTGGATGTGTATGAGAGCTCACCGATCTGATGAGAGCTCAGGCTCCCCAAGAACGTAAACTTCCGGATCCCCCCAAAGCTTCCTGCCCACTGCATTGCAACAGGTATGATCATGGTAAGGGGAGGGGGCAGAACACAGAACCATCTGCTCTTTATTTCCCATTTAAGTCGGGGACAATTATATGAATCACCAAAGGACGCACTTCAGTGTTACTCTTTTATTGAGTATTTATCTTATTTATTTTTTTCAACCATTCACAAGGCGGAGAGCCCTAAGGTAACTAAAACTCTGAGTCATTCCAAATGAAGATTGAAGTCTTTGAAAAGACTACATGTAAATTTGGGAAAAAATAGCATTCTCTGTTACAGAATTATTTTTTATACACAACTTTGCAGGAAATGAAATATTCTCAGAGCCTGGACTCTACTGCAATTTGAATATTTCCTGCTCCAGTCCTCCGGGGTAGAGCCTGTCTACTCCCGGGGGCATTTGGAGGCCTTCACTTTCTTAGGAAAGTTCACTGTCATCTAAGAGGCTGTCAGAATCTACTGGGCATGAAGAAAACAGACCCTGAAACCAACAGCTCACCACTGCCACCAAATGAACAGCCTGCTGCCGCCTCCCCACCACTGGGGAGCTGACTGGAGGGGTTGGATGTCTGTCAGTAACTGTCAGCAGGACACTTTTTGTTTTTCTGGACATGGCTGAACCTCTAGGAGGTAGCTATCTATGCTCCCATAATAATTTATAAACAGTCCTGTTATAGCACATTACAGCATGTTACAGATACATTTTCTCTAACAGTCATCCAGTGTCAGCAGCCTCCAGGCCCCGTGTGTGAGCTGAGGATACCAAGGTGAATAAGATGCATGGCGTCCCTGACTCAAGGAGCTTGGATCTTTCCAGGAAGTCAGAAAATATTTAGGTGACCGCAAGTGTGACAAGTGTCCCAGAAGAAAGATACAAGGTACTATGGACACATATACTAGAGAGAAACTGGTCTGAGTTGGGCTAGGGGACAGACCTCCTGGAATGGGACTTTTAAATAGAGACATAAGGGTTAAGAGAACATAGTCGGGTGGGAGGAGGGAGGGGAGGGGAGGGTTTAGAGAGAGGTTACATTTCACACTCACAACCCCATAGTGCAAAGTGGCAGAGCAGGATTGAAACCCAGGCAGCCTGAATGCAGATGCACTCACTATTATGCTCCCCGCGGGGGGCCATATCGGGCAAGGCCTTGTAGGATTTTGTCCTACGAGAAATGAGAAGGAATTGAAGAATTGTAAGCCAGGAAACAGCATGATCATTCTTGGACCTTAAAAATAAATCACACAGGCTGCTATCTTGGGAATGG
This sequence comes from Eidolon dupreanum, assembly GCA_028627145.1. Taxonomy (NCBI): domain Eukaryota; kingdom Metazoa; phylum Chordata; class Mammalia; order Chiroptera; family Pteropodidae; genus Eidolon; species Eidolon dupreanum. Next base: position 12,261,676 of record CM053517.1, read on the forward strand.
ATTGGAATGAGGCAAACATGAGTTCAGGGAGACCACTGAGGAGAGAGGGTGGTGGCTAGGACCAGCTGGAAGCAGCCATGGTGGAGCAAAGTGGATGGACTCAAACGATGTTCAGGTGGTTCAGGTGGTAGAAATGTCAGCACCAACTCACTGACTGGATACAGTTAGAAGGCAGAAGTTACCACTCAGCTAGCTAGGTGTTCTCATTTGCTTTAACTTCATATTTCTAGAAATTCTATGACTTTATCTGAATCTTCTGCATTAGGAAATGAAGATCTAAAGAAATAAAGAAATGGGTTCTTTCAAGGTCAGAGAGGCTGTAAATGGTGAAGGTAGGATCTGAACTTAGAATTTGAAACTTATGAATATAGGTCTATTTTTTTGCTCTTTGAGGGCTAGGCCCGCATCTTGGTCATTTTATATTCCAAGCCCTGTGGCCCATTCCTGGCACATTGCAGGGTCTTAATAAACTATCAAATAATGAGCAGAAGGAAAGGCATCCATGGGCTCCAGCTCTGCCTGACATTGCTTCTTGTGAAATCATCACACGCTGGTAGGCCCTACTGTCCCCAAACAGCACCATCAAAATCTCCCAGGCCTACTGAACACAGTAGTTCAGTAGTACCCAGATCTTTGCCTACCTGTCAGGCCCCAGCTGGAACACCTGCCGACTGGCCCTCTCTTACCTGACCATCTAGAGTCCTGTGTTGAAACTTCTAGCCTCATCAGTCCCTTAGATTAAAAAAAAAATTAAGCCAAATTAAGCCGGACAGCTCAGGTATTATTTAAGTTTCTCCAAAGTCTTAATAAATTTCACAAATATTTAATTAGCAAATTAATTTATGTAAAGATCTGTACATATTTGATAAACTTGAACCAATTTAATAAATCCTGTCCTGTTTTAATAAATGCTGGATTAGGGTTAGACTTCCTACAAACAGTAAATACGTAAAGAAAATATTTGTTACGTGAGCATATATCCTATACCTGCCTTTTCAAAGGCCAAGAAAAGATTATCTTTGTCACAAGGACTTAAACTACTGTGTTGTGTGCGTGTTTATTGGGAAGGAAAGAGGACAGTGAACTAATATACGTTCAAACTATCAAACCAACAATGACTTCATGGGCAAGATGGCATGCCAGAGAGAGAGAGAGAGTCAAAAGTTCAGGCTACATAAAACTTCTAGGGCAGAGCGAGGATAAGGGTGAGAGAGGTTCGTAGCTCAGACTTCCACTCTGGTGTGAAAGCTTCCTTCGCCTCACGTCCACCTCCAGGCAGAGTTGGCACTTGCTCTCATAGCACTCCATGCATATCTGCAGGTGAGCACTTACCCTATTGGAGACAGCGGTGTGCCAGTCTGTCGCCCTCACTGCTCCTTCATGGGGCCACCATCGGCAACCTCCATTCTTTCAACAAATACTTGTTAAGCAACCATATTTTCTAAGTGATATGCCAGATAATGACAATGCAATGGAAAGAAAACTATAGGCCAATGGTTCTTGCCTTCATGATGCCTTCAGTCTTTATAGTTTGAGTGTAGTAGGCATTGTTTTTGTCCAACCCAAATCCTTTCAGCATTTACCTCCATAGAAAGTAGGGTTAGAAGTGGGGTGGGATGGGAGTGGACTCTTAACATATGCCGGGCAAGCAGGAGTACCAGAGAATTAATTCTCCTGCAAGCAGTACTCAACCGATGGTGGTTAGAGTTTGTAGATAAATACCGGCAGCTTCCTTGATCTTTGGGTGGGATAAATACCCCCAGCTTCCTTGATCCTTGGTATTGTTTCCCAGAGTTCCCCAGCAGGACTGAGCTCCAGCTGCCGAGAATAGTAACTGGCTTGAAAACATTCCCTTTATGGGCTTTCTTACCCTTCCTGTCTCACATTTTCATTTGCTACCAGATTTTCCTGTGATCATCTCCCAAATAAACATACACAATTGAATCCTTTCTTCGGGGTCTGTTTCTGGGGAAACTCAAACCAAGACATTGGAGAACAAACAACTAAGTAAGAAGTTGTATGATCCCCGCCTCCCGGTATTCACACTCTTGTGTAATTCTCATCCCTTTAATGTGGGCTTGTGGACTTACCGACTTGTTTCTAGTGGATAGAATATAGTGGGTTGTTTGACAGAATGTCAACTCTGAGATTAGGCTATAAAACAATAGTGGCTTCCATTTTGGGTGCTCTCTCTCACTTTCTCTAGGGAAAGATGACTACCATGTTGTAAATCAGCCCTGGGGAGGGGTCTACATAGCAACAAACTTGCCAGCAGCCAAATAAATGAGCTTGGAAGCAGACTTTTTGAGGCCTGCCCACCACAGAGTGAGTGAGCTTGGTAGAAGATCCTTCCCCATTCAAGCCTTGAGATGACTACAGCCCCAGCCAACACCTTGATTGCAGCCTTGTGAAAGATACTGAGCCACAACCACCTGGCCAGGCAGCCACCTAGATTCCTTATCTGTGGGGGATAATATATGTCGTTTTCATCTGCTAAGTTTTAGGTAATTTGTTATGCAGCAATAGATAATACAAGTGATAAAGAGAATTTTAGGAAGACGGTGATATAATTATATCATGGGCTATCTTCCACCTTTTATTAATTCATGAATTGTCCTTGAGGCAACTCAGTTAGCGTAGAAGAAACTCTTGTCATATTACTGAAAATAAAGAGGAGGTCTCACTTACATATATAAAAAAAGACAGGACCCTACCAATAGGGAGAAAAGACTGCCACTGGTCTGTCCTGTCTGTGCCTAAAAGAGACCCTTCTCCCATGTCAGTTCTTTAGAGCTCCTATTCACCTTCTTATCACATCTGAGTCAAGCTTTAGACTCTGCCAAATAAGCAGCTAGAGAAAAGGGGATTCCATAATGCAAAGGAGATACCTAAAGCCACTCACATTCCCTATGGGGCTTTGTTTGCAGCCAATAACCCCAGAGCTGCCTTCACACTCATGAGAAGTCACTCTGCATACTAGGGTCTGTGTCCACTATGAACACAATTGCCACAGAGATTCCTAGTTCCCATAACTGCCCTTACTTGGGTCCTCTCTAGGCCCAAAGCCTTTCCATAGCTTCCAGTTTAGATTTTAAACATTTTTTTTTTGAAAGATACAAACTACCAACACTCACCAAAGAAGAAATGGGATTGCTGATGGAAATGCAAAATGTATAATCTCTTTGAAAAACATGTTAGTAATTTTTTACAAAATTAAATATGTATTTACTATATGACTGATCAAATACAAAACTCCATACACACAATTACTCATATATAAATTTCCATAACATTTTATTTATTACGTCCAAAAGCTGGGTTAAGGAGAGGGATGTCCATTAATGGGTAAACAGATAAGCAAATCATGCTATATCCATAAAAAGGAATACTACTCAGCTATAAAAAACACAAACTATTGATATATGCAATGGCATGAATGAATCTCAAAAGCATTTTGCTAAATGAAAGATGTCAGACACCAAAGAGTACAGAATAAATAATTCCATTTACATAAAATTCTAGGATAGGCAAAACTAAAATGTCAAAAAAACAGGTCAATGATTGCCAAGGGTTAAGGCAATGTAAAGGGGATGAACTAGAAACCAGCAAAAGGGAACTTTCTGAGCTGATGAAAATTTTCTATGTGACAACTGTGGAAATGATTACAAATTTGTCAAATTTTGAATTGTATATTTAAAAATTATAAATATTATTGTATGCAAATTTTGCCTCGATGAAACTTACTTTTTAAGTTTCACTTCTCATTTTTAGAGAGTTGGAACAATCTGAAAACAGGAGAGTTATCAATCATTTTTTATCACAAAAATAATTCCATGGAGGAAGTGAATAGCAGAATACATGTTAATGAAAACTGATTTTTGATTTAGAAGATTGCCTTGAGAAATTATCCCAAAATACAGGGCAAAAGGACAAAATATTGGGGTTTAAGATAAAAATAATAGGATTCATGGAGGACAGAGCCAAGAAAACCAGTATCAACACAAAAAAAAAGATGTCCAAAAGAAAAGAAGGTAGTACATGAGATCTGAGAGCTAATAACCAAGAAGAAAGACCATAATCCTTCACAGTGAAAACACTTGCAAAGTATCAGGTGTAAGAAAAAGATAAAAAGTAAACATATCTTGCCAAATGTATGAAACTTTAAGTTTCTCACATATTGTTCCCAGATGAACAAAATTAGCAACGATTAAAAAAAGAAAAAAACTCAAACTCTTATTAAATACATATAAGTAACACTAAAAAAGAAAAAATAGTAGAAAGATGTTTTATATATAATTCTTATAGCAAAAGTTTGCCATAAAATTCTCTACATACTATAGCAATTATTTCTTCTGAGCACAGAAGAAAGCGAACATTTAACACGCGCGTATTCAGAAAGGCCACCATTATGTCTCTTTATGAAAATATTACCTGCTCCATCCCACCAGGGATGGGAATCGTCCCTATGTTTAGCGTATCCACACTGTATATGCTACCCACGCACTAGTCACTTAGAAGCCATCTCAGTTATCAGACCTATGGCTGCCTTATCACAGTGCCTGTGTTCCAGTAACACTTATTTTATTTAATAATGGCCCCAAAGCACAAGAGTAGTGATGCAGACAATTCAACTATGAAAAAAAAAAGCCATAAAGTACTTCCTTTAATTGAAAATGTATGTATATATAGTAAAAAACATAGTATATATTGGGTTAAGTACTTTCTAAGGTTTTAGATCCCTGTATTCCCAACTTAAATAGGAAAGCATCTGAAATTTTACCATAGGGTAATTTTACCATTAAATGTGACATATGCCATAATTTTGGATATAGTCCCTTTATCAGATCAAGGACAGTCCCTTCTTTTCTTCATTTATGAGAGTTTTTATCTTGATACTAAGTCTTAGCCAAAGCAATATGATAAGAATAAAACAAAACTGTCATTATTTGTAGATAAACTATTAGGATTGATAAGAAATATATCAAGATTGGACATATGATAAGCATACAAAAATCAACAACATTTAAATATAGATGATAACCAATTAGAAAATATAATAGAAAACAAAATAGAATTCACACAGCTATACAAATATCTTTTTAACAAAAGATTATTATTAAAGTGAATCTAAAAAACTACTTGCAAAACTTCATGGGAAAAAAATGCATGAAACAACAGTGAAGAATATAAAAAGATGTTCTTTAAGTTTACTCAATAAATGCTGATCATGATCACAAATAGGAAACTTCAATAACATAAAATGTTCTTCCCCAAATTTTTCTATGTAGTCAATGTAATTACAATAAAAATCCCAACAGATATTTAAACATTGATTCTAAAATTTATATGGAAGAGTAAATGTCCACAAATCCCCAAGATACTCCAGGAAAAAAATGAGAAAGATTTGTTCTGTGAAAAATCAAAATTCTTTATAAAGTTATGGCTTAATTTAAAAAACAGTATAATATTGCAGAGAGATAAATCAATGAAACTAGAAACACCAAACCAGACCTAATTTATATGGTATCTTTCTGTAATATAGGGGAGGCAATTGATCCTAATTTCCATCATAGTCATAAAAATTCTAGTTAATCAAATATCTAGATATAAAAGAACAAATTTCTATAATTTTAGACTAAAAACGAAAGAATGTCTGAGAATTCAGTTTGTTTTAATTGGATATTAGAACATCTATTTTGGTTGGTAATTACTCATGCTTTACTGGCATTTCATATTTTATTGTTTAATATTTTAACATCTCTGCAACAAAAACTTTATATCCAGAATACATTAATAACTCCTTCAAATTAATAAGAAATAAACATCCCAATAGAAAATTGGTAAAGCATATAAATAGGCAATTAACAAACAAGAAAATGGCCAATAAGTATGAAAAGTGTTCCACCTCAATAGTAATCAGGGAGATGTAGTTAAAACAAACAAAAACAAACAAACAAACAAAAAGCAGTGAGATACTACTTTCCATCCTTTAACCTGACAAAAAGTTAAAAGTCTGGCCACACCAATCGTTTGTAAGAATATGGAAAAATAAAAATCTCATGCTCACCTTCTATATATTGACACGATCATCTCAAAAAGCAATCTGGCAATATCTAGCACAGCTAAAAAAAATCGTGCACATCCTATAACTCAGAAATTCCACTTCCAGTTTCATATACTAGTGAAAATCTTTACACAAACACATGGTACACTGAACTTTGTTCATAAGAATAAAAATCTTAGAAATAATTCAAATGCCTGCATAGGGGAATGGATATAAAGTGTGTGATATATTCATGTAATAGAGTACTCTATATTAGTTAGATGTACAGGTACATTTGATAAATAGATACATCTATATGTATTAACATGGATAGATCTTTTAAAAAACATAGATTGAGTGGGGGAATAAGGTTTTGAAATGCAATATGTAGTATGAGAACTTTTAATGTATAAAATGCATAAAATATTATGTGTTATAAATGAATACCTATACAGTAGTAAATATATAAAAGTCTAGACTGAATACATGCCAAATTCATAATTGTTTTGAGGAGGAGGGATAAAACGGAATTGGACTAGAGAGGGAAATATGAGAGATGTAAACTTTACCTATATTGTTTTATTTCTTTATTTTTTTCCCTCTATTTATTCTCCTCCCCCCAACTTCCACCCCTGACCTTCAGATGTTGCCGTCTCCCCTTAAGAACTGGATCTCTGAAAGTGGGGCATCTCCTCCCACGCGCTCGTGGCATGAACCTGGGGCCTGGAGCACCTGAGGCCTGGCACCCCCAGTGCACTCGGCGGGGCTGGCGCACCTAGGGTATGATCCGTGGCTCCACCCGGGGTGTGAACCCAGGACCTTCTGTGTCTAAAGCAGATGTGCTAACCACTACGCTATGGAGTCACCACTTGTTTTATTTCTTTAAACAAATTTGTCACAGACTAGGAGAAAATATTTGCAGACGACATATCTGATAAAGAATTGCTATCCAAAATATTGAAAAAAAAAAAAAAAAACATTTACAACTCAACGATAAGAAAACAACCCAATTAAAAAATGGGCAAAAGACATAAAAAGATGACTCACCAAAGAAGATACACGAATGGCAAATAAGCATAAGAAAAAATGCTCAGCATCATGTGTTATCAAAGAAACGCAAATTAAAACAACAATGCAATACCACTACACACTTATTAGAATGGCCAAAATCCAAATCACTGACAGCACCAAATGCTGACAAGGATGTGGAGCAACAGGAACTCTCATTCATCACTGGTAGAAATGAAAAATGGTACAGTCACTTTGGAAGACATTTTGACAGTTTCTTACAGTACTAACCATACTGTTTTTACAAAACCAAGAATCCAGAGGATAAGTGGGCAAAAGGATGAACAGATGCCTTATAAAACAGGACATCAGTTTGTGAAAAAAAATATTTACTCAACATAGTAAGAACTTCTGGTTCCTGCCCATATGGCAACTTAACTTGGGGCTTTTAGCTTCCTGTGTAAAATTAATCCTGGAATAGCTATAGAAGAAGGAAAAATAAATTTCAGAAACTAATCTTTCCACAGTGACACTAACGCTGATTTAAATGACGTGTTGAAAGGAGGTAGTAGACTGAAACTTGAGATGGAGGACAGCTAGAGTTGCAGTGAGAGGATATGTTAGAATAAAACTTTGTAAATATTGCACTGGCCTCTCCTGTGTGTGTCTGGGGCAATCATTTCCTATGCATTCACCATAAAAGTCAATTGCAACTTTTCAACTGTCAGTGCAGATGTTCCATGATATTACCAAGAGACCATAGAAGCCCCATTGGGGTGCCCATTGACCTTCACCTTTGCCCCTCTCTGTACAATTTACCCAGGCTTATGAGTTACAGCCTAGGGAGACAGCCTCCTAATACTAAAGAATAAAAAAAATAAAATAAACATACTATTAACATATGCTCCAGCAATTATATTTCTTGGTATTTACCCGAATGAGCTGAAAACGTATGTCCGCACAAAAAACCTACACATGTACATTTATGGCAGTTTTATTCATAATTGCAAAAACTTGGAAGCAACCAAGATGTCCTTCAGTAGGTGAACAGATAAACTATGGTACATACAGACAATGGATTATTTCTCAGCATTAAAAACAAATGAGCCATAAGAAAATATGAAGGAATCTTAAATGATTATCACTAAGTGAAAGAAACAAATCTGAAAAAACTATGTACCATATGATTCCAACTATAACATTCTGTAAAAGGCAGAAGTATGGAAACAGTAAAAAGATCCGAGATTCCCAGGGCTTTGGCAGGGGAGGAGGAATGACTAGGCAAAGCACAGAGGGTTTTCAGGGCAGTGAAATTTTGTGTGATACTGTAATGGTAGATACATGTCATTATATATGTATCCAAATTCATAGAATATACACCAAAAATGAACCCTAATGTAAACTATGCACTTTGGATGAGAGCGACGTATCAGTGTTGGTTCATTGATTGTAACAAATGTTCTACTCTGTGCAAGATGCAGTGAGGGAGGCCTGTGTATGGTCTGGTTGGGGGGCGAGGATAATATAGGAACTTTCTGCTCGATTTTGCCATAAACCTAAAACCTGCTCTAAAAAATAAAGTTTATTAATTTTTTAAAAATCTGAAGTACACATGAAAAATATTAACATTTGTTCATTTGGGTTGATGAGTATCTAGGTTTATTTATCCTTTGTAGTTTTATTTTGTTATTTTTAATTTTCAAGTAAAGCATTTAAAAATATATATAGCTGCAACTGTAAAATGAAGATAATAAAGATGAATATTTTATAGTGGTAACAGATAATTCACAAAGAAAATAAAATGCATAATAAACATAAACATTTATACTTTCAAAAAAAATCAGAAATTTATAAAGTAAAATCTATTAGAAACATAAGAAAGCACTGAAAAAACCTCAAGAACAGTGCTTTTCACTTGCCTTTCAAAAAATCACTAGATACAATGGATAAAAAATTAACAAGGATATAACAGATATGAAGAAGCCATTGCACACCTGATTTAATATATTTCGAACTTTGTAATATAAAACATTATATATTTTGGATCACATATTTAAAATTCTTTTCAAATATCCTTGGAACGTTTTTAAACATTGATTATATATTAGACAACAAATAACGGTTGAAATATCTAGAAAATAGACATATGAAGCCCTGGTGTCCTGGTCCTATATCAGATCGCATGTGGAAGGAGCTGGGCAGCCAGGGAACGGCGCCCACCTCCGGTCTCAGACCCAGAGTCGCTCAGCACAACCCTCAGATTTTACCTCAGGCCAGGTCTCACGCTGCTCCCACAGGGCTGCCAAGATGCCCAGGGCAATCGTGTCCCTCTTTGGACAGTCCCCTTCTGAGGAGGAATGAGAGACCCAACTGAATGGAGAACAGCCACAGCCTGGGTTCTTCTTGACCTGATTTACACAAGTCTCAAATCACGGCCTCGCAACCCTGTCTTTCAGAGCAACCTGCAATTCTCTGTAAACCCTCTGCTCGTTGAATTTCCCTCCAAATTAGTTGGACTTCTGGAGGGAAAGAGGCAAATGAGGAAAAGAACACAGGAGAGACAGAGGAGGAAGGAAGGTAGGACACTGGTGAGTGTCAAATGCCAGAGGGAAGTCCTGGCAGTGAAGCATGTGCCTCAGGCTTCCCAGGCGAAAATTTTCTCTGGCTAATTTAACATGTGTGAGCTGGGTTTGCTCACTCTTATGAGCAGTGCATGTCAGGTTTCCATGGCCATACGTAAAACCCCGGAACAGACTGGGTCTACACCTTCCCATAAACCCGAGTCAGAAATAAACGGGAAGATTTATAAAGGGGAGGTGCAATTCTTCTGCTACATTGCTTTAAAGATGGAGAAATAAATGAGTTAAACCATTCACTCAGTGTTTCATGAAGCAGATCTAATGTGCAATTTTGTGGCCTGACGTGACTTTAACTCTTCAGTAAATCAAAAAGCTTAACAAATATTAAGATGGCAAAGATTACCTGTGTGGGACAGATTTGTTCTCTCATTCATTATCATTTAGGAAACAGAGGGCTGCAGAAGAAAGCAGCCAGCCAGTCATGTGACCAAGGGAGAGGGGCTGAGAGGTGGTAGAAGAGGCCAAACCCAGCCAAGACCCTCACAGTGAATACTGACCTCTCCAGTCCTCCAAGAAGGATGCCCGAGAGTTATAACTGGGGAAGGTTCCAGAAAGTGAGGCCTGGCCCTTTGCTGGGTGTTTCCAGGGGGCCTCTCTTTTAGCTCCTGACACCCCTCAGAGCAGACCAGTCACACCCCCGCACCAGCCACTGTGCTCCATGGACATAAGGCACAGATATAGGCCTTGCTTCCTCCACAAGAAACATGTGAGCATTGCCCCAAATCCACTGAAATTATGCCACGTGGGAGAAGATCCCCCCAAGTATGTACTTCCGAGAGACTGACTTAGGGGACCCCAAGTTTTGAAACCTTTCCATATGAAGAAGGCAAACAAACAGGGGGACAAAAGGCAATGGCCCCACCCTCCTTTTTCCTGTCATACCCATCAAAGCCAACACCGGAGGCCAGAGATGGCCATTTACTCAAGAAACACCTAGAACTTCCAAGCTCTAGAGCTGGAAAGACTTAGCAGTCTTCCAGTCCTGGGGACACAGTGACCTGTGGAACCCTGGACCTGCATGTTCCTGTGGGCCTTGGGGACCACCAAAGGGACTGACAGGGAGGCAAGGAATAGGGGCTAATGGGGTCCTCGCTGCCCAGCAAAGCGGCTCTACCAGCACACTTTCCACCCACTGAAATGTTACGTAAGCTCTCTGAGGAAGAGAAAGGTCACCTCTGCTTATTTTGTAGATGACAAAACTGAGGTTTAGAGAAGAGAACACCTGGGCACAGTACCCAACCAAGCTGTAGGAGATTCAGTACTATAGGAGGTCAAAGGAAGAAAAGAGGTTAGATGCCACGGGGGCCCTAAAGCCCCTCTTAGTTAACACACCTCCGAAAGAGGAGATGAGCAAAGAAAATTAAAGATTCTAGATCCCCAAGGTAGATCGGTGACTATAGTTGAAAAATGGCCCCAAAGATTGTGAGTGGTGACATGGGCCCCATGGCAGAAATGTTCTCCAACACAAAGGTGCCACATGCTTGCTTCACAGGCCCCTACAGAGCCAAGCTAACAAGTTCACCCAAGATGATGTGACCTGCACCTGCCCAGGGTGTCCCCAGGAAAATGGCCAGTCAGACACCTCTCCTCCTAATCGCGCCCTCTGCCAGACTGAATACATCCAGAATCAATGCTCAGAACACATCCAACTCCTCCTCCTCACAGCTACTGGGAACCCCAAGTACAGGAGACATCCTTGCTGATGAGGCTGAGAAGCCTCAGGTGTTTCTCAGAGCCCAGGAAGAAACTTCCTCTTGTATCCAGGGACCCACCTTAACGACGTTAAAAGGGAGAGAATGAGGGAAGAAAGAAATGAGTTGTAGAGGTTTACACTGAAATTTTTTCCTGGTGTCTAACCAAAATGACCTTTTTAAAAAAATTTTGTATTTTTAAAGATATTACCCTCTGTTATTATTTGTCTGAAAATCCATAATAGTCCCATTTTATTAGATCCAAATTTCCTCTTTAGACAACAGAGCCTAAGAGCCTCTCCAGAACAAGTAAATAATATGCATTGTCCAAAGTAATTTGTAGACACAAATACATACACGCTCTGCTCAGATTACCAAAAGGACAAAATCGCCAAGAAGATGAGGATGTCGTTTAATAATTTCAAAACTAAATATTTCTTCACCGAAACAGAAATGCCTACTGTGTCCTGGAAAGGTCCCCTTCAGCCTGTTCGATAAATTACACCTCATTTTTCCACATGCCATTTCTGATGGCTTTGAAAGAGCAGCCAGGAGAAAGTCATCTTCAAGCCCGCATGCACTATTTTCAGGAATAGATTTGTCTCCGTCCTTCTCCCACTCCCATAATCACCACATGAAATATGCTAGTGTCCACTCTCAGAAGCCACCTTCAGAAAGGGATTAGAGCACCTGTTCACCACAAGCTCCAGGTCCCTTCTGCTGGCTGTCTCCAAGCTCAGCCCTGTTGGGGACTGGGCGCTGGCCAAGGAGAGCCCTGCTAATGGTCGACATGCGCCGAACGCCCACAGGCAAACGGATGGGAGCAGTTGCTCCATCTACTCTGAGCCCAATAACTGACTGGGCTAAAACCAGTCAGAAGCCTGGAGACAGACTGCTTGGAAGGAGAATAGGGGATAGGAGAGGGCGGGGAGAGAACAGCCCGGAAGAGCAACTTTGGAGAAGCAGCCCGGGTCTCTCCTCACTCTGCCTTAAGAAGGGAAAGGAAGTGTGGGATGGTGGCAGCCTGGGGACCTCAGGACACACCTGGGGTCACATATCCCTCACTCTGCACTCTGGCAGATCTGGTTCTAGGCCTCCCTTCTGAAATGCTCTTCCTACTGCTTTCTGCTAAATCCTGTCCAATGCCTCAAATTTGGGAAGTTTACAATTTTTTAGACCATAGTGTAAAATAGTCAAATGGTATCAATAGATAAAAGTCCTAAGTGGTACATCTAAGTCAAAGGTGGGCTTGGAGGTGAGAGGAAGTAACTCTTGGGGCCAAGTATTCATTCTCCCCCTCCTTTCATTATGGAGCACTGGAGTTCAGTCTTCCTCTTAGGAATTTGCTTAAAGCAAAAGTAATGACCCTAACTACATGTCCCTTAAAGAGGTCAATTACTCTGAACAGAACAATGAAGAAGCGGAACTGGGTGCCAATTTATGGTGACTCCAATAGACAGTCACTGGAGCACGGTGATGTTCTAGCCACTCCGTCCCACCCCCTTTCATAGGAAAGAAAGGGAGGTCAGGAATTAGGGCGAAAGGAAGTGACTTCGTGCCTTCTACAGTTTATTGGGGTCAATTTTATGGTTATTGCAAAACCAAAAACCAGTTGCATGGTTCATTCGAAAGGCCCCTGACCATCATTTAGTGATAGAGGATTCTGCACAAAGTGCTGATCTGTATGTCAGTTATCAATAAGAGATTTGTTGGCACTGGCTGTTGGCGCTGCCGGACTGATTAGTGTCACAGGTAGACAAGGGAGGCTGGTCTTCACCTGAAACCGTAACATTGCTCAATATTTCTTGGTTCTGTGAAGCAGGGTCATTTTCCTAGTTACCAAAGCAGAACAGATGTTCCATCCCAGGCAGTGAAAACCCTGAAGACATCCCCCAAAACATAGTTCATTAGAGGAAGAGGTACACTTGGCCATGACATTTTGAAGGAGGTCACATCCAAGAAGATGGACAACTTCTGATATATTTTCTAAGAAAGATATCACAGAACTTTAGAGCCACATCTTGAGAAAAGTCCATCCAACTACTGCTAGTTAAATATACTTGGATTTCTTCGGACTTGTCATTTACACTTTCCTGTAAAGCTCTTCTGTTTTCTTTTTTTTTTTTTTTCCCCATTAGACTGTATGTTCCCTTAGGAAAGGAGTCATGTTTATTTCTTCTATAGTATAGGTTTCATCTCATGAAGACACACACACACACACACACACACACACAGAACCAAATGCCCTAAAAAGTGATTGTGGATAAGGACACCCACTGGCAAACATCAGACCACTAATTTCCCAAAGCCTCACGGGCTCCATCAGAAGGCCAGCAGAGTCACAATGGCTACTTAATGATGACACTCCTCCAGGTGTTTTCGTATTAACATGGCCCAATGTAATGTCAAGCTGGGAAGAATAAAGGTTAATATATTCTATTAGTCTCAATTGTCATAAGAATTTTACCTAACAATATGGTTCATTAAATGCTGAATCTAACAATTATGTTCACCATAATAGAAATTATTCAGACAGATATGATCTGAATAGTTGTGATTTATTAATTTAGACACAAATTTAATTAGCAATTGATTTCAATTGTGTCTCCCCCTGAACAATAAGTTTTGTTGAAAAGCATCCTGGAAAAAAAAAAAGATCAACTAAGAAATATCAGGTAACAATAAAGGAAGCAACCACTCCACGTTCTGAAATGCTATTATGGCTTTCCCCTGAAACAATAACAACAAAAATCATTCCAGGTAGCTTGAAGAGTGGCTACTTCCTGTCCTTCTGAAACATTGCTTCTGACCCCAGGGGCAATGACACCGACGCGATCAGGATGTACAGCTATGGCGGTACAGACACACTCACAGGGCAGAGGCAATGTTAGAGGTCCAGGCTCTTCTGGACCCATTGCAAACCCCATCTCCAGCGCCGGGTCTAAAGGAAGAACTATCACTGTGGTCTCCATCTCCTGTCCCCTGGAGGGCCCTGAGAAAACCTAGTGTGACCCCTCACTGTCTCCACAAGTTTCTGATTCTTGAAATCAAACTTTTACTTTCCTTCTGTGATAGCAAACACAAAAGAATGTTATTCATAATCCAAAAGAAAAAATGGAGACACAGAAATAGAAATAGAAAAGACGGCTTTGTTTTTCAAAGGGAAAAATGGAATTTTCCTCTCAATTGTCCTTTGATCAATTCTCTACACTCACTTCCATTCCTACCCCAACTAATATCAATTTTCCATTTAGAAAAAGGAAATGTTTGGCTTCTCATGATGCTCAGAGATTTAGGGTAGGCTAATGACAGGGTAGGAAAGATGGGAGGAAGTGAAGGGAGGAATTGGAAGAGATATTTTCATTCTTTTTATTTCTTCTTCCACTGACCTCACCCCTAACTGACTTCCCTCCCACTGGTTCCATTGGACTATCAAATATTGTTAAATATACTCCTTTAACAAACACATATATTAATGATAGAAGTAGACTTTTGGGATCCTGGATTTAAATATTTTTATATTCAGATGGTGTTCCCTCAATATAATTCTCCACTAAAGGAAATCCAGTCTCCTTAGTGCAATGGCCAATTCTAGGTCTGGGGTATAAAATATACAAGATGCACCTAGAACGTCTAGTCACACTAGGCAACCAGCAGGACTACCAGTCTTGTCAAAAGGATTCAGGTGCTGACTTAAAGGGGATCCATCCAATGGCAAAAAGCTGGAACTTTATTGAAATACACCAAACATATTATAAACCCATCATTTCCTGATGATGCAAAACAATACCACCACTGCCTCATGGGTCACTTCTGGAGAATAAAACAAAATCAACTCAACACTCTGAAAACCAAAACATAAAGAGAAAGAATCAAGAATTTATCTGCCTTTTTCTGTAGGCACTGCACCACAAAGTAAACAAATAGTTGAGAAGTTCCTCTTCCTAGACATATTGTAGTTGTCAAATAAAGGAAGAATAGTAAAATTTGAATGTCACCATTTTATAACTCTAATAAGTAATGAATCTAAGCAATGATCTTCAGTGTTTACTGACATCACAAAGAGAAAGATGACCAGACGTCGTGAGCTCCGGGTGGAGGTATAGGACATCATCTATGACGTACCCTTGCAAAAACACTGAATCTCATTGCAATGGACTGAATGTTTGTGTCCCTCCAAAATTCGTGTGTTGAAACCCTAATCCCCAATGCGATGGTGTTTGGGAGGCAATTAATTAGGTTGTGAGGGTGGAGTTGTCATGGATGGAATCAATGGAATCAGTGACCCTCTAAGAAGAGGCCAGAGAGCCAGCCAGCGCTTTCTGCCACGTGAGGATAAAGCAAGCAGTCGGCAGTCTTCAGTTCAGCAGAGGGCCTTCACCAGGACCCAGCTGTGCTGGCGCCCTGATCTCACAGTTCCAGCCTCGAGAACTGTGAAAATAAATGCCCCTTGTTTCTAAACCACCCTGTCTATGGCACTTTGTTATAGCACCTTGAACTAAGACACTCACCAAGCCGCTGGATTTAACTGCCAGTTTACAGAAATATTGGAGGCAGAAAAACGTGTTCAGTGACATCACATAATTGCATCTAGCAAAATTAAAAATGTAGAAAACTTTATAGGACAAAGCACCGGTTTTTCTTTTAACCCACAAATCACAAGGAAAATTCAAAACAAAAATATTTACAAAAGGAGAAATGGGAAACCAGTGGATTGAAAGAGACTTTCTTTGAGCCATATCAACCAAGTGTGGACTTCATTTGAATTCTTCAACAAACCACCTAAACAAATAAATAATTAGGAAAATTTGAACACAAACTAGACATCGGATGATCCTAAGGAATTGTTATTTTCAAGTGTGATAATGGTAATGTCGATATATGTGTATTTGTGTTTTTAATGAACAAGGTTTTGTCTTATACAGACACATACATACTGCAATACTTACTGGAGAAATGATATGATGCAGGACCAGGCTGGGGTCAGGTCCTCTGGCAATGCAAAGGCATGGTCAGCAGCCGGGTCAAAGTCTTCTACAACATTGCACCCTAGACTCCTCACTTGCATCACCCCATTCTGGTCCTTGTGTGATGTCTGCAATTTGCTTCAAAAAAGTCAGTAGTGGGGAGAGAGTGGCTGGTGGGAATATAAACAAAAAAAGATTTGAATCATTCTAGATCAAAAAATGTAATTTTTTTAAATCCTGAAAATTGGTCATGCTATTAAAAAAAATTGAAGCTGACAGTAACTTTTGAAGTAACTGACAGTAATTACTGTTTTCCAATTTACTACCACTCAGAACTAGACTGTGGGCTCTTTCACATCAGATCTTATTCAGCTTTGATTGACTGACTTAAAAATACATATTGTGCATCTCCGTGAACCAGGCTCTGAGCTCGGAGCTGGAGTAGCAACATTGAACAAGAAAGTCCCTGCCCACATGATACTTCCATTCTAGTAAAGGACACAAACACACTGACACAAAAGGGAGAGGCTTCTAAGACAGAAAAATACAGAGGGGGATGTATTTGAGAATAGGAGGCTGAAGAAAGCCTCTCTGAGGTGGGGCTACTAGAGCTGAGGGCCATGGGAAGAGAAGGAGCTGGGGGCACTCCAGGCAGAGGCAACAGAAACCAAATGAACAAAGGCTCTAACTCAAGAAAGACCTGGCATGTTCAAGAAAACACGAGGACTGGTAGAGCTGGCACATAGCCAGCAAGAGGCATCGAAGGACAGATTAGGATAACGAGATAGGCATGGGCTAGGTCATTCAAGTCTTTATAGGCACAATAGATGTTTGCTTGTTGATTTTTTAATCTTATATCCACTAGAATAATCGGCGTGTCTGTTGCATAATAAACTCGAATGTACTGATCTGGATTAATTCCTTCTATATTTGGAAAGTTGCTCTGTTGGAACCTCAGACATAGGCTCTTTATGGATTAATTCTCACATTTGTATTAACCACGGTTCTGTTGATTGCTCGAGTCTGTTTACTTCCGAAAACCTACTGAAACTGGCCTGTTTAACTCCTTCCCTACTTCAGCACAGGTTTGGCTAAGAGCAAAATGTCAATGAGTCTGAGAATCCTTCATGCTTTTCCACAGTTTGAAGTGAGTTGCACGGTGGAATTAATTGAGGTTGGCAGGAATAAGAAGTTGGACATAGCCTCTTAGTACCAGGAGCATGAAGTCTTCCCAGTCTGGCTTCCTCATTTAGTTTGAAATAAATTTCTGGAATGTCAAACACCGCCACATTCAAAGGTAAGTATATATGGATGTTTCTAAGCCAAATAAAAACATCTTTTGGATTATCTTCCATTTCCTATTACGTGTGATACAGTTCCCCTTGTTTAGTGTCTATGATCAAGAGTTAACATTACACCCCAAATACAAATGAATGGGAAAGGTAACAGAGGGCAAAGGCATTCAAAATAGGCTGAAATAGAAGCAATTTGTCTATGTTTAATATGTTGGGTGAAAGGACTTTCACCTGTTAGGAGGACAAGGTAATCTAGCTTGAGGTCTTGAAAGAGAGAATAAATTGTATGCTCTCTTTCTTCATAATTGTTCACATTTAATGGCATTACAAGGGCATGTTAGCTCTTCCAACTGAAAGCAATTTAATGAGAATGTGTGCATGTTGGTGGCATTGATATGTTAATGCTGGGAATGAAATATAAACCTTTGGGGAAACGAATGCTGAAGAGGACACCAAGAGGCTTTGTGGGCTCCAAAGAAGAATAACCTAGAAAAAACCTCTCCCCCTGCAACCTTCAGGCAATGGGAACTCAAGTAGATGGAGATGAAAAGATTATCAGCTGGGATCTCCATGATCTGAAACCACCACCAAAGAGAGCAGACACCACCCCTTGGAATTTACCCTTTGTCTTCAACCCCTTGTCTCAAACGCTAAGTCTTCATATGCCTAAAAACATGTAAAATTCATCTTTAGTAAATCTTCCCTGATGAACCCCATCCATACTGGTCACTCTACTTGGGTTCCATCTCGCACATGTTGAGGTACTGCTTCAAAGAACACAATTTGCTGATACGTTGTTCCAGATCATTTCATCTGGGTATTTTTGTGTTTGTTTGAGAATTCAGGTGCCTGGAACTTCTCCCTCTCATTTGGAAATTCAGGTATAAAGTCAATTTTCTATAATTGTTTATGGCATTATTCCCAGAAGTGTAACTATTGGATGACATTTCCATCAGAGATGAAAACTGACCAGCCATTTTGATTAAACATTGCTTTGTCACTGAAATTCCAATTTAGTTGATATAATTTGTATTGATTCTTTCCATATGTTCCTTCCTCAATTCCCAGTATCTCCACTTCCTCCTTCTGCCCCTTTATCAGTAGGCTCTAGACACATGGACAACTGCCTGGAGGTTATCAACTCTGCTGCCAATATGGAATTTCACACTCATGCACACAAAAGTAAAAATGAAAGTCTGAAAGAGACTAGTAGAAAAAAGATAGTTTGGGGTTCATTTCTTCAAGGGTCTTGGGCCTGCCTTCTGTTAAATTTGTGTCCTGTCCTGTAGACAGGACATGTAGCCATCTATTTTTCATGACTGGGCATCTTCTCCTATGAAACCCCTGACCTGCCTGTCAGAGAGAACTGGAACCCCTTCAGAAGCCCCTCCTTACATTTTTATCTCTACCCCAAAACCACAGAAGGAAGGATCCTAAGACTATGAACCAGAAAAAGTGTTGCTGATGATAAAAATACCTAAGGGTGACACTAGGACTTATCTAGAGAAGACTCAACAGGCCTTAAAGCATCTGAAAAGTTGACTGTACTTTTAGCTTCCATTCATTTTACACATGATTTAGAAGCATGAAAGATGCACACTCAGAAGCAGAATAGATCACATTGGCTAGTCCCTTCTTTCTCTTCGGCATTCTTCTGGTGCCACCTCAAACTCCATCTCCTCAGTAAGGACCTCTAAGCCTCTGGCAACCCCAGGACTGACAAGCCGTCATTCCTGGCCACACCTAGAGCACTCAGTATGCACCCGGTTTGCCCGATCTTGCCATCGGACTGTGTGCTTTGAGAAGAAAGACAGAGTCTTCTTCAGCTTTTATCCCACAGTTACCGAAAGAGCAGCACTAAGTACTATTTCAATAAATATTGATCCATATAAAACCTTTACTTTTAAAGGACAAGATCTTTGTTACTTATTTTGTAAGTTATCTCAAAGTAGAACTAAATAAAAACCATTAAAAAAGAATTCATGAACACCATCTCCAGATCAGTAAGTGGGAAGTCGGTTAGAATTAGAGTGAGGTGGGAGGGGAGTGCAATAGCAAAGAGAAGGAAGACATCCATCCTGCCCTCTCCACTCTAATTTCTGGGCATTCTCCTACCTTAAGCCTGACCCCAACCCCCTGATCATCATGAAAAGGAAAAGATTTCTTCTAAGAAGAGAGAGGATGGTCCCTAAGGTCTGACCTCAGTGTTGGCAGTGGTGGGTGAGGATGGTGGTAGAAGGAGGGGTAGGGATTGAACTCGAGGGACCACTTGCTGTCAGAGCAGATGGGGCCCAGGAGATTCTCTTAATCCAACTTCCACATTTAACAGATGAGAAAAATAATGTCCAAAGAGGATGAATAGCTCACTCTAGGCCATAGAGTTGATCTGGGAAAAATAGGGATTAGAATTCAGGTTTCCTGACTCCTGGTTCTATATTTTGAACTATCTATGTCTATTAACTATATCTCTTAAATTAATATGATATTATTAATGAAAGTGAAGAGCTAGAATTAACCTATTAAAAGCTGGAGATTCACTAATCGAATTTTTTTAATTAACTACCTATAATCTATCTATGAGAGATACAAAGAGAGTGACCTAGGAAAGCTATAATAAAGGGCTGGCAATATAAAATATTAGCAAAGGTGTGAAGTACGTGACTCGTGGGAGGGTCAACTGGCAGAGCCATTTCAGAGAACTAGTTAGCAATATCTGGTGAAGTTCAAGACGCATATTCCCTTTAACCCGCTGATTCCACTTCTAAGTATAGGAACTCTCATGCATATGCATGAGAAAAAATGTTCATTAATGTAAATTATATTAGAAATAGCAACTGGAAGACAGTCCTGTCGGAGATCAGGCTGCCCGGGAAACCGGCTCTGAGGTGGATATCTGTGTGCGGGAGAGTTCTGAGCAGTATTCTCGGAGCGATACCTGTGAGGGGCTGAGGGAGGCAGGGCTGGGAGGAGGGAGAAGTCGAACCGCGCCGCAGTGATAACACAGGTCTCAGCCAGTCCTGCAGAGAATTCCGGATCTGAGACGGCACCTCAAAGTCATACCAAATCGAGGCAAGAAATTCAGGCCTTCGTACCCCTCAACAGCAAGTCACTGGATAAGAGCTGTCCTGGAAGCCCAAGAAGGGGCGTGACTTTGATGAGCAGCTACCTTTGGCTGCAGGTGATGGCTGCAGAAGGACTCAGCTGTGACGCATCAGCAGCCACATTCCCTGCTCTTGAGAGAATGAATACCTTGAATCTGAAGGAAGAAGTAGGTGGCACACCCCCGAAAAAATCCAGCCAAAAATTAAAATACATTTCTGAAAAAATCTTAACTTGAAGAAATAATGTACAAGTATCAAACTATTTAGAAGTGAATAACAAATAAAACACAACATATGGAAATCAGTGACGTGTACCCTTAATGAATTAAGAAAATGTACTGCCTTTATGCATTTGATAGACAATAAAATTGTGATAAACTAATTAGAAATCTAAAAAAAAGAAAAAATAAACCAGATAAAGCAGAAAAATTAAGATAAATTCATAAATTAATAAAGATAATATTTTTTTAAAAAAGTGTTGATCAATAAAACTAAAAGCTAAGTCTTTGAAAAAAGCAAAAAAAGTAAACTGGTTGAGTCTAACCAAGAAAAGAAAAACTACAAATGAATGGAAAAGGATATTTAGCTACAGCTATAATTTTTTAATTATAAGAGAATACTATGTAAAATGTTATGCCAATAAATTGGAAATGTACATTAAAAATAATGATTATAAGGAAACCATAAATTATAACAGCCTCAAGAAGAAATATAAACATCAATAAACTGATAACCTTTGGAAAAATTCTACCAAACATTCAAAGAACAGAGAACACCCAATTTATACCAAATACTGCATAACACGGAAAAAAAATGGAAACCTAATAAACTCATTTTATAAATCTAACATAACTCTAATACCAAAAATGGACAAGTCCAACACAAGAAAATAAAATTCTAAGCCAATGTCACCTATGAACAGATGTACAAAAGGCCTAAACAAAATATTAGCAATTTATTAGCAGCATATTAAAAATAATGAGTCATAATCAAGATAATTTTATCCTATAAATGTACAAATGGCTTAAGCTTTAAATATCTATTAATGTTACCCATTGCATTAATATAGTAAAGGAAAAAATATAATTCTTTAAGTAACTGTACCCCCAAATCAACACCTATTTATAACGTTGATTATTTATGTTATCACTGATTACAATGGCCTGCGGTGGCTTAAATGGCTCACAAGGGCCAACACAATCTAGCCTCCTGTTACCTCTCTGACTTCATCTTTTTCTAGCTCATGGATAGAGGACACAGAATAGCATTAACCATTGCCACAGTGACTGAAGACTATGGAACAGAAGTCCTCTTAAGTAGCTGTGGCAGTGTACCTCCCATGAGTCGTATACTTCACATCCTTGCTAGCGGATCCTGGTGAAAATCTCGGGCTTTCAGTATCATAGTTTTACTAGCGGTGGAAACTGAGTAAATGGTACATAGGATTCCACTGTACTATTTCTTACAACTGCATGCAAATCTGCATGCATGAAGATCTCAAAATAAAAATTTTAATCAAGAAAAAATGAAGGCAAAAAGAAATGTTCTCAAATAAGCCAGAGCTGAGAAAAGCCGAGTAAATTCACGAGTACTTCTGGACTACACTAAAGAAAGTTCTTCATGCTAAAGATGATCTCACACATCTGTGTGGAAGTACAGAAGTACGAAATAAACAATACCAGTAAAGGTAAATGTGTAGGCCAATATAAAAGCAAGACTATTAATATCCAAAAGAGCAAATACACACACACCACGACAATACTAACAATACATATAGCCTATAACCCAGTAATTCCATATCTCAATATTTGCCCAAGAAACACAATAACATACACACGCAAAAGGAGGCACTTAACAAGGGTATTCATTACAGCTTTGTTAGCAAGAGCAACTAATTGAAAGTAATATGATTATCCATCAATAGGTGATGCTAAGTAAATTTTGTTATATACATACAATGAAAAACTATGCAGCAGTTAAAAAAAGAAGTGATGTTATATTTAATTGTGCTAATATGAAAAGAGTTTCTAAAAAGTAATAGATATATATATATAATATAGTACCATGTAAATAAAACATTATCATTTTCTAGAGGATTTATAAATACATAAATGTAACACTTTTGATCAATTACTTTGGCAGATATTGTTGTAAATGCTTTACAGAAATTAATCGTACAAAGACCCTAGGAAATAGGTATTATTATTGTCCCGACTTTTGCAGGGGAGGAAACTGAGGCATAGAGTTAAGTACCTTGCCCAAAGCCCTCAGCTGGTGACGGGATTGGAATCCAAACCCAAGCAGTTGCTTCCAGAGTCTGTGCCCTTCCAATAATGTCCTAGAAATGGTCTTGAATGATATACTCCAAATTTTTAGCAGTGGCCATCTCTAGCAAAAAGAATGAGTTTGGGGGTGGTTGTCCAGAAGACTTTATTTTGACAGTTTTTTTTTATTAAAAATTATTGAGGTGACATCGATTAACAAAATCAAATAAATTTCAAGCCAGGAGAACTTTAGATTTGTCTGTACTGTTTAACAAGAATAAACTTATGTCTCATTCAGGGGTTTAAAAATAACAACTGAAATTTAAAAGGAAAGTGATGAACTTACTAGAAAAAAGTTTGAGATGAATTTAAAAGTTTAGTTCATTAGTGGCCTGATTCTATACCAGGAATATGGTCTCTACATAGAAATATATGTATATATAAATACAAATAAAAGCAACTTGTAAAATGATTTCAGGAAGTACATTACTGTTTTAAAAATATCTCATCAAGTAAGAGATAAAATGTTCACAAAAGTTGAATGTGGTTCAGGAGAAAGCCAAGAGTCTTATAAGTATCTTCCTAGTTATGAATTTGGGGACTCATACAAACCCAGCAAATAAGTTCTTGATCCAATTGTTCCTTGCAGTGGCCACGCAAATATTAAATTAAGATCATCCTCCCCCTAAATTATTTATTACTATACCTAGAATACTGCACTTGCTCATTCACTCAGTACAGTAGACCCCACTCCCCTTATTTGTGGTTTCGCTTTCCAAGGATGAAATTACCCACAGTCAACCAAAAGTATTAAACGGAAAATTCAAGAAATTAACAGTAAGTTGTAATTGCACACTGCACTGAGCAGCGTGATAAAGTGTTCCACCGTCCACTGTTATCCAGGCTAGATACACTACCCACCAGTAAGTCAGTTAGTGACATCTGGGGTATCAGATTGACTGTCACAGTATCTCAGTGCTTTGCATTCCTGTAACAATTGTTTTACTTAATAATGACTCCAAAGCACAAGAGTAGTGATGCTGCCAATGCAGATATGCCAAAGGAAAGTTGTGAAGTGCTTCCTTTAAGTGAAAACCTATGCGTGTATAGGGGGAAAAAAACATAATATACATCGGTTTCATTACTATCTATAGTTCCAGGCATCCACTGGGGAGTCTTGGGACGTACTCCCCAGGGATAACAGGGGACTACTGTAACCAAAAGGAATTAAACGGGCTTCTACTTAACCTGAACCATTCCTAGGAAACTCACTAATTAGACTGAGCTCTGAGGAGATGGATGGTCGCAGAACTGAGATGTTCAGTCAACCGTGCACAACCGATGAAACGGAAAAAGGACAAGGTGAAAGGCAGACTGTTCGGTGGGAGAGAATGTCCGGGAAGCCCCTAATGAGTTAACTAACGGAGGCAGGAGATCCCTGGAAGGGGTTCATCAGCTCCACATGCCCATTGGCCTTACCCGGAAGCCCGATAATCAAAGCAAATCAGTCCTGGTCTGGAATCCCCAGAGAGCACAATAGGTCAGCCAGCTGGTGCAAGGTCCCGCATTGCCAACGGTGTTGTAGAGCTGGGAGTTTCTCACTCAGAGCTCAGGACTCCAGCAGGCAAAGCCTCGGATCAAAAGCAGACAGCTGGAAGGGACAGAGCAATCACATCAAAAAGAATCTTGGGGCTGGATCAGACCTTCAGAAGTCATTTAACTTTCCCTTTCCAGCCCTCAGAATAGAACAACTTTCCACCCCATCATTTTTTATTATTACTATTTTATTTTTACTATTTTTATTACTTTTATTATTATTATTACTATTATTTTATTATTATCATTGTTATTTTAAAAGAAACCCTCTGTCAGAAAGAAACCCTCTGTTAGAACTGATCTCTAAGCCCAGTTCTCCTTGGGCTTTTTTGAAATAACTCCCTTAGAGGAGTTAGAGATGAAATGCGAGGCCCCCAAAACATATTAACAAACTTCTTTGGGCTAAAAAGAGATTTGTACCCACTTTCAGAAATTACATAAAAAATCCTGTTATTATAAAAACAAGTAAGTTGTGGGAATAAGGGGTAGGGAGAGAAGGAAAGATATGTTTTAATGTTACAAAGGGGGGTTATTTTAAAAATGGAATCATTTTGTGATTCTTGAAGGTTGATTGTCATGGTATATGTGATTGTTTACAGAACAGTGACTGCTTCATAGAAAATTTTAATAGGCAAATTAAAAGTTAAATTAGCCATCATCCATTGTGTAGCTCTAAAACACAAAGCCGCATAAATTCATAGGTTTGGCACTCCACAATCTACCTGGCTAGACCATGAGTTTTATTGGGATCTTCACACAGCAGAAAGAAGAGGGAAATTTGGTCCTGGTTAGGGAGGCCAGCAGTCAGAATCAGAATACCCAAAGAAAGGTATATTCAGAAAAGTTGTCAGAATCAAAAACACCCAACTGCCAAACAGGTGGTATCATTACGCTTCTTGGAAGGTTTGTCCAGAATGGAATGAGACACAGCCAGGGTCCAACCTCCACAACTGAACAGGAGCCAGGTCTTCAGGGCACAGGAAACCAAGGCAGAAGCCCAACAAGAAGACGTCCTGTCCGGGAGG
>CM053517.1:12287804-12365897 GCA_028627145.1 Eidolon dupreanum
CCCCCCCCCTCCCCCTTTGGACAGTGGAGAGGTTGCAGTGCTGCATGCCAGGGCTAGATGGCTCGAAACTGTCTGCTAGGGTGGATAGGGCACCAGTGAGACTTCTGGGGTGTCAGGGAAACCCACTGGAGCGTGAGCACCACTGCACAGCCTGCAAGTCATTGACCACAAGGCAGTAGCAAGAAGGAAGAAGCACCCCAGAACTAGGAAGAGAGGCCTCTGGCTGCTGGCCTGCCCTTTCTGCGCGCGCCCTCTACTGGCAAGGGTAATGTTGCACCAGCTGGCAAAGAAAATTTTCTACAGCACCCGGCTTCAGCCCCGTGAAGCAGAGCAAAGGAGGCTGAGTGTGAAGCTGAGAGACAATGAATTGATAACTGGTTACACTTAGCAATCCAAACGTGAGTGGTGTTTGGTAAATAGAAGCACACCTGCCATCTCTTTGAAAGGCAATTTATAGATACTCATTTCTTTGGAGTTTGAGGTTCGTGTCCCAGTAATAATAAGAGTGTTTTCTTTTGCATGATGACACCATGAGGTGTCCTAAGAATATAAAGACAAGCTTGGGAACTATAGAATAAGTTACCCCTGAGAGAAAGGCGGGGAGAGTGATCAAGAGGGATGCATGGAGAACCTTCAGATTGCTCAAGCAGGAGTGGGGTTCATGGATGTTTATTATATTATTCTAACCTATACTTCTTTGAATATCTGAAATATTTTGTGATAAAGATAAATACATAAAATAATTAAATGTAAATATAATTTTTAGACACAATGAGAAAGATTCAGAATCACTTCTTAAAAGTGCTCAAATTTCTTTTGTAGTTTCCATTCCTTGGATTGCTCCTTAAAACTGGTTTTTCTCAAGGTTCTGTCCTGAGCCCTTCTCTCCACTTACTCTCTACTCTGCATGGTCTTAGATAATTCCAGGACTTCCTTCTTTACATGAACGATATCCAAATGTTATATTTCTCTCCTGGATAGGGCTCCTGAGCAAGAGCCTGTTCACTCAACTGCTCCTTTGAGATTTCAATCTGGAGAGGCCACAGGTACCTAAAATTCTATCCATCAAGGCTGAACTCAGTATCTTTTCCCTATATCTGCTCCTTTTTCGTCTTCTGTCTTCCTAGCATCATCATCCAGCTCATTGCTCAAACAAGAAATCTAGGCCCTGCCCTTGTCCAACCTAATCGCCAAGTTCTGTCAAGTCCACTTTTTAATGTTTCTTAAATTGATTTATTCCCTCTATTTCCACTATGAATGTCCTGGTTGAAACCACCACGAATCCTCACCCAGGTCACCCACACTTCTCCTTCCGCCAACCTCCTGCTCCTCTGAGACCCAGTGTCCACACTGGAGTCAGACAAAACCAGATTATGGGGCCAGATGACCCGGAAGCTCTCTGGGGCAGCAGTTTACACTCTGTGACATTGTTCAAGGAGGTCAAACATGTGGTGCCAGTTAACTCAGGTTCACATCTGCGACTTATATCACTGGCAGAATATAGAGCAGTCGCAGTTCAGCCAAAGTAGATGATGTCCCCCTAAGAGCTGACCCAGCACTGCAGAGTATTCCTAATACTCAATGCAACTTGCCTGCTGCAGGCTGGGCCACACTACCAAGCTGTGACCAGCCGGAGGGCAGGCATCTAAAGCTCTGCTGAAATTTTGAAAGTGATTCACAGTGCAGATCTAATTAGCAAACCAGTGATTTATTTTATCTAAATCTGAAGGCCTTTATTAAGCCTCAAACATTGTTTTGTTCAGAAAATGATCCATTCAAAAAAAAAAAAAAAGACAGAGAGAACATGAAAAGAACTCAGAGAAGTAGGAATACTTTGTCTACGTGAAGTTCCCCCACCCCCCCAAAAAAAAGAAAGAAAATTTAAAATACATTTTTAACAAGATTGTAACCACACTTGTGTGAGTTGTATCTGCACACGATTAACACCTTCCAGGTGCTTATATAAGTTTAGACAGGAAAAAAAACATAATCCAAATGCATTAAATTGTTATGTTACATTCAGGGGGAAGAATTAACTCCTTATTTTGAACACAAAGAAAGAGATATACAATTTTTATTAACAAAAAAAATCCGTTTTATCTTCCAAAAATAAATATTAAACGAAAATGTTTTAATAGCTCCTGGAAGTGGTGTCAGACTCCTGGGCAGCCTAGGGCACTGATGACAATCTACCTCAGGGTTTGCTTCCAGAGAAGTAAAGCAAAACCCAAAGTCCTTAACCATTTCTACTAGAGCCTTCATGGCAACCCCACCCCCTCCCCACCCCCTGCGCCTCTTTCCTTTCCTCTCTCTTCCACAGTCTCAAACTCTGCTTCCTTTCAAGTCGTCCAACTCACCTCCTGCCACTCCCCTTCTCTGGCCTTCAGCCGGAGGAGCCCCACTGCTGCCAAACGCCCACCTTTGCTCCTTATCTCTTGAACGACTCCTACTGTTTTTTCAGTTCTCAGGTGAAATGTATCCTTTCTTTAAAAGTCTCTCTTGTTTCCCCAAGAAGTCTTCCTTAGGTGTCCCTGCCAGGTGGCCCTGTCACACGCTGATCCCTCCCTACACAACCCTCATCTCACTCACTTATAACTGTCTGTGAACATGACTATCTTCCTCAGATGTGTGTAACCTCCATCGGCTCCATGATGACTTCAGGGCTGTGACCTCTGCCCCTAACATGGTGCCTGGCACACAGGAGAGATTTAATAACTATTTGTTGATTAAATTAATTGATTCATAAATTGCTTCTCACTATCAGACAGTAGAAATGAGCCAACATATTGTAGTTTACCCAGATGTCTTGAGTGGATGAAAATAATAAATGAGAAGAAATGGCCATAACTATGGAATGACAGGAGGACAGCCAGCTCAGTGACACTGCATGTGAGTCAGCTCTGTCAGACTCTCCTACCCAAATTGACTTCTCTGCCACCTCAGAATGTTACTGCGGTGCAGTCCTCAACAGCAATCGTGGGTATATTGAAAATGCTCAAGCTATCCATCCAAGCAAAGCAGAAACAGCCAGGTAAACCTGTCCGGTACAAATCACACAAGATGTTGCAAAGCTAAGTAGAAATGAATATTGGATTAGCCCTTCATTCCTGTGGATAATTGAGAGTTTACTTCTGTTTGGGGTCTGTTTTGTTCCAGTACTTTTAAGTCCTGGCCTTGGGCTCTGGCCAGCCTGGGAGGAGAGTGGAGCCAGCAAGACAGGGCAGGGCAGGGCAGGGCAGGGCAGGGCAGGGCAGGGAAGGGAAGGGCAGGGCAGGGCAGGGCAGGGCAGGGCAGGGCAGGGAAGGGAAGGGAAGGGCAGGGCAGGGCAGGGCAGGGCAGGGCCTGCAGAAGATAGTGTAGGACAGAGCTGGACATGAAGCAGCCTGCTGGGGTCTACTGGGCTGAGGACCTGTGAGGAACTCATTCTGTATCAAATTCTTTCATTGTTTCTCTCAACCCAGAGGAAAAATGGGAAGAAAGGGCTAAGGGCCATTCTATCCTGGTACCAGGAGCTCACACCCAGAAGCAACAAGAATTTGAATAACAAGTACCTTGTTTTCGGAGAAAAGAAAGGGAAAAAGAACCCACCCACCCGTGTATGTCAAGTCACAAATTTTAATTAGAAAGATAAGAACTGGGGGACAAGATTGGAGTTGATGTTCCTTTCCTCCCCCCCTTCCCCGCCCCCACCCCGCAGTTATGAGCTGGGGGTGGGGGAGGCGGAAAAGGAGAGAAATAATTTAAGCACAGAATTAATATCTTCTAATAATCTTAGACAAAACCTGATTCTGTTTGCTTTGGTTTGTAAATTAGCTCATGATTAAAGTGTCTCTTCAGCCATGTGCCATTGTCTTCCCAGGCCTGTTTGCTGAATGCCACCCTGACCTGAATGACCTTGCAGCTCAAGCACAAGGTTCGAGAGCGTGAGGGAACAATTATTATAAAGCAAAGTACTTGCAGTTTTGCTGCAAAATCAATGAACTTTTCAAGTGATTTTTATCATATTTTGCAGCTGTTCTGTTGCCTTTTGAGTGGTTTTCACACCGTCAGTCACGGTGTTTTTAAAGAGCCTTGTTCATCTCAAAGCCTCCCCTTCTCCTTGAAGAGCAGCTGGCGCTGCCCTGGCTGGAGAGGCAGGCTGTTTAGGTGGGGGGATCCTAGGGGCTGGTCCAGCAACGAACAGAATCCTCTTGGGGTTCTCATGCCTTTCGCTTTTCCACATTTTTGGCAGTTTTGGGCCTGGGTTCTCGCCCTACCTCAAGTTTACCTGGCTTACCTTAAAGACAAACTCCAGGAAATCCCATCTTGCATCTTCAAACATCCCAAGCTGTTGGGGATGGAAAGTACCTTGGAGATCAACTAACTCTGTGCTGTCAGTCGGAACAGGGAGATTGCCGGACACACCCGTGGGTGCCCAGCATACTAAAAACACAGGCTTTAAAGGTGGACAGTCAGTGGAGACTCAGGGGCCATGTTTAACTGTCCCGTGCTTGCTGTGTGGGAGTCCAGGGGCGAGCAGGGCCGCAGAAGTGAGCAGTGGCTGAGCAAGAGACGGAAAAAGAAGGTCCCTGCTTTGTGCGATCTTCCTGTCAAATGGGCTTGTAGACTAAACCATGTCCTCAGGCATGAGTTGAGCTTGAGGATGCCGAGGAAGAAAAATCCAGCAGGAATCTTTCCTTGAAACATATTTGGTTCCCCTTCTCAGATTCACTGAGAATCCAGGTGACCCACATAAAATGCTGAAGCTTCAACATACATAGGTTTACTTAAAATGACTCTAAAATTGGCCTATTTCATAATGCTAAATACCACTGTGTTTAGTTGTGATAATGAATTAATGAGAAATCTGAAAATGTGTCCCCTGTCCCCTACTCTCCTCTTTGTTCTGAATTCAGTAGACTATCACTGCAAACTGGTAGTCAGATTTGACCTGGGGTGAGTGCTCTTTCGAACAAGCAGCATTTTCTCCAATATAGTTGTCCTAGATAAGTTAATGGCTGTGATCAACAACCAGTTAACCAATAAATACTTCTGAAGCACTTGCTATGTGCTCAGCATAGAGATACGTTCTCTGAGTTCCATAAAATAAGGATAAAATTTAATTCCTTACAGTAGGAGAATTGTTGAGGGCTAAACTCCATGGCACATACTCCAAGAGACACCTTGACTGGTCTCTCAGGATGGGTCAAATTTAAGTGGAGAGAGGGGAGAACAATCTAGAATAGGGGATCAGCCCAAGAAAAGGTGGGGTGGGTGCCAGTTAGAGTAAGAGGGTCCTACTTTATTTTAAAGCCCCACCTGAATGATATAGAACAGGGGACATGCAGGCCTGAGGTTTTAATTCCACCTGATGGTGTTAACTTGGGGGTGAATCAGGAAAGGTTATCCCCAAATAAATATCTACAAGCTCAGTTATGGCTACTGTCTTTTAACCTGCTAGCTATGAAAAGAACCAATGGTAAACCAGGAAATTCACCAAGGATTCGTTGGTTGTTGGAAATAGAAAAGGACCACAGTATTAGCAAACATTTACTGAGTTCTTTCTATATTCTAGGTGCTATACTAAGCACTTAACTTTGTCTCATTTAATCCTGACGACCACCCCATAAGGCAGGTAATATTATTAGCTCCATTTTTCTGAAGAGGATATTGAGTCACAGAGAGGTTAAGTAGCCTGCCCAAGGTCACACAGCTGGAAGGTGGCAGAGCAGGACTTGGAGCCAGCTGAGGTTTGGAAACCCTGCTTTTGGATCATGGCTTTTGAGGTGATGGTGCTGGCTGCAAGCATCAGTCTTTGGCAAAATAAGAGTTTGACACAAGAAATGTCTCTTCTAAGACTTCGGGTCAATCAGCATTCCATTCGCTCAAGCAGCATGAACATGAACGTCACACTCTGCTGAGCACCATGCAGCAAGGAACCCAGAGACCGAGGAAGGGGAGCAAGAGAGAGACCGGCTGATGCCTTGGGGCTTGAGGGCTGAGGGTTGGCTCCCTGGAGGAGCTGGAATGAGTCTAGGCCTCAGAGTTCAAACAAGATTTGGAAGAGAAATAGAAGAAGAGACTTGAACAAAGGAAGACGTAGCGTGCGCTAAGACGAGGAAGTCGGAACATGCACATCATTTTTTAAGGGTCATGAGGTGGAACAATATGGCTGAAGTAACAGAGCAACAAGAAGAAATTTAAAAATGTTAAAAAGGTGAAGTTGGACCAAACAGAGCAAATTTAAATGTTCAGCTAAAGTAGAGACATTGTCTTGCAAGCACTGGGGGGTGACAGGGGGATTCGAATCCAGGAGTCAGTAAAACCTCTTTCAAATACCTTGTTCAGACCAGAATCGGGGAGTACGGGGAGGGCCTGAGGTGTTAAGAATCGGGCCTGTGGTTGTAGCACTGCAAAGTGAAAAGGCAGGTCAAAAGTGGAAGAGATTAAGAATGAAGGGCAATGGATTAAAGAAAAATTACAAGGAAGAAGACATGGTTAACAGTCCCTCCTAGCACCAACCACCCAAACCCAAGAAATCAGAGACATATTTGGAGTGAGAAGGGATAGAGAAAAAAAGAGTTTGGGTTTTAGACTTAGTGAACAATATGTAAGGTGACCATATAACTTATTGTCTAAACTGGGACACCTGAGAATGAATCAATGGATCAACAAACTTCCCAGTAAACACACAATGGGGACCACCGAGGCAAACCAGGACACATGGTCACCTTAGACTAGGTGACAGTGGAAATGTTCAGGAGACAGTCGACAATGCCAGCCTGGGGTAGGGTGGGGACACAGGACCGTGGAACTCTGCTCACTACCAAGAAGCAGAATGTGAAGCTTTGAGAGAGGGTCGCTCTCTAAAACATCTATTTCTACAGAGAACAGAGATCCAAGTGCTGAGATGTGGTGGCTGGCAAAGGAGGAGGAAAGGAAGTCGGGAGAAACCCAAGAAGGAGTTGGAAAACATATGGTCAGAAAGGCAGGAAGGGAGCTAGCGAAGTGCCATTTTCATTTTAGGAGCTTCTCTTTCCCGTACACACCAACACACACACACGCGCGCCAACACTCCCCACTTGAATTTGGTGTGTCCTCACCTCCAGGCTATTGAGAGAGCCATCCTTAGATTTTTAACTACTGGGCCCCCAGAAACTACATGCAACATTTATGTCTTTCCTCATTTGCCTGACGTCCCTTCTGCCTCCATCTCTTCATATGTTATATGTTTTGTTTGCTTAGAATGCCTTTCCTCACCCTCCTTCCCACATCAACCTTCCACACCAGCTGGCTCTTCCTCTTCTTTCAAGAGTCAGCTTAGCCTTAATCTCCTCTGGGAAGTCTTTTCCAAATCTCCCAGTGCAGCCGAGTGTCCCACTCTATTCGAATGTTGTGCTGGGTTTGCCCCACAGCCACCCCTGCCACTGTGTCACAGCTGTCTGCTTACTGGACTGTTTTCATGCCCAGACCAAAAGTTCTTGAAGAGCAGAAATGGTGTGTCTCATCTCTATCACTCATCATCCCCAGCACGTTGTCTGGGGAAATGACGATGCTCATGAATGTTGGATGAATGAATCAATGGATCGACAAACTTCCCAGGAAGGCTTACTGCTTATCCACTTATTGAGGTCACTAAAGACCTAAATCTGCCTATTTTCCCTTCTCTTGCCTTTTGTTTGATGACTACAAAGAAAGTAGAAATGGTCCTGGGTTCCTGCCGTAAAACAGATCTAAAAAGGAGAAATAAGTAGATGCCCAGTCTTCCAATGGGAAGAACAGGAATGCTAATGGCTGCAAGAATTAAGGTTCCTGTTCTCTCTCTGAATTGGGGACAGTGAAGAGGGGACAGGCCTCCATGAGAGAGGAGAGGAGGGGAACGGGTGTCATGCACAGAGAAATCTGGTTTTATAGAAGGCCTGGAAACATTTCTAAGAAGCAGGGAGTAGAGAGCAGTCTCTGAAAAAATTCACCACTGCCCACCAAACACTCCTCTGAGA
Organism: Eidolon dupreanum; assembly: GCA_028627145.1. Lineage (NCBI taxonomy): Eukaryota > Metazoa > Chordata > Mammalia > Chiroptera > Pteropodidae > Eidolon > Eidolon dupreanum. Next base: position 12,295,784 of record CM053517.1, read on the forward strand.
GCCAGCAACTGTGGTGCCCAGAGGGTTGAAGATCCTGATCAACACTCAAAGTTGGCTTCTCCTCGGTGTGGAGACAGCCTCCAGTGGGTGACAGAGAAGAAAGCAAACATTGATCACAGAGCTGGGAAACACAGCCATCAGGTGAGAGAACCCTGGAATCCAAGAGAAAGCTGGACAATGAGCAAAAGTCAACTAGATAGCTGTTATGAACTACATTGTGTCCCCCACCAATTCTTATGGTGAAACCCTAACCCTGGATGTAAACTATATTTGGGGATAAGACCTTTAAGGAGGTAATTATGGTTAAATAAGGTCGTAAGTGCAGGGCACTAACCCAATAGGACTGAGATCTTTATAAGAGACACAAAGATGTGTATATGCACAGAGGAAAAGCCATGAGGACACTAGCCAGAAGGCCACCAGCTGCAAGCCAAGGAGAGGGGCCTCCGGAGGTACCCGATCCTGCTGACACCTTGACCTGGGATGTCCAGCCTCCAGAACTATGAGAAATAAATGTCTGTTGTTTAAACCACTCAGCAAACCAATCCAGCAGTGTACCGAGATTTTGTGGGAAGAGACAAATTTATCTCTCAGTGAGTGTTGGGCTGGTTGGAGTGGGGACCAAAACCTCAAATAAGTCCACTGGAAGCCGTGGCAGAGCCAGAGGTAAAGGCCTCTGATTCCTTGCAGAAATTCTGGCCCAAAGGCTGATTTAAAAGTTTCAAGCCACACAGGAAAGATCCTGTGAGGAGAGCCTCACAGAAAGAGAAGATGACAAATTACAAAGGACATCTGTGATGAGTTATATAAGGAAACTGCTTCCAATACTGTCCAATCACCAAGACTTCCTGAGTTGAGGCCACTGGGATTTCTATAGGGAGCCTTAGCCCAAAACGCAGCAGCAGTGAACCCTGGGGGTCAGGGACAAAAAATCAATACACTCACTGCCTTTGAAAACTCAAGATGTTCTATAAAAGCTGTGAGCAAGGACAAGAAAAAATAGAGTTCCTTTGGGTCTAGAGATTTTTTTTTTCCTTTTTTTTTTTTTTTTTTTTTTTAACAAATTGCCTGTCTGCTCCAAGAGATGGAGATTGAAAAGTCATATTTTCTGCATGAAGGATCAGAGAACACCGTGACAATCCCAGTATTCTAGAGGATTCACAAAGGGTCTCAGGAAGAAGCAGGACTGTTTGGGACTCGCGTTCCGGCCTGCGTGGACGGCAGGGTGGCGCAGGGCTCCCACAGGCACTGGGACAGTGCCTCCGATGCGAGCAGAGCTGCCCTGGTTACGAAGCCCCTCCCAGGCCGGAGACTCTGTCTCTGGACACATGACAATTTCAGGGGGAGAATAAAATTTTAAATAAAATGAAATGAGGTCTACACTTCTTGGGGCTTGGGGCCTAATTTCAGATCGAAACTTCCACATGCCTGGAAGTCATCAGGGGGTTTGTTAAAAACACAAGAGACCCTGCTTTAGTAACCCAGAGCAGTGCTTCTCGAACTATCTCTGGTGAAGGACCATGTTTGTTTATTTCTACTCCGTCACAGACAGTTCTTCACAATACAAATGATTTTATAGCAAAATTAAATTTAAAACACACACACACACACACACACACACACACACACACACACAACACAATCCCCATTTATTAGATTCAATGGGTGCTAACTTATTGTCAAATTGTTATAAAACTTTCTAAATTCTTGCTCTCAGTTTCTGTTCCTATCTTGCTGAGGACTGGTCATAAAGTCTATGAAGGCTAGAGAATCGTATCCAGAGTTTGTTGTAGAATAAGGCCCATTATCAACATGCCACCCACTCCATACCCAGCCTCACTGATGAGAACGCAATTATTCGAGAACTAAACTTGGAGAAGCAGTTCTCTGAGCCTATGCCGGACAGTTCAGCAGCCACTAGCCACACGTGGCTATTGAGCACTTGAGATGTGGCCAGTCTAAGAGGAGATAAGCCTTACGTAGAACACACGTGCTGGATTTCAAAGGCTTGGTGTTGGGGGGGGGGGAATGTAAAATGTCTAATTAATAATTTTTATATTGGTTGCATTTTGAAATAATATTCTGGATATTAGTATCTGGGTTTTTTTCATATAGTTACTAGAACATTTTAAATTACATAGGAGACCTGTACCATGTGCATCGGACAGCCATGCTTATCAGGACTTTGTTTTCACTGGTACGTTCATTTCTTTGCCTAGATTAAGCACTTACTCTGAGCTGTGTATAAACCAGACACATGCTTGTCCTCCAGGAGCTTCCTGTCTCTGAGTTCCCATGGCGCACATCCGGCTCTCATCGCAAACACCTTATATGTGAGGTATCAGAGTAGCAAATACCTTGGGGAACAAAGCACAAGGCTTTTGTTGACTCACCCGCCAACCAAAATAAGTGGAAAATAAAAATAGCAGTAGTAATAATGCCAATAATGAATAAATGCTTATCTTGTGCCAGGTTCTATGCTTAGAACTTTGCCTACATTGTTTTACTCAATCCTCCTAACTCTCCTATGAGTGTGGAAGTCAGTTTTATGGATCAGTTTGGCTAGGCTAAGTATTCAGTTACTTAACAAATTGCTAGCTGAGCTGTTGCTGCGAAGGTATTTGTAGATGTGGTTAATGCCTACAATCACTTGGCCTCAAGAAGATTATCCTGGATAATGTGGTGATCCTCATCTAATCAGTCGAAGGCATTAAGAGCAAAAACTGAGGTTTCCCAAAGAAATCCTGCCTCAAAACTACAGCATCAATTGCCTGAGTTTTTAGTCTACCAATCTACCCTACACTTTGGGACTTGCTAGCTCCCAGAACAACTCTGTCAGCCAATTCTTTAAACTAAATTGTCAGCAAATTTAAATTATTGTAAATTCCTTAAAATAAATTGTCTCGGCCAATTCCTTAAATCACATACATATATTTAAATAATCTCCTATTGGTTCTATTTCTTTGGAGTATCCCGATTGATGTAAGGAGGAATATTTTTTCTTCCATTTTATAGTTGAGATTACTAAATTTACCAAATATCTCACAACCAGTATGTGGCAAAGCTAGGCCCTGGAACTGATCTGTCCGATTCAAACCCCATGTTTCTACCTGCTACATTCACACGTTCCCACAGAGAGAGCAGTGGGCGTGAGGGACACTGGGAAGGCGTGAAACACTGAGACCTGCCCATCAAAGCTGCCCCAGGCTGCCGCGGGATGCGGTGTTGGTCGTGGTCCACGCTGGGCTGTCTAACTGCATAGGAGAAGTTTCTCCTATGGCTTAGTGGACACTGTGTCACTCTGGACCCAGGCTCAGTGCCTAGAACCACAATGAGTCAGAGAAGAGAGAGCCTTGTAGGTGCCGGTAAGAAGCAGCCCTGGAAGGCTCGAGCCACTGAACTCTTGGGGCACTAGTGTTAGTGTCAAGTGCCTGATCTGGGAGGAGGGCTCGGACACCTCGCCATCCTCAGGAAGCCAGAGACCACAAAGAATGCAGAAGATGAGGATTACAAGTCCCACCACCTCCATCTGGAACCAGAAGAAGGCTGCTGATGGGGACCAGAGCTCTTGCATCTCACCTGATAGGCCTGAGCTATAGCATAACCGGTTTATCAACACTTTGATCCTCGACTATCCTGAGAATTTGTGTGTTCTAGAGAAATACTTGGTCCGTCCCTACAAATCTCGATTTCCCCAACTGTCTATTTTAAGGCAGGAGTCCTTCAGACCTAGCACCATGCTTGGCACATAGTAGGAGCTCGATAAATGTATGTCAAAGGATGGATCAAGGAGTGAATGAATGAATGAGGCAATGCAGATGATAGATATTATATACCAAATATGTAAGTGTAAAAAATTATTCCCCCGTGTAGTTATGTACAGGATTCATACACTTCGATTTAAATAACTCCAGGAGGAAAATAAAGGAGGAAGGAAAGGAAGACTGGGAGTGTGGGCAGAGGCCTGCCTGGATGCACAGAAGCAAGCCCCATCGCTCGCGAGTTCCCTTGGCAGCCGTGGATCCTGGTGAGGGGAAGACATGGAGAATGGCGGTGGCTAGAAGCCGTGTGGAAGGTCGCCCAGGCCCCCGCAGCCCAGGCTCCAGAGTTTGGACTGCTGCTCACTTCCGACCATGCTCCTCTCCAGAAGCCTCCAAGGGGCATCAGGGTCTGGCAGATAAAGCTCAGGTTTGAAAGCAGAAGACCTGGACTGTGTTTGTGCCGCACCACCGACTCGCCCTCTGCCCACCAAGGCAGGAGGCGGCGTGGGGGCGGCAAGGCCAAGCTGCCTCTCTGCACGGGCTTCTCGGTCTGGAAAATGGAGATGACACCTCCCATTAGGAAAGCTTGGGAGAGCTTCGTGCACCATGAATGCAAAGGGCTACCAGGCACTGGGAGCCAGAAACAGGCCCCTGAGCAGTCACCTGCAGCAAAATGCCACCTTCTGTCATGTTTCAGAGCCCCTTCTTAGGAGCAGGTGTGGGCCCCAAAACTAGGGTGTGGCTTGTCCTACAACTTCAGGTTCCTGTTTCCTATGTTTTGCTTTCCCAATAAAGCCACAGCCTCGACTGTTCCTCTCTGGAGAGTCTGTCCCTCAAGAGACCGGCAGCCAGCTCGACCTTGCTGTGCGCCTCCCCGTGCTCTGTCCACTGTCCTCCCCTCCTGTGGAGATTCCTTGAATTTCATCAGAGTTTCTCCCTGGACTGTTCTCCCGGCCACAGAAATGATAAATAAGGCAAGAATGACACTTCCATAGAGACAAATATACCAAATTAGGTGAAAGTCAGAATAATGAGATTCAGGAGTATCAGTAAGGACGCTGGTTCTTACGGCTTTGATAAGTGGGTCCAGGCATGTGCCTTTCACTCCCATGCTCACACCATTAACCCCCACGGACGACACATGCCCCAAGGGCAGACACAATGCCCACTCCTTTCCCAGAATCAGCTTCCCACTGCCTGACCCCACCTGACCTCACAACAAGGCAGTAGCACGGGGAAGAACAGCTGGGCAGTGATGGTTTGCAGACAGAGGAAAGGGAATCCCTGCCATCACATGGCTTTTATCTAAGCCGAGCGATCTTTTCTTCTCGAGACCTCAGTTTCCTCATTTGTAAAATGGGGAGATCTAATACCTGGATCTAGGGCCAATACCACAGCTAAGTCACTTTGAACATGGTGCTTCATTCATCCACTCATTCAATAAGTAATTACCAAGCATCTACTGTGTACCAGGCGCTATGCTAGGCACTTGGGAAACGTCAGCTAACGAAGCCAAGATGATGGATAGCATCTTGATTAATGACAGAGATTTTCACCTGGGGAAAAATGTCAAAACACTTCGTGCTATCTCAAAGCCATTAGCTGTCCCCAACCCAAAGACAACTTGGAAATGCCAAACTTTGCTGTAATACCAGGAATGGCTGCATGGGCAACAAGAAATACTTTAAAAAAAGATGTGGGTCCTGCTTCCATGATGTCATTTTTTATAGGTAGGTTAAAGACATCTTCAAGGTCACATCTAACCCAGATTATTGTCCCTCAGCATAGTATTTTTTTTTTCGACTGAATTCTAATTGTTCCCCGTGCTACTCATGCGACATCAAAACCTTGCTCCCTGTGAAAAGCAGCATTTCCTTCCTAGGACCAAAACCTACAGTCTTCATGCTTCAGGCAGCGTTGACTCAACGTGTAGGTGCAGAGCGTAGGTCCATTCATTCACTCGGCAACCTCTTATCAGGTCCTCAAGGGCTTGCAGTCTGGAGGGACAGAGACAAGCAGGCAGTTGTCAGCCTGAATAGACTCAGGGGGCTCTGGGAACACGAGGGCAGATGTCTGACCCACACAGGAGTAGAAGCGAGCCAGGTAGAAAATGGCAGAAGCATTTATGCCAAACAAACTGAGCTACAGAATGTGCTTCGATTTGTGCAAAAGTGGGAGAGGTAGAAACCCGCTGGGCTTTGAGTCATTCCAGTAAGGGCTAGGATCTGGCCCCACTGCTGACTAGGCATGGGTGGCTTTGGAGAACTCTCTAAACTTTTCAGAGCCTCGCTTTGCTCATCGGTGCTGATCCTTAATGTACATCTTGCACCCCAGTGTGTGTTCACTGAATCTAACTCACAGTAACACATCCGTCCTTTGCCAGCCGTTGGAAACCACGACCTGGGGGCAATGCTCACGCCAGCAAATACTTCCGAGTTCTATCAGTAAGAACAGACAACCCGTATTAAGAAAATGAGTCATCAATCCAACTATGATAGAGTAGCTTGCATCAAACCAATCTGTCTGCCAAGGAGAATTATAAAACCTAGGGACAAACAATTTGAAGGCATCAGAGAGAAATCAAGGTAATTAGTATTTGAGGGTCCGAGACTCTGGAAATGAGAAACACACATTGAGATAAACAAGACTTTTCTCTGCTGCTCTTTCCTGTAAGAGCATTTGCCAGTTCACATCTTAGGACATAGAGGCTGAGTCCCAAGCAATGACCTAGGGCATTTGTCCCTCAGTGTTTAGAAAACTAAAGTTGGAATCCAGAGATACCAAGGCGGTTACGACTTAAAAAACCAAAATCCTAAAGAAGCAAGAACCTCAGCATAATCAGCCCAAAATTCTGTGCAGCTTTTGCTTTTAATATATTTGATGAATCCTAAACAGCCCTGAATGAGAGGCTGGGAAACCAAGCAGAAAATAACTGCTAAGTGGCAACAAATGTTTAAAAAATAATAATTTTATCAGTTGTATGAAGTGCAAAGACTAAAATTAGAAGACGGGCCCCCCAAGGAGGAGTGGCTTCAGTTACACACTGAACTTTTAGTTGCGACACCAAAAGAGAAATCAGAATTTAAGCCCGGATAGAGCCCACGTAAAACCTAAAATGCCTTGAACTATCTTAATACCTGACTGAATCAAAGTAATCTGCCTTTAGCCTAATTGTGGGCTAAATAAATAAACAAATCTTCTCTAGAGACAAGTAACATCATTAACACCCTTAGAATTTTTCAAATACAATGTCCAGCATTTAATCAAAAGTGATGCAGTATGCCAAGAGATAGGACCAAACCATTAGAAATCTGGAAAAATGTAGACAGTGGAGATACTCACAGGTGAACCAAATATTTGAATTATCAGACACAGACCTTAAAATTATTGTTATAAATATGTTTAAGAAAATGTATGGCAAGATAGAGATTTCACCAGTGAATTATTTTTAAAAGAATCAAATGTAACTTCTAATAGAAAAAAATGCAATTACAGGTAACATGGACTAAAGAGACGTATTTAACGGCAGATTAATACATCAGAAGAGATTATTCATCTGGAAGACAGAGTAACAGAAAATATAAAGAGAGGCACACAGAGGAGAAAAATGGAAAAAAACATTATATATAACCCATGGGCCAAAGAAGAAATCAAAATGAAAATCAAAAAGCTGTTTGAAATGAAAAATAAAATACATTATCAAAACTTATAAAATACAACTAAAGACTGTTTATAAAGAAATTTAAAGTTTAAATGCACATACTAGAAAATAATGTAGGTTGAAAATGAATTATCTTAGCATCCAGCCCAAGAAGCTAGGAAAACAACAGCAAATTAAACATAGTAAAGAAAATTTGAGCAAAATGGACAAATTAATTTAAAAACACAACTTAGCAAAACTGATACAAAGACAAAAATCTAAATACTCTGTCTATTTCACAAATTAAGTTCATAATTCAAAACTCACAAAGAAAATTCCAGGCCCAGAAACCTTTATCAGTTAATTTTCCCAAACATTTAAGAAAGAAGTAACACCAATCTTAAACCAGCACTTCCAAACTCATTAAATAAAGCCAGCATAACCTTGATAGTAAAACCGATAAGCGTATCATAAGAAAAAACTACAGGCATAACAAACATAAACTCAAATTTTTTAAGAAGGTCTTCCTCAACAAAAACATAGGCAAATAGAATTCAGTGACATCTAAAAAAGAAAATACATCACAAAACAACTTATTTTAATCCAAGAATAAAATGTTGATTTAGAATTTCAACATCGAGCAATGTAATTTATCGCATTAACCAAAAAATAAAGACGAAAACATGTAATCATCTCAATAGATGCAGCAAAAGCATTCTATACCGTCCAACACCTGTTCATGATTTCAAAATCATGTTAGAAATAAAAAAAATCTTGATAAAGCAGAAAATAAAATGGTAGCTTCCTTAATATGAGAAAAATATCAAAAATTCCATCATACATCATAATTAATGGTAAAATATTGAAAGATTTTACTCTGAGGTCAGGAGCAAAATAAAAATATCCATTATCGCTACTACTATTTAACAATAGACTCCTGGAAACTATAAAACTTGTAGGGGAAAAAAAAATGGGAGAAAATCTCAGGTTCGGCAAAGATTTCTTAGATACAACAACACAAGCAGATGTATAAAAAAAAACGAATTGATAAAACGGACTTTGTCAAAATTAAATCTGCTTTTTGAGAGATACCATTAGGAGAATAAAAAGCCACAGACTGGACAAAAATATTTGCTTTTTGTATATTTGATAAAAGACGTAAGCCCAGAATATTTTTTTAAACTCTCAAAACTCAAAAATAAAAACACAAACAATTTTTAAAATGTACAAAAGATCTGAACAGACACTTTGCCAAGAAGATAAAGGCATACCTGAGAGATGCTGTGATTTAGGGTCCAGACCACCGGAATAGAGAAAGTACCTCAATAAAGCGAGACGTAATCTTCTAGCTGGTGCTTCTGGTTATTACTGGTCTTGCCTTCTGCTTTAAAAACCGCAACACCTGTGAAGTACAATAAAGTGCTTGTAAATGGATGAAAATAAGCACATGAAAAGTTGCTCGGTATCATTAGTCATTTGGGGAATTCAAATTAAACCACAGCGTGATACCACCACACACCAACTGAAATGGTAATAATCAAAAAGACAGACAATAGCAAGTGCTGGTGAGTATGTGAAAAAGCAACTGGAACTCTCACACTGATGGTGGGAATGTACAATGTTAAATCAATTTGGAAAACAGTTTCAACACACACCTGCCACATGATTCAGCCCTTCCACTCCTAGGTTTTTCTCTAAGAGAAACTAAAGCATATGGACATCAGCAGAATAGGCAGAATAATTGCCACCCCACCCACCAAAATGCCCACCCCTTAATCCTTAGTACTTGTGAATGGGTTACCTTATACGGCAAAAGAGATTTTCAGTAATTAAGGTTACTGACTTTCAGATGAGGAAATTAGTCTGGATTATCCAGGTGGGCCCAATCTAATCATATGAGTCCCTAAGGGAGAGAATCCTGCCCAGCTGTGGTCAAGAAGAGACATTGCAGCAGAAGAAAGGTCAGGAGGATGCAATATTGCTGGCATTGAAAATGGACTGAGGGGGCCACAAGCCAAAGGATGTGAGGAGCCTCTAGTATCTAGAAAAGACCAGGAAGTGGATTCTCCTCCAGAGTGAGTAGAAAGGAACTCAGCCCTGCTGACATGTGATCTTAGTCCAATGAGACTCAGGTCAGACTTCTGACCCACAGAACCACAAGATAATAAATCTGTGTTGCTTTATGCCACTAGGTTTGTGATAATTTGTTACGGCAGCAATAGAAAACTAATACAGGTCCATAGAAACTATATCTGTAATAGCCAAAAACTGAAAACAACCCAAATGTTCTTCAACAAGTAAATGAATAAATAAATCATAGTGTATCTATACCATGGAATATTACTTAAACAGAAAAAGGAGTGAAATGTTGTTGTACTCAACGACATGATAAATCTCTAAAATAATTATGCTGAAAGAAATCAGACCAAAAGAAAAAAAAAAAGAGTATATATTGTAGGATTCTTTTTATGTAAAATTCTAGAAAATACGAACGAATCTATAGTTACCGACCAGGGATCAGTGGTTGCCTAAAGATGGGGGAGGGGCAGGAGGGAGATGCTGCAAAGGGCCACAAGGAAACTTGGGAGGGTGTATGGTAGGTATGTTTATTATCTTGATTGTGGTAAAGGGTTCACAGTTGTACATATGTCAAAATTTATCCAACTATATGTTTTGAAATGTGTAGTTTATTGTATGTTGATTACACCTCAGTAGAGCTGTTCAGAGAAATCTAAGTAGCTAAATGAGGCTAGTTGTTACTATATTGAATAGTGTAGTTCTAGAAGATAAAATAAGAGAATATATGCATGATGTTGAATATATGTAAAAATTTCTTAAACTATAAGCAATAGTCATAAAAATTGATTGAAGTAAATTATATTTCATTAAAATGAAGAATTAAAGTTCATCAAAATATAGCATTAACAGACCGGAAAGGAAAAAAAGGGGAAAGATTTGTGCTATATAAATATTAATAAGTGTGTGTATGACTAGTGTTCAGAATACATGAAAAATAACAAATCAGAAAATAAAAATAGAGAATTTGATTTTTTAAATGATTTGTGGTGGAGTTTCTCAAGAGAATATTCAAATGGCCAATAAACACATGGAAAGATGATTGTTAGTTATCAGTAAAATTAAAATTAAAATGTCAGTGAGATACAGTACACAACCACCACCATTATGGTTAAAATTGTAAATGAAATTAATAATACTAAATGTTAGAATGAGGATATCAAACAATTGGAATTCTTATTATACTGCTGGTGGGAGTATAAATTGGTACGACCACTTTGAAAAACTGCTTGGCAATCTTCACTAAATCTGAACACATATAGTCCCTATAAGTCAATAATTCCATCCTTGGGACATGCCCAATGTAATGCACACAATATACACCGAAAGAGACACACAAAAATGTTCATAACACCATTATTCATAAAAGCCAAAGACTTGAAACAATTCAAATGTCTATCAACAGTAGATGGATAAGTAATAGATAACACACACACACACACAATGGAATACAATAGAGTAATGGAGATGAACAAAATACTGTCATATTCTCAAACATGAATGAATCACACAAACATAATTTTCATTGAATTAAAAAAGAAAAACCTAAAAGAGTACATATCAAATAATGAATGGTGATAGAAGTCAAAATAGTAGTTACCTTTGAGAGAGAGAAAGTAATGACCAGGATGTGAGAGAGAATGTTCTGGGCAATTGATAAGTTTCCGCCACTTGATGTGTGTGGCAGTTGCACAGGTGTGTTTTCTAGAAAATTATCATCTTATAGAACTATGAACTATGCATATATGTTGTACTCGAATTAAATACATGTGTTATATCTGAATTAAATATACATAGGTGTGTTTGTTGTAGTCGAATTTAAAAGTATACTGAAAAAAATTCTCATTTTAAAAAATTAATCAGAAAAATTTAAGAAGAAATCAATGGCCTAGATAAAGTCCTACATCAAGGCATTGGTGGGAGATATTCAACTGAAAGCACCCATCCCGACCTGCCAGCACTAGCCTGCTCTCCCCACCTGTCAGCTCTCCAGATCAGATAATAAATATCCTCACCAGAAGAAAGAAATAATGCAGCCACACAATTTTTGACTTGAGATTTTCCTGTTTTTACACCTAATTTAACTGAAACATTCTCCTCCCCCTTCCCTCACTCCTTGATCCCCTCCCCATCTCTGCGTCCATTTCACTCCAATGAAACAGTGAAGAGTGGATTCAGGTAGAGAGCAGAGGCAATTACAAAATAGATACTTGTAAAGGCCTAGCTGCCATTTGCGCCACTTGAAATATTATCCCTTATGAGTTTTCTCACTGAATTAGTGCCATTTAATGTGTGTATATGGCCAAGGGGAAAATATAAAATTGATCAACGAGAACAAGAAAATTACTCTGGAGAATCTTTGTGGCTTTGTGAATTGTTGCTTGACATTGTGGTTTTACCAGATAGAATGGCATGATTTACAATTTACAGCAGGGCTTGGGGGATGCAGATACAAACATTTTTACTTAAAATACCAGGAGCAGATGGGGAAAAAAAGTACAGACTGGACTTGGTCCAGATGCTGAGGATGTTGCACATATTCTGACTCCTACATGAAGGCATAAATAACACCAATTCCTCATCGTCCACAGATATGCAAGAGTCCTCACAAGGCAATCCAAACACTAGACAAATATGAAATAATTTCTGTATGTTAAATTATTTTAAAGTTGACGTGTTGCAGTCTGGGGTTCTGCTTGCTTTTTCTTATGGGGATATCTGGTGTTCTACTTATTCGTGATATCACACACGAAATCATGAAATTGCACTACGAAGGCAAAATTCCAGAGGTGCTGGGAAACTAAAAACCACCCAGTTTTTCAGATGTTTTAATATGCAATTCTGCCCAGCTATACATTTCATGCTGAAAATGAGCAATTTCACTTTTCAGACTGATAAATAAGAATTGCGAGAGACTACAAAGATCCCCAAACCTGGAACCTGGCATCAGAGCTTCCTCGAAGCTCTGTGACATCTGACAAGAGTCATCAATAAACCTAGTGAAAGATGATCAGACGAGGCCAACCTGAGTCTAAGTAGCCTCTGGTTGGTTTAAGCCGAGCTCACCCTTCCTTTAAGACTGCTACCTCTCCCAGTCACATTGGCCTCAAAATCATTATTTCCATTTTGAAAGCTTCGACATTCTAGCTTCTGGTGAACTCCAATTTCAGTAGCAGATGGCAATGGTTATAAAAGCAATAAAGAAATTAAGTAAGCAACAGAGATGTTAACTAAGGGACGAAAGCAAGATTTGCCAGAGATAAACTGCGACATAATCTACTTATGATCAATAGAAAGTTGGCTGTATTTCTAATGGTCTGGGTATTAATATGATGCTCATTGCCTCAGAGGAAAGACCTAAAGGAAATGTGACAGACTGCAATGGGGCGGAATAGTGATGAGACATAGGGATGGACTTCCTGGGGCTGCTCAAGTTGGCGCTCATCACAGAGTTCATACTTAGGTCCTGTGTCATTGCACCTGCCCTGTATGTTCTGTTTTTCCCCAGTCTATGTTAGTGAGGTAGAGGGGATAATCAAATTTTCAAAAGAATTATGATTATTTTAAAGGTCACATGACATGTTTTAAATAAAAAGGTAGAGAGGGGAAAGACTGTCAAAAACAATTGATAGGCTGTCTCCACTCTAAAAAGGTTAGGAGTTCCCATATTCTGGCACCTCCTTCCCTTTGGGAGTTCTTTGAGAATGGACCACCCCTCCCCACCATTGCAGCTTCTGAGAATTTGAGGCGGAAAACCTGTTCCCTGCTCTTCTGCGCTCACTGCCTGAGTGATACACAAGTCACTTCGCATCCCAACCTCGGCCCACGCGGAGGCTGCAGCAAACAGGGACTTCTCAGAGGAGGGGCCCTGCCTGGGCAGCTCAGATTAGGACAGAAGTGTTGGTGCTACCACCACTGTGAAGAGTGGGGACCCGACCCCATGGCACAGAAGGCCATGAGAGCATCTTATCCCTTACCTCTGTCCCCGGATGTGGCTGATAGATCCAGACAGCTTAGCATCCCAGATTTCCAGGGAAGAGTAAGGAAGCTATAATGGAGGCTAAAAAATTATGTGGGACAAAAAGAAACTCAGAAGTTTTAGCAGATCACAAGGTAAAACTAGTTTTAGAAGATTTCATAGCTAATGTCAAAACATCTGAGAAAATTTGCTCTTGACACAAGAAAGATTTCTTGGCTGCATTCATTTCTGTGTAGCTTAGACAAATTACTTAACCTCACTAGTCTCTGTTTCCACTGGAACATTTTCCCACCAACTATTTAGATACTATACAAAAATGCTTATAATACAAAAGGATTTAAGAAAAATAAATATTTGCAGAGTGAGAGCAAAGGACAAATATAATTCTAAATAGACAGAAAAATAATAATAAAGGTTTACTGGCATTCTCACATAAAATATAGAACACCTAGTCCCATTAAGCCAATGGAGATAGGCTAAAATTTGGCCTTTGAGCTTCCTAGCAGCCAAAGCAAAGAGGAAAAGATGATCAATTATAAAATATAGGATATATACATGGTGTAGGGGAAGCCAAACCTTTTTTAAAACAGAAACCTGGAAGGAATTTTTAGAAGATATTTATAAATAAGACACTATATAATGCAACGAAAGCATCTTTCACAAAATTCCTAAACCTTAAGAGACACATGTAGCTATTAAGGTCCCCAGTATCCTTATAGATAGGATAGGAAAGCTGTCACAGGTCAACCATACTCATTCAACAGGATATTGTGAAGTTGAAAAGAACCGACTACTTAAAGATGCACTATGAGATGAAAGTAATTTGGTTAAGGTGGCTCATGAATGAGCATGTCAGGCCCCACCACGGAAAACCTTGGCCAGTTGGATGGAGCAGTTAACAAGACTGGATTTGTCCCTTAATTGTGTCAAGGACAAACTTATCTTTTATACCAGTCAAAGTGACATTAGGCTGCCCAATATAAATATTATCTATAAGGCCTCTCACCATAACACACACATAGTAGGGGTTTTTTTGAATGGTATTTCTGACAGAATGAATATGTAAATTTCTGTTCTCAACTTAATACTTCAGTGAGCCTTTAAAATCATAATTCAACTTTCGCTACAATAAAATACACAAAAGCAAAATTCATCATTGTACCAGCCTTAAAAGATTCCATTTCGATATGCTAACCTCCTATTTAAATAGCAGCAGCAATGGGCTAAATTAACTAACTGTTGGATGGCGAATCCTTGTATGGTACGAGCACAGTTTCCAGACTTGTGATGGACATTAAGTCATTAGACATTATTAGCCATGTGTGTCCAGTTGCTCTCAAAATTTTTAGCTGGAACCCTTTGTTCAAATAAAATCGACATAGAAGGATATACAAAAAATAACAGCTACTCTAGTTGAGGGGTTAGGGGAGCCAAGAACTCACTCCAGTTGGCACCAAAATGGGCCCCACCTGCCCTCCTAAACATACACACATGCCAACCAGCCCCTCCCTGAGGGCGTGAGGGGCCAGCCTCCTCTCCCAGGTTACTGAGGAGGTGGGAAGGGGGCATCCTGTGACATGCCCAAGGTCACGCAGTCTTCAGACCACCAAAATGTCCTGCAGCCGCCAGACTGAACAAACGGGAATGTAGAACACGAGACCAGACGAAAGTGACCAGAAGAAATCGTGACAAGTTAGGGGGTCCGGGGCCCCTTCCTGACGTCCTTGTCCCTGGGTAAGCACTGGCAGAGGGCAAAGCGGGCCTCTTCACTCACGCAAGGAAAAGGGAAGAACCAACCCCAGAAGAAGAAAAGGAGCAAAAAGAGGAGTGAAACACGCCGCTCCGATCTTGGGGGTATCTTTAGTCCCTTTTGAGGACCCCTGCCAAGCCAGGCGACGTTCCGCCCTCAACCCGAGCATCTCCTGCAGAGGCCACCGGAAGTCTCCTCCTTGCCTTCCCCAGGTCACCATCCTTCAGCGTCCGCCTCGGCCACCACCACCGCAGCAGCAGCAGGGCCAGCAACCCTGCACAGACCCTCAAACCTCCGACTAATTAAAGACAAATAACGAAACCCGTTCAGGCGGGGGAAGGTTGGCACAGCCCCCCTGCATTGTGTGACCACCTTGGCACTGAAATGGTTAGAGACCATCTCCCTCCGCGTCGCCTCCCCTCATTGTGGTGGAGAGCTCTTGAGAACGTTATTAGCTGGGTGTGCGCCTTGCCGTTTTTCCACACGAGGCAGATGGGTAATTACGAAGCTAATAGTCTGATTGAGAGAAATCAGATGCAGTGGTTTGCCCAATTAGATGATACATTAGCTTCCTTCTTTGTAAGCAGCTAATGTGTGAAGCAAAGTGGTATTTGCGAGGGTCAGAATCCTTAAACAAGTGCCGAGTTGCAGATTATTGTAGCTCTCTTTTTTTTTCTAATGGAGGAAAAGTGCTAAGTCTTCATTACTAAAAGCATAGAAAATGCAAATCAGCCTCTGAAACAAAAGAGAGAAGGGACAGGCGAGAATATTTGGTGTCCGATGTGTCAACCTACAACATCAATTACATTGAAATGCAATGCATGGCAGCCTAATCAAGGATAGTATAATTGTAATAATTGCGTGCTTTTGTTGGAGAGCTGCTGCTGTTGTTATTTGTCAACCATTTGTTCCTCTCTATTGTTAAGGAGGGGGGGAGTTTTTTTTTAATGTAACTGAGAGATTGTGTAGGTAATGGGTGAACAGGCGGCCATCCGCAGAATGTGTATGAGGGGTCTTGCTTCCCTGCTACATGGCAGCTCCTCCGTAGCCCTGGCAAGTTTCTGGGACAGCAAGGGACAAAGTGGCCGGCCATCACGGGGTGGGTTTCAGTGTCTGTCAGTGTCCGCAGTGTCCTGGGGCAGACGCAAGCCAAGTGACAGGCCTGAAAAGGAAGGGAGGAAAGAAGTATGAGTGGAAAAAGCCTCGTGCCCCGTCCTCTTCCTCTTTAGCAAATATAAAAAGGTGGACAGGGGAGAGAGAAGATGGAACCGCTACACTGAGTTCTCCGCTTCACTCTGCTTCTGGAAGTTTGGGGCTAAAGAAGGATTCGTTTTGCTTTTTGTAAATAACCATGACTGT
The DNA here is from genome assembly GCA_028627145.1 of Eidolon dupreanum. Lineage (NCBI taxonomy): Eukaryota > Metazoa > Chordata > Mammalia > Chiroptera > Pteropodidae > Eidolon > Eidolon dupreanum. Next base: position 12,312,349 of record CM053517.1, read on the forward strand.
TACCTGCAAAACTCCCATGAGAAGGAGCGGGGAGAGTTCTTCGTAAAATAACAACAAAGTGAAAGTTGCCGTAGCTGGTATGCCAGCCAGGATAACACTGTCCCCAAGGTGCAGGTGGGGCACAGGGACCAAGGCTCGGTCCTACTCTATTCCTCATTGGTCTGGTGGGACCAGCCTCTCTCCGACCTCACTGTCCCCTGGTATAACACAGGGCCTCAGATCCTGAGCAGCAGCCACCATGCAAGAGCCATTGAACCCTCAAATCTTCAGCAGATAGAAAGAGCTGTCAAAACGCTGCTAAGTTTTATAAACAAATTTCTTCTCCTCTGCCTCCCATCGCCCACTTTTTTTTTCCATGTGTATAGATGACTTCCTAAAAAGAAGAGAAAAATCCAACTTAATATCTAACTCCAGAAAAGAAAAAGAAAACACAAAACAAAACAAGGATGTTGACGGAAGCCAAAGTTGGGCTGGAAAATTCTTCCTGGGAGCAGCCCTCAGCATTCAGATCAGATAAGAGGTTTATTTTCTCACTTCAATTGGTCTTGCCAATAGGTTGAAACAGAGGCACAATGGAAATGGGCTAAAACATTTAACAGAGCTGTAAAATCTCATTCTCCACAGCTAAAAAAGAACAATCCGGACGTCTTTACCAAGGGGAGGCTTCATGGGCTGTAGGAGGCTTTGCGTGTATCCCTGACAATCCTGTACATACTCCAAAACTCACACTAATTAAAAGCAAATAATCAAATACATTCAATTTGAAAAGTTGGCAAACTCGCCTGTATTATTGCGTTAGCACCTTGGCATGGAAATGCTTGCATCGTGCTAATCTCGTTGTGCAGAAGAGCTCTTGAGTTCGCTTATTCACCCAGCCCGGCCCCGCCTCTTCTGCCTCCCCCCTGGGCCATCCCCCCAGCCCAGCCCCCTGCCGCCCCCTCCCCACCCACTCTCCCACTTTAACAGCAAAATAAGGAAGAAACAGGCCCTCGAGGTGGGCTTTCATCTGGATCTGACGGAGGTCTGACGGAGAAAAGATGTCCTTGCTCTCACTGGCTTCTTTATCTCCCTAGAGAGAGAAGGTCAGTGAGACACTGCGGTTTTTAAATAAAGTTTGCAGCAGTGAGCCATTCGCAGGCGCCTTGGCGGAGACGGTCACAGTCCCCGGCCTCACCCTGTCGCTGCCCTCCCGGGTCCTCTCCTTGTCAAACTGGTGGCCAGATCTGAGCGATGAGCTGACAAAATGAGGAGAAACCTTCAGACCCACTGCATGTTGCCTCTGGGGTTTGAGTTTCTTAGGGGCTGGTGGAGGAATGACAGGGGGGAGTTACCCAGAGAACTGCAGAACTCCCGCCATCAAGAATGGGGTGAGATGAGCTCAGACCAGCCAGAATTTTTCTGGCAGATCTGCTACCTGAGGCACATTTCTCTTTCATCCTGGGCCACTGCCAATCACAGCCTCCCAGCATCCAGGGCTAGGAGGAAGATGGGCAGCTTGTCCTCAGCTACAAACAAAAGAAAAACAAATAAAGTCACATTCAGCCGCATGACATTCATGTCAGATGGAAAAGAAGCAGGTCATACGAGCAACGCACGTAGCCGGTTCTGGTGGGGGGGGGGGCGGTGTCGGACAGAACAAATGCGTGGAGCAGGAGCAGTGTTTGGAGAGCTCCTAGATGCTCGGAGAAGCCACGGGGAACCCTTCCCCATGAGACTTCTGATTTGTCTGCAGGTGAGGAGGCATAGGGGGCTGTTCCCAACAAGACCCAAATTCCAGACCACTTTCTAATATGTCCTAGAGCACAGTAATTAATCAAGAGCATCAACCTATTGATACTTTCATTAGTTCAGAAAGAATTTTTTGAGGAAAGCATTAGGCAAACATTTCAGTTGATTCTTTGCTGGTGTGACATGCAGCCGATAAAAATGATGTATTAGACAGTTCTTTCAAAATCTGACAATTTCCTTCTCCTTCCTTCCAATCTGGTCCAGGGGATTCTTTGGGATCCTCCCATTGTTGAAACGACCCCCTCTGTCCTTGCCAGCTTTCTGTTCCTTGTTTCATTCATCACTCAATTATTCGTTTATTCCTTAATATATTCATTAAACAAACATTTAATTAGTAATAAGGTTCTATAGGTACTGTAATAGACCCTGAGAATACAAAGATGAAAAAAGTTAGATCCAGTAATTCCACTTTTGGGTATTTACCCCAAAGAATCGTAAGCAGGGACTTAAACAGACATGTACACCAATGGTCATACTGGCACTGTTCGCAAGAGCCAAAAAGTAGAAACGACCAAAATGTCTATCAATGGATGAATGGATAAACAAAATGTGATATATACATACAACAGAATATTACTCAGCCTTAACAAAAGGAAGGAACTTCTACCACATGCTACAACATGCATGAACCTTGATAGCATTATGCCAAGTGAAATAAACCAGTCACAAAATCATAAAAATTGCATGATTCCACTTATATGAGGGTCCCTAAAGTAGTCAAACTCCTAAAACTCTGAGAGGATACACCTCTGCTGTTCTAAGCCACGCAGTTTGTGGTACGTCGTTACAGCAGCCCGAGCAAACTAAAACAGGGCCCACACAAGGAAAACTGAGAAGGAGGCTTCTGCGAGGTTTTGGAGAACATTCTCCTGAAGACCCTGGGATGCCTAGCAGCCCTCAAGAGAGGGGGGCAGGGAGCAGAGAGTTGGGGTCCCTGTTTTCCTTTCTCTCACTGTCCCCTGCTGCTGCTCACCCCTCTGGGGCAGCTCTCTTTAAGAACATAATCCACAATGTTTTGCTTTCATTTTCATTTTTGTCTCACACGTAAGCGTTGCTGGAACTTCATCGGCGCTCGTGACAGCAATCACGTGTGGGACTGTGTCCCTTGGAAGTTACAGGTGCAAGGCCACCAGTGTTCTCCATGCCAAGACCTCGATCAGGTCCTACGCCCCAAACAGGATCACAGGCAGCATCACCCTCTCCCAATTTTTTCCTTTGGGGACATAACCTGAAGGCCAGATGCTCTCTGAGAAAAAGCAGGACAGCTCTGGGGCTATGATTTGAACAGAGCAGGGGCAGAGCTGCCGGCCTAAACTGGTCTGGAAGCCAAGGGATCCAGGAAGCCACATCTCATCCAATCCCCCCACTGGTGGTGAGATTAAGCAGAGGGCTTTGCAAAGGAACTCCAGGAAAATACTGATAAATTGAAGGGCAATCGACAAGGCACTCAGGCGCCCTCCCCGAGCTCTACCTAGCCCCCTAAATTTCTGTCAAATCTTTTCTTTTGTCCCCCTCAACTAAGCCCATGTGTGAATGGAAACGTTTTTGTGCATTAAAGAAAATCAATGAAAACATCTCAAAAGCAATTTCAAGCTCCTCTTCCCCCCACGGGGTGGCAAAGTCAGAGCCCGCAGGGCTGTGTGGGGGTCCCAAGGAGAGCCAGAGCCATGCAGGGGGCAGAGTTCCACCAAACAGTCACAGGCTCTGACAGCCCGCACCTCACTTCTCTATCCTAACCCAGGATGCTGTTTCGTAAAGCCAGCCAGCCTAGGAAAACGCTAACTCTCTTCCACTGCCCTTAAGGTTCAGTCTTCAACTGTATTTCTGTGCAGCTTTTGCCCCTGACCCATACATGGGGCATCTGTGGAGGGCATCAGCACTGAGATAAGGGTGGGGGGAGCAGGACGATGGGAATCGTACAAGATTTAGATGTGAACATCAGCCCCGCCACTAACGAGCTGTGCGACTTTGCAGGTCACTTAACCTCTGAGTCTCAGGTTGCCCCTCTTTAAAGTCAGGATATCACACAGATCTCGCCTGGTTATTGTACGTAGGAAATGAGATCATCTATGGGACCCGGCACATAGTAGGCGCTCATTAAATGGTTGATTACCACTATCATTTTTATCACTAAGAAGGCAGGAGGTGAGGCCAAACAAGTTGTCTAGTGACTCCCAGTTGGACAGATAAAGCTGGATGATGGGACAACCGGGAAAGAACAGTGTCCTGCTGGCTGAGGAAGAGCCCTCAGGTGCGCCTGCAGGAAGGGTGCCACCTTTGGAGGTGAAGGACAGCCCGTTTCAGCCTCCAGTAGACAAATGAAGAGGTTTATTTTTTAACAACTCAAATAGGCACAGTGGAGCAGTCAGGCCAGAAGAAAGAAGTAGGGGGAGGAGGGGTATGCAGTCACACTGTGGCAGATGTCTTGGCTGGGAAAGAAAGTTCTAGAGAATGCACTGTGAGCTGGGGAACAGGGGGCTTGGGCTCAATTCAGGAGAGCTCAGCTCCCTTCCAGACGTGAAATGAGAGCAGCATCCAGAGGGGGTCCCGGGAGACCCCGGCATCCTCGCCTGGCAGCTCAGCGGCCCGGGGCCGGGGGAGCCGGCATGCTCAGCCTGGTCTTGGAAGCAAAGCTGGTTCACGGGAGAGGGCTGGCAAACCCACACCCCCAGGGAGGAAAAAGAAGATGGGATTTCTCCCGGGGTCGCAACAGGACCCTGCCGGCCCCAGACAATGGCTGCAAGAGCCTCAACAACTCCACCCCTGTTGAGGAGGGAACTCAACACCCTGGAGATCGGTGTGTGAAATCTGCACCGGGGAAGAGAGTCCTCATTTAGCAGAGAAAGCGCTGCGCTATCTACGTGTGAAAGCTTTTTCAACACTGTTCCCTGCTCTCCATATGGCGAACCTCACCCAAATTAGGAGGAACTGATGAACAAAACTCCAGCAACTCGAAAATGAGGGAAAGCTCCAGGAGCCCAGGGCTGGTCCAGCAGGGCAGGGTGGTCATCAGCCTCTCATCGCACCCCTGCACCCTCCTCAGTCCCCAAATGCTCCCCTCAGGGTGAAGTGTGCTCCCTCTCAGGGGATGGCATCACCATCACCAACAATTAAAATAATAACAATAACGATAACCATTTATTGAGCACTCACTGTGTGCCAGACAATATGCTAAGTACCTTGCACGCATTATTTCCATTAATCCACACCAACACCCTGTGAATAGGTACCTTGACACCTATTTAAAGTTAGCAAGATGGAGAGTCAGAGAAGTTGTCTTTTGCCCAAGGTCACACAGGAAGATTCAGAGGCAGATCTTTGGGGCCACCTCCCCCTCTCCAGAGCCAGCCCAAGAGTGGAGCTGGGGGTTGCTCCAGTAGAAACTGGGGGTAGGGATCCCAGGTATGTGGGAGAGGGTAAGTGGCCAGAATCCCTGATTGTTTCACACCAGGGAGATTTGTGGGGGGCACAGAATCAATGACTCAGAGAACACCAGGTCTAGAGGGAATTTTAACGACCCATACCATCCCCTCGTGGAAAAACCAAAGTTCAGGCTCCGTATGTTGGTGAAACAGCCAGGACCCGCCACCCCGTGTTCGTTCTACACACCCTAAAGAACTCCGTGGCATCTCCCCGTCCTGTCCTCACTGAAGGAGCCCCCTGCCAAAGCAGGCGACCACGTTTGGGCTCCTGCTCGCCCCCCAGGAACTCTGCCTACCTGTCCCCCTTCGTGCCCTATTTCCTGATCTCACTTAAACGTGCAGTTCCTGACCACAGTCCCCATGACAGTTTCATCTGAGCCCGCCAGCCGCACCCCGTCGGCTTTTCCGCGGGGTCTGAGGGCTGCGCCTGCCCACCCCTTCCCCTCCACGCTCCCTGGCCCGGTACAGCAGGACAAAACGGAGCTCAATGCAAAGATGTTTAGAATGTTTATCTCGGAGATGGTATTATTTACAGCAACTCCACGCTGTGCCCGGGGCATCGCGTGGTTTGAAAGACACTATACAAACTAAAATTGTGTGGCATTGTTTGTTCCTCCACATTCTGCGAGAGAGAACCAATCTAGTAATCACTGTTTTTGCTCCTCAAATCAGGGACTCTCCATTTTGTGTGCATGGTGGCTAATCTGGAAATAAAGATTCGTAGCAAATATATAAGGCACTCTGGAAGCGGTGGGGCCGGGTGAATGAAAGAAAGGCAGTGCGAGGAGGAGGAACAGACAGTCGCCATGAGGACGGCGAGGGCCCCGTGGTCCCTCTGAGCAGGGACAGCAGCCCATTTCCGGGTGGCGGGAAGTGCCACATCGCATATCCATTCCTGGCAGACAGAGCAGGCCCCAGGGAGCGCTTCGCCCCAGACCTGCACATGGCCAACTGCAGTCCTTCTGTGAACCTCCCCGCCGCTGGGTCTTCACCCCAAGGTCAAGTTCTCTGAAGCTGAGACTGACCCATTCGGAACGTAAGCTACGGAAGGGGCGTGGGGAGGAGAAGAAAGGAGCACACAGGAGTGGGAATGACCACACACAGACCAGGGTCCTTCTTCAAGGACATGGCGGAACGGGTGTGAGGGACAGTGCCCGGGAGCTCTAAAGCCACCCAGCTGGTCCGCAGCACTACTGAGTTAGCACTGTGCTAACTCAGGCCCCTTGCCCTGCATGCCGGACAGTGGCTTAACCAGCCCCTGTTCAGCCCCAGCTGACGCATGACCCCAGGGTTCAGGAGTGGTGGCCAGATCATCACCAGTGAGGCTTGGACAAGTACATTCCCTTGGGACGGGCAGTGGCTCTGGCCCTAGAGCCTGGCCCCAGCTTACTGCCAACAGTGCCTCCACCCAATGACCTGGCCACACAGCTCGCAGCCTCCTTTCCCTGACTAAGGTGGCAGCTTGTTCATTCCCTACCTTCTCCCTTTGGCCCCCTCCAAACCCTGCACATTCTTCAACAGCCGATTCCATGTGACACCTTCATAATCTCCCCAGACCTCATGCAAAATGACCCAGTCCCCGTTATGCCCCAGATCCTCAGTTTGTATCGCTATAGAACACAGCTCAGGGGGGTCCGTGAAGCAGCTGCGTGTGGGTCTGCCCCTGCCAGATGGACAGACACTCCTGGAGGACAGACGCCCAGCGTGGTCTGGTCTCCAGCTTCCTTATCCTCAGCATCCGGCAGAGTGCCTGGTGCAGTGTGTGGGATCCGATCACCAGGTCATTCCGGTAGCTCCAGGCTCTAATCCTGGTGACAAGGAGCCAGCTGGGCAGTAAAGGAAGGTTGTCGTGGATAATCAACTCAAGGCCCAAGACTTCACTGACTTAACTTCTCTCTTCCAGGGGCTTCCCTGGCACTCTCCGGGTTGTTGCAAAAGTTAACAATTCCCAGATAGTTCACGTTCTCTCCATTTGCCAAGTTTGAGCACGTTGTCTGCCGAGTTAAATTGCGACTGAGTCGCACAGCAATTTAACTGGTGTGATGCATGAGGCCTCATCATCCATTACCATGAGCATTTAGAAGCGAGGTAATTACAGGCTGCATTCCTGAAGCCTGAGGCTCCGTGGCTACAGTCCTGGAGTTTATTATAATCATGATGATGGGAAGGGATTCCACTTCCAGACTGTTGAGATTGGCATTAAAGTCCCCAGAGGAAGGAATGGGGGATGTCACTGCTCCTCTCAAGGTCAACTCCACCCCCAGGAGGAAGCCCTGGACTAAGGTACCCCCACCTCCAGCCTTCACCTGAGGGACAGCGAATGAAGTGGCCCAAGGACAGAGAGGGTCCCCTCTATTTCTCCGGTCCCCAACCCCAGTCCTATCCTACCTCAGACTGCACAGAGAAGCTCCCTTAGCTTGTCACCCACCGGTTCAGGCAAAACCATTGTTCTGGGAGGAGCTTTAGGACAGAGAAAACCTTCTTTACTTTAATTACAATACAAGGGGACCGGCCAGCACTAGAGAAGCATTACTGAGTTTTCTAGATCTCATTTTTAAAATGCAAATACCCCATTGAGGAAAAAATCCATTAAATCATTAATGGTACAATTAAGTTGGTATGAATTAGTGTAGTAGATTCTTTCTCACTGGAAGGGCTTCAGTTTTAGGAAAAGCATTTGATTGCTAGGTGGAGTACAGGAATAAACTCTAGAGAACAGAAGTAACTGCACAGCTTTGCTCACATTCAACCTTGACTTAATAATGTAGTTAATGAATTCATCAGTAAACGAATGGTTGATTAAGTCAATGAAGGGCCATTGGATAGGACAGGTCTTATTTTGCCACTTCACCTTTTCAGATGGAGAAAGCCAATGTGCGGCCTTCCAGCCTCACCCTCACCCCAAAGTGTCAACAGTCCCAGGACCTCATCGAGCAGATCATCACTGGGTGGGGGGAGGCTGTGTCCACTGTCCTATCGCCTCCTTCTCTGTGTCTATAACCTTTTCTGTCTCTTATGAGGGGACTTTCACCAGAATTAGGGCCCACTTAATTCCAAATTCCTAAGTCTTAGAAACTGTGTGAGATAATAAGCGTTTATTTCTGTCTTAAGCCATTAAATTCTGGGGTATTTCAGAATATCCCACTGTGCCTAACTGATAGCTAACACACATACTCATCCATATAGTCATTCATTTGTTCATTACTCAATAAATATTTACAGAGCAAATAAAATGAGATAGGTACTCTTGGGAAAGAAAATTTTAATATGACCCCTTCTCTCAAGGAGCTTATAACATAGGGAGACAAGATTTATAAACCTAACTAAAATAGCAACATGTAGCAAGAGCTTCCAAATTTAAGTGGAAGGAACACTGTGGGTTCCAGAGGAGTGCTTCTTGGTCAGGATTCTCAGCTGCCAACAAGAGAAAACACCTCCAACTTCAGTAGGAAAGAGCGTAAATGGAAGGATAACTGAGAGCTCACAGAGGTGATGGAAATACAAGAGAAGCAGCCAACAGGCAGAACGAGATAGCCAGGGAGCTGAGGGGAAGCCAACCCACCCCCAGGTACAGTCTGGTCTATAGCCCAGGTACCACTCCTGTCACTGGACACACATTGCTTCCGGTCCTAGGTAGATAGAAGCATCCACCTGTCCAAGGCTACGTCACCTGCATGTACCCAGATACCAGGGATCAGGACAGGGCCTGCCTGCCCCACTTCAGCTTCTGAAGGGAGATGCAGGGACCTCTACACAATGTGGGAATTGTCCCCCAAACAGGAAATATATTAGGATGTTGAGACACCACTGCAGAGAGGCAAAGGGTCATTTGGGGCAGAGGAAAAGAGGGCCAGGAGCTTCGGGTCACTCCTCTGCTTCTGCAGGCCAGGCTTTATCATACTCAATGTCCTCACCAAAGAACTGGCATGAAGGTATCTTCTCCCCCCTTCTTTTTTTTGTTCTCATCATAATTGTGAAGCCTCCTGTCTCCCATGCCCCCTCCCCCCAATCCCATCTCATCTGCCATTTGCTCTGCTGATCTAAGGATGGATGGTCTAGGATAGAATCAATTTCTACAGACAAAACTTAATGAGGACTTCCCTGATAGATAGAAATGCCCCATCATGGCCTACCAGGCACAAGCAAAGCTACTTAACTAGTCTCAGCAGGAACAAATAACGCAAACAAAATCATGGGGAGCAACCCAGGTCCATTGTTCTGCCTGTCTGGGCTTCCAGGGTGGTTGATTATAGCAGCCACCGTGTACCTACTAGGAAAACCAGTGGTGACACTGGGATTGAGCAGTAAGACTCCTCAACACCCATTAAACATGCAAGAAAGCCAATATGATAGACCGTGCCAATCTGCCGAGTAATCAATCCACCAAGCCCATTCCTCAATGCCTGTTGATACAGCTGCCAGAGCCAAATAGGAGCTGAGGGACCCTTCTGTTGTTGACCACTCTGAATCACTGCTCCTGCAGAGCTCAGCCCACTTTCACCTCCATTCTCAGAAGAAGTACAGAAATGCACCCATTTTTAATGGCCTGGCTCCCCCAGGAACTCCCCTTTGACCACTTCAGCCTGATAGCCCACTGTGCTTCCCGCTGGTGCCACCAACTTCAGCAACTGATTAAATGTATTATTAACCAATCCACCCAATCACTTGGGAACAATCTCTGCCAGTCTGGATGCCCGGCAGAGCCCACCACTCCCATCAGAGCCCAAGCTGATTTCCTCTTTCCTCTTGGTCCAGGGAAGACCTTGGCCAGAGTCTTGCTCGGTGTCTTCCATCTTGATTCAGGCCACAACAACCCCTCCACCCAGACGGGTCTGAGATTTACAAAGGTCCACAGCAGCATCTCTAAGGTTCTCTCTGGAAGTCTCAGCAAAAGCCCAGTGGCCCACTGTCCCACGAGAGACAAGGAATGTCATTGTCTCAGGGACCTGTAGCAGCTCAGAACGCCCTCCCACCACAGCTTCTCCCTGTGAGCCAGGAGAGCCTTCACCTCTGCCAGGCGTCTACCTTGACCTTCCTCCTCATTTGAAGTCCCTTCACCATTATCCTAGGCCCTCTGAAATTTGGCCCTCTGAAATTAAGCAATAAAATACTTTATTGCTTAAATGTCACCATCATCTGAGCCTTCAACAAGTCATAATCTTTTTGCTGGTGGAGAGTCTTGCCTTTGATTTGTAAAAATCAAAGCATAAAAATGCTTTCCATAAAAACAGGACTGGGTTAAACATCAGTAAATGAGGTTGGTGGGAAAAGAGATCAGTGGGTGACAGCACTTAGGAGGCGAGTCAGAGGGAGGTCACACACTCTCATTGTCACTCTCCCTCATTTATCTGGCTGCCTTGTCCTCCGTTCTGGTCCTGCCATAATCCAGGGAGTCTTCACAGATAGAAGGACAGCCCTTCCAGGATGCATCCTCATATTTCTTGGCGTGTTTCATTCCATTTACTCTTAGCCCTTCAAATCTACTTCTTGCCTTTTTTTTAAAAGCATCTACTATGTGTCAGGCGCTACCCTAAGGTATAAAGCCATGAGCAAAACTAACAAATGCTTTACCTCAGGGAACTTACATTCTAGAGCGCCAAGTTTTACTCATCTCAATTCAACTACCATTTATCAAACACATACTACGCACCCGGAGGATACAAAGAAGCATAAATTCCACACTTCCACTGGTGACAGGAAGCAAGCGTATCAACTCAGTGGAGAGGGGTGAGGGCAGCACTGGATGAATGGAATGTGCATTCAAATGCCACAAATGCATTCCTTTCCATTTTCTCATCTTACCACTTCTTTCCACCTCCTTGAAAATAAAAGGATGGATGAAACCCCAGTGGTGGATTTTCTTCCAGAAAGTTAGGTTAGACTGTATGGTGGTAACAAATCCTAAAATCTCAGTGGCTTAACACATTATTTCTTGCTCCTTCAGAGTCTGTTGCAAATCAGCGGTTCTCACCTCCATCTGTGACACCGACATCTCAACACATGGCCTCCAGATTGGCTGCAGCAAGGGAGGACTCACATCCCTTCTTCTGTGCTTTGGCCTAGATGTGACATCCATCACTTCTGCTACAGTCCATTGGCCAGAATTAGCCCTGTGTCCCTGCCTAACAGGGAAGGTACTGGAAAATGCATGAGCTAACGTAGATCGTCCAGGCACAATATATATCTCTTCCATGTGGCCCACAGAATATTTTGCTCATCTTAAAGGATCAGATTCACACAGACCAATTCAAGGCAAGAGGCTGCCTACTTAGAAAAGGGTTAACTGCTGAAAATACTCTGAAACACTGGAACAAAAATATTTTTTAAAAGAGCAATGTTAAATGGGCAACATGTTTGCCATAATCTTAAGCACAGGCACACCTTGGAGATACTGCAGGTTCAGTTAGAGATCACCACAATAAAGTGAATATCGCATTAAAGCGAGTTACATGAATTTTTTGGTTTCCCAGTACATATGAAAGTTATGTTTATATTATACCATAGTCTATTAAGTGTGAGATCGCATTATGTCTAAAAAATGTACATACCTTAACTAAAAAATACTTTATTGCTTAAATGTCACCATCATCTGAGCCTTCAACGAGTCATAATCTTTTTGCTGGTGGAGAGTCTTGCCTTTGATTTGTAAAAATCATGGTATCTGGGAAGCAGAATGAAACAATGTGCAACAAAACGAGGCATACTTGTGGTCAGTCAATTGATCAAAGGGTATTTATTAAGCATCTTCAGTGTTTCAGAAAAAGTCAATTCCCCTGGTCTACTTCCATGTTGGATGTATGTTAAAGTGCTGGACAAGAGCAGATGGCCCATTTCTTAGGTCTTTGAATTCAAAATAATTATTTTGTCTGCTAGGGCTGGTTTCTTTTCTCAGTTCCTTCTATTCCTTCTTTAGCCCTTCACTTTCACAGTTATGCAGAGGAAATGAGCAAAAACCTGTGACCCCTTTCATCCATTCTGCAGGAGCTTCCCAGGTAATCTACTCCAAGGACTCCAGCCTGCCTTTGCAGTTCTCTCTCTCTCTCTCTCTCTCTCTCTCTCTCTCTCTCTCTCTCACACACACACACACACACACACACACACACAGAAATCTATATATCTATGCTCTAGAAGCCTCCAGACAAAACGAGGAATTCAGATGCAGTCTTCGGCTTCAAGCACTGACATGACATTCGGTAGGTTGAACCCACCTCTAGGATGTCAGATCTGCAGGTGGGACCTTGGGGCTGGGACCTCCACTTCTTTCTCCTTCATCTGGTGAGCAGAGGAGCCTCAGCCGCAGGACTCCCTCACCCTCTACAGTGCTCCAGCCAGACCTGGCAGGTAAACGAACCTGGGTTAAAGACTCACCCCTATGTGACTTTGGGAAATGTAAGATCTTCAAATCTGCTTTTTCATTTATCAAATGAAGAGAATCATGCCTTCTCAAGAATGACAACAGACGAAACGTGACAATTCAGTACAGCACGCAGCCCAGGGCAAGGCACCACAGTAGTGAGGAGTCAATAAGTAAAGGTGCTTAACATCACCGCTAAGTCATCACCCTCGGAGTGACCTAGTGCTTTGAAGGAGGTCAGTGAGAGATTTGGGGGGAGAAGGGGTGGGGTGTTGCTGTTGATGATGGCTATTTGTTTTTAAATAACCCCTTGGACACTTGCAATCCATATAGAAGACCGGTGATTAACTAGTAATTCAGGCAAGTGATCTAGTCCAATGGTGCCGTCGTCCATTCTAGGGCAATAAGTTCTTTACACGTGAATCTGAGCAGTTCCCATTCTCCAGGGTCCACCATCCACCTTTCCTCTGACCTCCTGGGGAAGACTGGTGACCATCTAGTGGGCTCACTCTGCTATTCTCATGGTCCTTGTTGATCCTCCCAGTTCCATCAAGTTTCCCCAGATCATAAAATCTGAGGAAAAGAGAGGAACAAAATACAACTAAAAAATAACTGAGCAAATAGCTCTTATTATGCTATTGTCGTCAAACTGCAGGACCAGCTTTTGGAGCCGTACCCCTGAGTGGGGCATCTCCAGTCTGTTTATAGCATTCCTAAAAATTTCCAGGCGGGTCACACAAGCCAACGTCGCCATGGAACCAGTGGAAATTCCCCAGTTCCATTGCTGCTCGCTCTGGGTCGATGGCCCCTCTGGCTGTGTCATCCTTTGTTACTGGGCAGCTCCTGTTTTCCAGGCAGTGTGTTGCGACCTCAGACAGCAGACACCTCGGGACTTCTCCTTTGGTCTCGCATGCCAGCATCAGGCCCCCTGGATGCTCTCCAGACCCAGCAGGTGAAGTGTGACCCTTGACACGTCCCTTGGCTGGGTCGGAGGAGGCACCCCCACCATGACCGCACACTGTCCATTTCTTCCACATCCCTGCTCCCTCCGGAGGCCTCTGTCCTCCCACCAGCTTAGGGTCTGTTGCCAGCTTATTTGCCCATCATTCAGTCTGGCCACGTGCTCTTACGGAAGAGAAAAGATGGGCAGAGAGAGCCTAGACTTTCACTCCTGGCCGTTCTTGCCCACCATTTATTTGAGAGAACCAGATTGCTGCTGCTACTGCTGAAATTAATGGAAACTGGCAGGGAAACCTTTTGTTTTTCCAGTCCTGGATTTTGCCAAGCAAACACAAGGATCATGTTGAAAATGGCTGCTGTTGAGGAGTCGACTTCGATGTGGTGTGAAAGCTCCCATCGCACCACCCTCAACCCGTGAATGGTACCCATGCATGCACACTGAAGCCTCCCCAGCTCCGAGATGCTGGCTGTTTTTTTTTGAATGCAAATAAAACGTTAAACAGGAAGCCTTTCAGGATCTCTGCCACGAGAACCAAGTGCCAATTCCCCTTCCCTCCAACGACAGCAGCTCCAATCCAACGTTTTGTGACTTAGAGATACCGCTTACGGGCTCAGTGGAATGAAGCCAGAGAACCTGGAGGAAAGTCTTGTTGCCTTGCAGAAGGGTTTTGTCCTCTGTATCCCAGTTCTTATCAACTTGGCCTGAGATCTAGTGCCCGAAGAGATGGCCCTAAAGGGAGTGATGGACAGAGAAAAACATGGGTACCATCAAAAGGACACATTTCTTTCCCAGGTGAAGAAAGAATCCCTCTCCACACACCCTGAATAGGTCGAAACCACCACGACCTCCTCCCGCCTCGCTCTCCCACCTGGTTTCATCACACAAATGGAACTAGAAGAAGGATTGGATTACAACCACAGAATTGAAAGGCAGCGTTTGTCCTTGTCGGACAGGGCGGCTGCAGCCTCCACCTCCTTCTGCCACAATTTGTTTCAATGCCATTGTTTTAGGGCAGAACAAGAGGGAATCTGCCGAGCTGCCCCTATAGAGGCTTTTGTTGAAACAGAAACTTTGTGTGGCCTAAAAGGAACTGAATTAAGTAGGCATGTGAACTGAACACAGCCTTTGTTTTGCCTCCCTATCGCTTGAGAAGGGATAGCCCCAGGGAGGGGGCCTGGGAGACCCTGGATGCCATTTTTGGCACCAATCAGCGCACAAGTGGCCTTGGGCACTGTGGTTTCCCCTTTAAATCCTCTTTGATGGTCTCAGGCCTTACTGATCGCTACTTTCTCTAAACTCTTAGGGTACATTTATCTCAGCCACATGAGTTAATATTCAATCAAATGTTGCTTCACACACTGACTACTGTGGCAGGTCACGACATCCCAGTGAGACAGGAAGAGCCCCCATGAGGGAGCCTGTGTCTTATATTTCTCTTGAATATCCCATTGGTCCTTACATAGCAGGGGCTCACTAAACATTTCTGGAAGAAATAAAGGGAGAGAGGGAGGGAGAGAAGGATGGAGAGATGGAGGGAGGGTGGCGGGAAGGAGAAGATAAAAGTATGTGTTGACTAGCAAAACGAAAGCAATGGTAGTTATGTACTCACTGAACAAGGTTAAGGAGGGTGTAGGCCACACTATCAGGGACCCGCCCAGATCCCCTTTACCAGGCAGGTGTTCCCATCCCCCAGCTTCTGTGACTATTAGCTCACAGTTTCCCCCCTTCTTCAAAGAACTGCCTTCATCAGAACAGCAGCCACCTCACCCCCTGGTGGCATGCCCTCCCCGAAGTCAGCCCACAGCCAAAAACTGACACAGGTTTGCAAAGGCAGCCCCTTTGCTTCAAAGCAGGACCGACTCTGAGGTGCAGTTTATTCCCGGAGCTCCTAGTGCACCAGGCTGAGGCCAGACTGCCTCTGGGAACACATCCTTGCTCCGTCCTTTCTCAGTGCTGCCCCACTCCCCTCACGCCCTTTCTCCTGGGGGTCCCCCCTCCATAAGCCATCATTACCCAAATCCTTGTCTCAAGCTCTGCTTCGAGGGAATCCAAAATAAGATAGAGAGGTACAGTCATGAGAGGACAGAGGGAGCTCTCCCTTCCAGTTCAGCATTCTCTTGAGATAAAGAGCAAGGCTGTCCCCTGCCTTGGTCATTACTAACCTAAGTGATTCTGTGTGTGATGGTATGTGTCCAGATGACATAATAGCCCCTTTTTTCTCAGATCATTGCTTATGCATCTATAAAAATAAATTAGCATCTCCATCCTGATTGATTTGGTGGAAGCAAATAGTTTGCAGACTATTACGAAAATAAAGGCAATGGAAGGGCGTGTGAACAAGAATGAGCTCGGAGACACCTGAAACGGGTTTCTAAGGTGAGGGAGCTGCACCTATTTTATCCAGTTGCAAGCAGGAAACAGGTGGCACCTCAAATTAGAATGATTCGGTGAAGGTCTAATACGGGAACTATTTCAAAACTGTAGGCAAGGTACTGGAAGGTCACAAGGATAACACCCAGGGCTAGTGACACAGGGGTGTGCAGGGATGGGAGGAGAGTGGCTGCAAGAGAAAAGGAGAGTCATAGACACAGACACCCCAAGGGCACCCCTCGGGGAGAGAGCCAGAGGGGGAATCCCCTCTTTCCTCCCTCTGCCTCCTACCAAGACTCCCCAAGTGACAAACCAGAGGACAAGAAAGCCATTGAGGAGGTCTAAAGCCTGGCCTTCCAGGCCAGAGAGCAGAGTTGGAAAAGGTGACAGTGAAACTAGAGGAAGAAGCAAAAAATATCCAGAATTTCTTTAAAAATTATATTTTAAAAATATTTTTTTAATTTAAAAAATATATATTTTTAATTGCCTCACAATCTGCTCTTAATGCAAAACAATCACAGGCCCATTCTATTCTTTCCTGATGGGCCGATTTTCAATCTTTAGACAATCATAGATCTCCCTATGAGTTTATAGGGAAGAAATAGTCAGATAAGCCCAATCTCACACATCCACCTGTTCATTCACATGTATTTGCCATAAATTACTGTGGGAGCTGGGAACACAAAGGTGAACATAACATACAATCTCTTAACCCATGTTTATGGCTTTTCTCCTCCTGTCCAACTTGGGAACCTCACCATCTGAGAACAATTAGGTCCTCAGTTCTTCTCATTATTCCTCATGTCATGTTAGGACTTTGGTATCCTCAGTGTTCCAAGTGGGATGTTCAAATCTCTGTACAACAGTAAGTAAAGGTGCAAGACACAGCCTGGTGTGGAGTCTTGCTTCACGTGAAGAGGTCAAGGGGAGGCAGTGAGCCATCTCCTGGAGACGAGACATCAGCCGATTTCCTGTAGGGCTGGATACTGCTGAGCAGTCAGTGTCAGCCTGAGCTGCCTTGACCCTCAAAGCTGAGGGTGTCTGGCATGTACAGGGCACTTTGTGTATTTGTCTTCCTCCCCTACTAGACTGGTCGCACCTTGAGGCTGCCTGGCACTGTATTTGTTAAAAGGATTAATGAATGGCTCAGGGCCCAGCCCTGTCCTGAGATCTCAAGTACAGAGCCACCTCGGTGACCCAGCTTCAGCTCCTGGGGAGGCATTCAATAAACACTCATTCAATTATACTAAACCTTTTTTTAATCCACTGGGGAAGCAAAATATACACAAAAGGGGCTCTGGAACAAAGGTAAGAGCTCAAGGATGCTGGTAGCAGCTATGAAGCAAAGCTGAGGGTCCATTGACGGAGGTGACCTAAATGGGCTGGACTCACTCAGGACAGGCATCTCAGGGGAAAGGAGACTTTTCATTCATTAGCGATTGAAGAATGTGAAGGAAGAGACTCCAACTCCTCCTACACTTCCACGAATACCCACAGTGCAAGTGAACAAAGGCAGCACATTCCACTCATTAGATGGCCCACCATCATGCCCCAGACACAACGACACAGCTCCCAAGGCATTGCAAAAACACTGGCGGTCATGGAAAGAGCGCTGGTCTTTGTGGCAAACGGATCTGGCTTTCAATTCTGGCTCTGTCACCTATTGATATTGGATGTTGAGCAAACCACTTAACCCCTCTGTCTCTTAGCCTTCAAATTTGAAAAAAAAAAAAATGGATCTGACACTTTCCTCAAAGGTCATTAAGTTTCCAAAATAATCCAGCTTAATTCACCCAGCATAATTTCTTCTGTGTGGTACATGCTCAATAAATGAGACCTACACTGAGCAGAAGGAAAGCAAAAAAAAGTAGCCAAGAAGGAAGCTAAAAAAATTCTCAGAGTTCCAAGACTAAGCATGGCCCCTGCCCACCCTTATCTCAGGCAGTCTTCTAAGTTCTTATTTAGATAGGTAACATAAAAGTTTTCAACGGCGTAACACATATAGACAATAATGAAACAGTATAAAAAACGGACGGGTTGGTATAGGAACACCCGAGTTCCAGTCTCAAAGCTGCTGCTAATTTAGTATGACCTTGGGTAAGTCACTTAACCTCTCTGGGCTTCAGCATCCTCATCTCTGAAAAGGATTGGGATGGGGTGTCAGTCAGAGAAGAGAAGTAAGGGAATGGATTAAGCTCGCTGATTCATAAATCTTCCAGACTAAAAAGTATATGTCACTATAGCATGAATGAATAAATTGATGGGCAAACATTGGTTTGTTCATTCTTTCTTGTGACTTAATCAAAAAATAAATAACTGCAAATTGATTTCAAGCTCAAGAGAAAAGTTTCAATGAGTTTTCACTTCAATACCACCTGTTCTCTATGGTCAGGTCCAATAACTGTGGTTTCCATGGCTCAGGAGTACCTCTCTGGTTATTCTGCAAACTCGGGGCAGTCTCTCTCCCACCCTACCCCCGCCACTCCCCAACTTCCTGGATTTTACCTTCATTTCACCTGGGCAGTAGCTTCTGAGGAGAATAAGGAGACAAGATTTTTTTTTTTTTTTAATCCTATGGGGCCAAAATGTCCCGGTTATACACCTTGCTCCCACCTCTTTTCTCTGTGAATTTCTCAGCTGAGTTCCTTGGTGCCCAGACCTCCTCTACCATGCCTGTTATTGGAAGAACACAATACACATGCCCGAAGTAGAATCTCTTCACTAAAAATACCCTGCATTCCTGAGTGACTACTAAAGCTCTCTCCTCAAGCCCACGAACAGCCGAGCTAAAAACAGTAACCAGCAGGTTCAAATGACACCAGCAACAAAGGTAGAGGGCCTGAAAGTAGCATACCACTGTAAGCCATCTGCCATCTTGGCCCGCCCGGGCTCCCTGCCTCCCAACAGCAATGGGCATCTCAGTGCCACCCATAGCTGGGCTTCTGTGGCAATGTGCAGGTGAGGTTTGGCTGCCTGATGCACCCACTGGCCCATAGACTGTCTGGCTTAGAGTCTGGACGTGGTTTGAAAAGAGGTGACAGAAGTGGGGGACAACTATCAGAGCGACTTGGGAGAGCCTTCCTGCCTATAAACAAGACGTCTACAAGTTTCAGCAGTCTCCGAAGTAAACTTTCACCTCCTTAACTAAAATAAGGAGTCGGCTGTGGTAGGGGAAGAAGAGGATGCTGAATTCACTCAAAGCAAATGGCTAAGACATCTTCCAAGAAGACACTGAGGCTCTATGTGACTCTGCTTTTGACCTGCTGGTACGCTCTCACAAGTTACCTGTACCAGCAAACCCACCCGGCCCCACGCCCACCATCACTGAGCTGCACGCTGTCTGTGTGGACCAGCAGCCTTACTGCAGGGAGCAACCAGTGTCTCGTGCATTTTAGGTACCCAATAATGATTCTGAATGGATGGAGGACCAAGCAGAACTTTTCCATTGATAATATCACTATAATTTTGCAGCTAAGTTCTGTTAACTTGACTGTATCTCTTTTGTCTATGACTTGGGACTAGAATCTCCTTGAGAGCAGGCACTTGTTATTTCTTTAACATGCAGCCCTTAGGGCCCAAAATTGTATGTTGAGATTCCAAGTGCTGATTCACGAGCCATCCTAGGGACTCCCAATATAAAGTTATTCAATGTAGAGGCAGAATATTACAGGAATCACTCCTAGCTAACTCCAAATCTGATTTCTAGAAGAATCGAGGTGGATTGTATATACAGAAAGATTTACAAAAGAGAGGAAATTCAGGTGAGGAAAATATAACAGAGGAAAATGAAATAAAGTCAAGTGTGCCTTATAAATAAATGATGCCCTAGTAGGTACACTTTTAGAAATGAACTGTAATTTGGTTCTGAATTGCCAAGGAAAGAAGAAAACATGAACAATTACACACATTTCAAAGTCTAAATGCCTAATTAATTAATTCCATTCAATCTAGTGTCACAAACATGCCACAAACCAGGTGGGCAAGAAGTGTGAGTGGCTCAGTAAAACCCATTCCCACTGATGAAAACACAGGTCAAAGTGCACGTCCTCACCAACATGAGATGGATAGTGCCCTATTTCGCTCTGAAACATGGCAGGTCACTATGAAAAATGTGCAGTCACCCAGCTACCTGAAAAGTGAGTCAGAAATAAAAGTCAAACACCGATGAAAGTTCCTGTGCACCCCTGTCAAATTTTGCCACTATGTTCCACCCATATGTCCCCTCTCTCCTAGCACTACCCATGTCCCCCATTCCCTGTGGCAGATTCACTTCAGCAGGAAACACAGGGGAACATCTGTTGGGACAGGAGCTGGACTGGTATCAAAGTCTTCCCAAAGCATGTGCCCATATGGCCTCCCCTTCCTATGGCCCTTTGGCTCCTTGTTACCCATTAGCAGGTACCCTGCCCAGCTCTTCGAAGCTTGAGGCCATTTTGCTCTTAAATGCCTCTCTGATTTCTTCTCTACCTCTCTGCCTTGATCTCCAAAATTTCAGATTCTCTGCAGGCCTACCCAGATTCTGACTTGCCCTAACGTGTGTGTGTGTGTGTGTGTGTGTGTGTGTGTGTGTGTGTGTGTGTGTTCCTGACTCCTGAGCTAGCCTCAGCACCCCTCAAACCTAAGACTCCCTGCCCTTCCAGGACTGCCCTTGGTGCTGACAGACAATCCCTCTCAGTGGAATTCTAGTAATTCAGAACCACTACTTTGTTCTACAGACTGAAAAGCAGTACAAAAAAATTTAACTGGGAGTAGGCAATTTCTTCAACCCTAATACCACTGGTTCCTGAGTGGAGCTCTTTGAAGGTTTGAGGAGAGAGGAATTTTTTTAAAAAAGAAAGAAAGAAAGAAGGGGAATAGGACCAAAAAAAAAAAAAAATGAGAAAAGCAAGAGAGAGGAGAAGAAAAACTGGGAGTATAGCCTTCTGCCAAATGCCAACTGATACCAGAGTTGGATCATTTGAGCGACAGGCTGCCTGGGCCTCACGTGCAGCAGAAAAATCCATAGAGATGGCGGGGGTGAGGTGGGGGAGGCTGCTGTACCAGGGAGACTCTTGACCGTTCATAGCACCAACATAACATCTGATGTGTTGAACGCTTGTGGTACCCTTTTCCCAAAAGATGAAGATATATTTCACATTGATTTGCTTTAAAGGATTTGTGTTTTGAGAATTAAGAAAGGCTTTGTGGAAACTCTGGCGAGTCACATGAACGGGCCTGATGCCCAGTCTGAGGTGGAGCCTTTGCCCAAGCTCACCGTAGTGTGATGTCCTCCTCTATCATGGCATGTAAACACTGACTTAGGACTGAACACCCCACGCCCAGCATCGCCTGAGACCTTGAGGGTGGGTGTGTGCCTTACTCATCCTGCTTCCCAGTGACTGGCACAGTGCCGGGCCAGGCGCTCGATAAATACGTATGAAAGATGTATTTGGCTCAGAGACGTGTCATCGGCCAAAGAGCACTCTAGATGGACACCTTGAATGTGCCACGCCCTCTGCTGGGCATGGAGAAGATGATTTCTGTACTCAGGGTCACTGGAGCATGAAGAAAGAGACGAGGCCAACACGGGTGGCAATGGCTGCTGGTCATTCAGCCCTCACGTCTCCAGGCGCTGTGCCGACACTCTACCAAGTTATCTCATCTAATCCTCACGGCACACTAAAAGGTAGGTGGCATCTCCGTTTTATGGATCAGGGTCCTGACACCTCCTCTGTTAGTGGTGAACCAAGATTCAAAACCACCTCTTTCAGACGGCAGAGCCCAAGATCTAAGTCACCAACTCACCGTAGGCTCTTCCTCTGTGCTAGTCCCACCTCGCCCCTGAGCCTGACTCTGGATTCCTCCTGCACGCCTTTGCCCAGGCCTGCTCCGAAACGTCCGCCCTCCCCCCAGCAGAGTCTCTCTCGTCTGGAGTGCCAGCCTGACCCAGCTCTCGTCTTTCCTTTTGTGGAGCATCCCAGATGCGAATGGCTCCCTTGCACTGCCTGGTGCTGCTTTGTCACCACAGCTGAGTCCTGAACAACGTGGGGGTGAGGGGCACCAACCCCCCTGCAGCCGAAAATCTGTGTGTCACTTTTGACTCCCCCCAAATTTAAGTGCTAATAGCCTACTGTTGACCAGAAGTCTAATCGATAACATAAACAGTCAATTAACACATACTTTGCGTATTATATGTATTATATACTGTATTCTCACAATAAAATAAGCTATGATAAGGGAGATAAAACATATGCACAGTACCATACTGCATTTATTGATGCTGTAAGTGTACGTCATCTGTTTTAGGTTACGTGGCCTACAAGTTTTTTCAAACTATCAATTGAAAAAAATCAGCATATAAGTGGACCTGCGCAGTCCAAATCTGTGTTGTGCAAGGTCAATGGTTTGCTATTTGTTGTTGTCATTTTTGTCATTTACCACACTTCTTCCTGGAGCCCACCTACAAAGCTGGTCTGCAATCTCCCTGTGGACACGTGTCTTCAGTGGTCTGCTGAATCCAGTTCATACTGGTGCCGATTACTAAAGCTTTAGGAAGTTTGCGGGCCAGTTATTAAACCACTGGTTCCTTGGAATCAGCCATGGTGAGAAAGTGTGTATACTACAGAAATTAGCAATGGCCACAAATCAGGATTTTTGTCCCCAGAAAACTGGTTGTTAAACATTCAGCAGCACACCACTGCTTTTAACTCTTGCTCCCCATCTCATTCCCTGACCAGTTTCTCAAACCCTAAAATGTGTTCTTCATTATACTGAGTGTCAGCATGTGATGGAAGCTCATAGATGTCAACAGAAGTGTCAGTGACTGGTGACCAGAAGAGGAAGGTCTCCTGCAGGGAGAGAATACTGAATCCATCATTAATCTTCCTCAGTCCCACGCTGTCCCTTCAACCAGCACTTTTTGAGATCCTACCATATGCTAGAGTCTTTACGAACATGATCACATTAAATCCTTCACAGAGGAGGGCTCTGAGTCCGGGCAGTTGGACACTTTGCCCACGGTCACTGGGACATTACCTGTCAGAGACCAAACTCAACCCCAGGCCTCAGGGCTCCAAAGATGGGGCTCCCCCCGCACTTCATCATACTCTCTTGACATTTCAGGTCCTGAGTCCAAGGTTCCCCAACATTTGCTATGGGCCAGCGGCAGCCAGGGCAGGAGCAGCTGTGAGCGGCTGCGGCAGCGGGTGGGGATGGGAAGGCAGGCACAGCTGCTCTGCTGGAGAACTGGGAAGAAGATCGCCACTCCTGGATGCCCCCCGCCAGGCGCTCTGCTGGTGAGTTACACGCTGCCACCGCGCCGATGCCCTCATCCTCAGCAAGAGGGGCAGCTGCACTGGTTGCTTCCATGCGTGTGTTTTATGGCACTGAGAGGAATGGGGAAATCCCTCTTCTGCCCGCATGCAGGCACAGAAGTAAATAATTAAAGCCAAAGTTTGCCAGACTTCCTGAAACATCTCCACAGAGCACCAGCTCTTGCGGAATACCCCGCACACCACAGTGCAGCCTGTCCCCCAGTGACGTGCATCCGTGTCTCTCAGAAACTGCACTCCACGCCACACATGTCCTGTTTTGACCTGGCCTTCCAGGCTTCAAAGACCCCAGGGCCAGCGGAAGATGCGGACGTCCAGTAGGGCAAAGCCTTCACGTATACTCTAGGAGGTGGGGGGCTGTGCACCAAACAGGGCAGACAAGGGCAGACCATGCACCAGAATGTGGTGGGGAGCCAAGTTCAAAGCAACGGTGTGCTTTCCGGGGGTGGGGGTGGGGGGTAGGGTGCTCTCCTTGTCTGTCCTCCCTCACCTCCCATTCAGTCCCCATATCCCTATCTTCTGCTCCTCCCCAAACCTCCCCCCACCGACCCCGCCGCCCCGAAAGCTCAGGAAAAGAGCAGCAAGCACTTTCTGTAGATACGACCATCAACAAATAGCAAAAATCATGAACAAACACTTGTGTGATCGGTGCGGAAAACAGCAGTTATCCAAAAACTTCCAGAAGGAGTGCTAGTTACGTTGCAAAGGCTGGTGGGCATTTTTGCTCAGAAGGCCTTAAAATTGTCTGTGAACAGCAGAAGGTAGGATGGCATTAAATCAAGAATGAAATCAAAGACTACGTAATAGCGAGGGAAGAATCTGAGGTTGGGAGCAGAGTGGGAGGGGCAGGCTTGAAACCTACTGCTCTGGGTACATGGGGGGAGAAAGAAAAGGGATTCTTGGAGGAATGGCAATAAAAATGCCTCTAGAAAGCTGTTCTTGGACCTCAAGACATCTTTAAATGGGTGACTGTGAAGTACGCAATGTCGGCCCTCTCTCCGTCTCCCCATGAAACCCTCAGTAAATGCCACAAGACTCACTAACGCATTAATATGAGTGCATCGAGGGAGGGGGAGCTCGAAGAGAAAAATAAGGGGACAGCTGACATCTGGGTTACACCAGCTACAGCAGGGAGGAATGACAAGTGAATTCAGCAAAACTGTTTTATTTCCACATCTATTGTCAAGTCTAATTATTGGTTGAAATTAGAAGTTCTGCCCTGATCATGGCCATGAATAAATAAAAATATGTTTGAATTTCAGCAGATGTCATTGAATTTCACATATCTTCCCTTCCCAGAAAGGAAAAGAAAGATCCAGCTAGCCCTTTCATATACTGACATCCATACTTGAGGCACAGAAACTTGCTCTAGAAATGATTTACTGGACCAGAGAAATAAAAACCAACTAAGAATTCCTAAACTTTCTTCCTGGCTGTGGAAGCCACACACACTGGTACCGCATCCGAACTCGGCAAGGTAATGTCAGTTTCCAGAAGCCATCTTCCCTTGTGCACTATACATGTGCAATACTCACACAATTATCTGATGACATATAGAAAGAGCCTGCTCTGGGCCAGGGACTGTGAGTGACATCGAAATAAATGCAAAGGTGCCTAGGATGTGGCTCTTCTCTTTGAGGAGCTCGCTAGTTAGTGCCCACCAACATTCGGGAGGCCATAATTCTTGTGCAACCAGCTCATGTTCACGTCCAAGTTAGTGATAGACAAGAACATTACTCAGGTCCTTTCCCTACGAGCTCCCTAAAGTTGAGCTTGACAAGGGCAGTAGCCCCAGCCCTGAATCTCATCCTCCCACCCTCTAACCCATCTCTGCTTGTGCCATGCCAGCTTGGTCCTTCTGCTGCCTCTGCTTGCCAGCCTACACGACTCAAGACCAGGCTTCAGGTGCTGTGATACTATTTCTCCTGCCTTCCCTGCTCACCCCCTTCAGTAGCTGTGCACGAACGGTGCTGCCTGCCTAGCAGGGCTGACTTTCCACGGCACCATGAGCAGATCACCGGTTCCGCCGATGAAACTGCTTAAATATCTAGATGCAATGGCTCAACAGAACCAGACTCCCAACCACACCATGGGCGGAACTGTTTCTGTACTGGGGGTTGTGCCAAATTAACTCTGCCCACCCACCCACTCACCAAAAGGCATACTTCCCTGTGGCCCAGGCCTGCGAAGGCTTTTGAAGCAGGAGAATTCAAAAAGTTGGAGAACCAAATTGCTAGAAGTGACTGAGAAGCCATTCAACCCAGCTTCCTGCCTTCAGCTACAGAATTTGGAGGGAGCCTCTCTTATGGTGGAAAGATAAGAATCTTCCTTGTCAAGTGATGATCCTAAGTAGAACAATTAATACACACTCAGCCCTGCATCTTAGACAAGAATAGAAAGAAAAACAAAGCAAATATGTATAAAGAAAAACAATTCTTTGTTTATGCTAACATTTACTGGGCACTTATTTGGTGCTAGGCACTGTGCTATACTCATAATATTGCTATAAAGTAGGCACTATAAAATCTACCTACTTCACAGATTTGAGAACTGAGGCAATAGAAGATTAAAGACAAGGATGGACAGCTAGTAGGTGGCAGAGCTAAGACTTGATTCAGGTTCAGAGCTTCTACCCCTAGTCTTCCCCAACCAGACCTGCCATACAAGTCTGAAATGTATAATCGTCCTGACCCAAAAAAAATATATAATTCTATTGTGTCACTCTAGCCAGGAGCTAGTCACCAGAGGTCTGACACATTTGGACATCCTACACGCACAGGCTCCCATCTCGTCTGCTTGCTCAAGTTCAGTTGTAAGGATTCGATTCGTCCATCGGCAAGCAGTACTGGCCTCATGCTGTCAGCACAGCGTGCATGGACTCCAGCAGAACAAAGCTCCTGCCCCAAGCCACGTCCTCATCCCACTCGTCAACTCCCCTGTGCATGGCTCTGGTTGGCTGTTCGTCTTCATATGTATTTAATTGTGCCAATCCAGACTCTTCCAAGAAATTTATAATCTGTACAAGGGCAAAAACTATGTTTCTGCCTTTCTCTGACTCTATTACTCCCAGACTGCAAACAGGTGATGCTCAATAAATACAAACAAAAAGGCCGAATCTACTTATGACCCCAAATCTCAGTGAATTCGGGAATTGAGTATAGGTATGAGATAATATCAGATAATTATAAGGAAAAACAACCTAGAACGATATACAGCTTGGTATCACATATCTCCAAAAAGGTGCATTGGAACATTTTTTTTTTCCTTTTTACCAAATTGTCTGAGCAATGCAAAGTCATGATCCTTCACCCTCACACATGGTATAAACCCTTCGCCTCCCCCGTATACAATGTATTTCATTGCAAAAACTAAGATCAAGGTCAAAGCAGCTTTTCTCTGAACCTATGCTCCCCAGAGGGCAGGAAGCAGTATTTCTGAGCAAAATACAGAGCCCTCAAAACATGAAGTCCATAGATTCTTTGCAAAGTGCTTGTTTGTGTCGAGAAAATTCCAGCCCAGTGAGAAACCAGATGGGTAGATGCACCAAATATTGAAGACAGGCCTCAAGGCAAAGCAGACAAACACACTCTCCGGTGTACACTAAACTCAGGAGTGATCCTCCAGCCGTTACGAGCAGAGAAATGTCCCACCAGAGTTTTCCAAATAGCAAACTCTTAGTCTGCTGATTGTTTCTATCATTTGCCATATTTTCTGTCCAAAAGCCTCTCTAGTTCCTACATGGTTAGCAGCTTTTATAGCCCAAGATAAGTGTCCATCCCTTTTAATTTTCATTGTTGCATCTGTTTTGCCATTTCTCTGCAGCAGGTTGTATTACAGCGAAAGGATTAATGAGGAAATGGATGCAAACATTTTTATTTCAAATAGCAGCTCTCAGACAAGATCTGGAAAACGGAATCGAGCCATATGATTGTAAAAGAAAAAAATCCTCGCCGTCCAACTATTGGGCA
This sequence comes from Eidolon dupreanum, assembly GCA_028627145.1. Taxonomy (NCBI): domain Eukaryota; kingdom Metazoa; phylum Chordata; class Mammalia; order Chiroptera; family Pteropodidae; genus Eidolon; species Eidolon dupreanum. Next base: position 12,339,522 of record CM053517.1, read on the forward strand.
TGTTGCCATTATTTGTGAATAGCATGTAAATACAAACAACTTAACTGGGGTGGGGGAGAGATGTACATTTTTCATTTGTGTCTGGCTAATCATTTTTTTTTATTATTAATTTGGTTCCTTTTATTTCACATAAATGTCATCTCAAGCACCAAACATCAACAAATAAGATCGTTTATCTTGCTGAAAAAAGCAAAACATTGCATTGCCATTCAGAGAAGGCAGCTGACGTCCCTACCGCACCACTAATAAAGAAGGCCTTCAGAACGAAAAATAATCATTTTCTATTACTTTCCACCATGCCTCATCCATAAACACAGGGCCGCGGGTAATTACATTTAGCGAAGAAGCATGCTCTGTGTATTACAATTTCCTGAGATGAACAAAACCCCGAAGAACACCCCAGACTGCGGTTTGAGAGGCGGAGCAGGCGGAAACGGTGGCATGACTATTCTTCGGGTTTCTCTCTATGTCGCCGAGGGGCCGAGGATAAGGAAAGAGGGAAGAGAGGGCAGGGTTTTCATGAGATTTTTTTTTTCTTTCCTCTTCTTGGCTTGAATATAAAGGAAAGAAAAGGACTGACGGATTGACAGGAGAGAGCCAAGACAGAGCGAGAGAGGGACAGCGGTGTAGCTGCCGCCGCTGACAGGCATAGGCCAGCGGTCAGAGGCCACGGGAACCGAGACACGAGGGACAGCCGTGCCCCCACGCATGTGCGCGCACCACGGCGCGGGCAGGGAGGTGGCCTGGCTGCGCCGATAAACCCACCGCGAGCCCCCTGACTCCGCGCTTCCCTGTCGCCGGAGCATTTGGCTCGTCTGCCCGCGCGGCCTCCTCTGCCAAGCGAGGCACTGACTCCACAGGAGAACCGTCCTGTCGATCTCTGCAGGAATATAAGACCTCTTTTTTCCAAGGAAAATGTTCCCCAACTCTGCAAGGGAGGTTGGCAGTACATCTCCAACTCTGGCCTGTCTTTTTAATACCCCTACAATAGCTCGGTTGGACTGAGACCAGCTGTTGGTACATTACCATTTGTAAATGCTTAAAACAGCTACTCCTTGTTTTCTTGGCAACACTGACTGTGGAGGGGGGGGGGGGGAAAGCCAGCTCCAGCCACTTCCATTCAAACATTAAGAACCACCGACTGCCAGCCTTGGCATTCGCCAGCCATTGTTTGCACAGCTCTCTTCAACAAGTTTCTCGTCGCCCCACTATTGCTCCGCACACTCGTCCATAGAAAAAGAAGAAAGAAAATCAGTAGAGAATGTTCCCGGCCCCTTCATCCTCATTCTAGTTCACGATGATCATGTAGTTCGTCGTCCTCTGAAAAAAGGATAGAGAAGCCAGAATGAACGCTCTTTGTTTGGGTCTTTTCTTTTACCTGGTTTTGTCCCCTCTCCCCCTCCCCAGGCCGTTATTGTTTGACAGGCACTCGGCTGAAGATCGGCGTCTTCCGGATGACCATGAGATTCTCCCGGAGTGACACCTTGCCCCCTTTTCTGCTCTGAATGTGTGTGGTGTGAATGTCGCTTCTCCCAGGACTAGCACAGGATCCCAGCCGGGAGACACTTGGGGGTGACAAGGACACGGCCAAAATCCAAACTGTCCCTTACAGGTGGTGGCCACTCTGAAGAAAGGCTCTTGATCTTGGTCTGCCTCTCATATCACCAAACCCCTCAGGTTTTCATTTATAGGAAGAGTCGAACTCCCACAGTCAGTACTTTGCCACTCCACATAGATGACGAGTTGCATGAAGAACACGTGAGGCCACTTCCCGCCTCCTGCTCCAATCGGAGCCACTGTTGGCTGGGGTGGCCTCCAGGACCACAGCCTCAAGCTGTAGGACAGCAGGCGCTGACGTGCCCGGGGCTGCCGTGGCTGGGGCAATTGGCTTCACGTGCCATATCCCAGCTCTCATGCCCTTCTGTTCAATGGCCTCCCCCACCAAGGGCAGTGGTGGCTGCATCTGTCCTTGTTCCTTTAGTGGGGTTTCTGGGCACAAGAAGGGGAGGTCTGTCAGCATCACGCACACTCTTGGAGTGGAGTGAATTCAAATCGCCAAATGTTGCAGCAGGGTTGAAATTCCACACATGAGCTCCAAGGGGAAGGCGAGGGCCTGAACCTGGGCCCACAAGGACAAATGCTTTCGGGGGGCAATTTGGCCCAAGATTTAAAAAGTCCTATTGGTTTTATGGACATGTTATACAGCCAGTTCTTTGCACTGGGGAAGGAACCTGGAACAGACAGTGCCAACCAACAGATAACCCAAAAGCCTAGATAACTGGTTTAGGAGCCTAAGAAGCAGTAGAGCATAAGGAAGGAGTTTGACAATGAGCCCCTGCTCTGCCACTGTCCAGTTCAGCCACCAGAGACATTCATGTCACGTCTCAGGGTCTGAATGGTCTCAACTGTAAAACTCCAGAAGTTGGGTTGGACGTTTGCTTTGTTCCCTTCAGTTCTAGACATCTGTCATTGCCTTCCTAATTCTCGTTAGCTTCGGCTAATATGAGTTCAGGTATGCCCCACTCTGAAGACACCAAAATGTATAGGAATGCAAACATTGAATTTGGAGGTTCCTTTAACAAGTAAATTCTCTTAGTACATTTGATACCAGATTTACTAAAAATTAATTTATGCTCAACTTTTCAGGAGAAGATTGCAAGTTCCTTGGATAGAGTCAGATTTGATTCACTTGTGTCTGATTCAGCTTTCATTTCCCAGGCCTAGCATGATGCCTGGCACACAGTAGGCTCATTATGGATAATGTTTGTTGAGTGGAGCAAAGTTGATGTGTGTAAAGTGAGGTCCCTGGGGAGGCAGCACAGGCGACTTGAGAAAACTGAAGTGGTAGGAATAGGTCAGTCAGAGCCTAAAAGCTGGCCATGGGCAATTTACAAAGCAGATAATCCGCTGGCAGCTAATTAGAAGCCAGGCAACTGTAGTAAAAATAAAAAACTTAATTCTATAGGTTTTACTAAACCTTGCAATGTACTTATTAATACTGAGAAAGGAAATGCTCAAAGTGCCCCTCAAACAGTGGTCAGCCTGGGATGTTGGACATAACCCCCTCCAGCAGCCCTGCTACAGAAGAAGCCTGTCAGGGGAGCTTTGTCTGGGGTACCCCAACTACCCTCATCCCAGATGCACTGCACACTTGTTTGCCTGCCGCCCTCCTGGACTGAGAGCTCTTTGTGGGTGGAGACTGAGTCCCGCTTGTTAGTGCTGGACTCCCAAGGCCTTGCACAAAAGATGCTCCAGAAACAGTTTAATAGCAAGGTGGTCTGGGGATCAGGATTCAAGAACTGATGCTCAGCCCTCAGATCCCTTCCCCTCATTTTGTCTAGGACTTCACTGTAACATCTAATGAGATGGTAAATAATAATAATAATAATAATAATAATAATAATAATACTGTGATACCAGAGAAAACAAAGCAACACCATGGTCATTAAGAACCAGTGGTAGAACCGAAGGGCTGAGCCAGGCCAAGTCTCTGCCCTGTGACGATCAGCCACCGAGCACTAAGTTGGTCAGATCTCAACTCTGTGGAGCCGCCAAGGGGGCCTAGAGAGTCCCCAATGCATGCTAAATTCTGACCGAGCCCCCGAGCATCAGCAAGGAAGAGGCCGGGTGAAGAGAGGACCTGTGAAGTCCATGTGCTATGACGGTGAGTGGTCATGAGCATGTGGACAGCCTCTGGGACACGCTTAATGGCAACAAGAGGAATGGTGGGCACTACTCATGAATCTCTAAGCACTTCATTCATCCCAGCCTCACCACAACCTTGCAAGTGGATACGATGGCTACCCTCACTGCCCAGACGAGGACTCGAGACACCGAGGGATTAATAGCTTGCCCACGGTAAGACAGCTAGGAGAAACCTATCTGGATCCCAAGCCTGCAGCCTCTGCTCTGAACCAGTGGCTTACAGAAGGCTCCAGCTGAGGTCAGTGCCTACCAAGGGCAGTGACAATGACGCCTGCTCCCCCACTTCATAGAGCCCCCCAGAGTGTGTGGAAGTGAAAGAGGGCCTGTGGGAACACCCAAGGCATCGCCTGAGTGCACCTGTCCTGTGAGCTCTGCTGTCATCAATACAAACCTATTTGTTCAGCACTGAGCCAAGGAGAATTCTCCCCCATTTCGGCACCCAGGCCCTTGGTGCCACCAGCTTCACACAGGAGACACATGCATTCTACAAATCTCCCCTCTCTCAAGTCTTCAGCCTGTGAAAAGAGAGGCAATACCTTCTCTCTGTCTTCTTTATTTTGTATAAAGTCTTCCACAAGGTCAAAGTTATCAAATATCACCCAATCTCCATTGAAAACAGCATAGCATGACAGCTAGGAGGATGGGTATAGGAGCCAGATCACCTGAGTTCAAATCCTGGCTTTACCACTTAGCTGTGTGATCCGGGGCAAGTTTCTTAGCCCACAAACACCACGGTTGTTTTTCCAGTCCCCACCCCATGCCCCAGGCCCAGGCGCCATCTCTCTCCACATGTTAAGTACTAGTCATCATATCTCTGGTCTATTTTTAATATTACTGCTGTTACTTTTACAGCAGACCCTCACTACTTAGAGGTCATGTTCCTGCCTCTAACGTAGTGTTATACAGTAGAAAGTTTTGGATTCCAGGTAGAACCCAGTTCAAATCCCAGTCCTGCCATTGCAGGATCTGGACCCATCACAGCCCCCAGAAAGTGCAAAGCATGACCAAGGTGGTAAAACACGCGACTCAGCACACAGGATCAGAAGTCGGCCACCTGGGTTTAAATCTCTGCATCAGTCTACAGCCATGCTACCCTGAACAAGCTGGATCCTATCTGATCTCAGAAGCTAAGGAGGGTCAGGTCTGGTTAGTATTTGGATGGGAGACCACCTAGGAAGACCAGGTGCTGTAGGCATTAAAAAATTTTAAAAATTAAAAAAATTTTAAAAGACCCATAGAGACTCCATCTCCAAACACAGCCGCACTGGGGTTAGGGCTACCACATCTGGATGTGGGGAGGAAACAAACATTGGATCCATAACACCCCCCAATAACTCTTGGAGGTGGGTATAGAATTTACCATTCAGGATATCAAATCCTTGCCCCAGGTCACACAGTCAATAAGTGAGCAGTCAACCTCCTCTAGAGCCCAAGTCTCATAGCCTTCCCGAAGGTCCACATTCAGGAGAAGAGCCTCCTGCAGGCCAAGGCACCTGGACACAGGGCCCCCAAGAGCCCTGCTGGGCTGAGGAGATTCAGGATAAAGGGAGTCCTAGTGTGATGGAAAGTCTCCAACAAACCTCCCTTCATCACAGACTTTCAGGAAGGTTGTACATATACCGTAGAAACCTGTTTTACCGACAGAAAATGTTTTCACATATTCATTCAACAAACACTTAGAGAATGTCTGCTATGTGTCCAATTTTGTTTTGTTTTGTTTGTTGTTGTTTGTTTATTTGTTTCATTTGTTTGTTTTTTTGATGCCAGTCATCCAAGCGAACAAAGTAAATTAGGTCACCACTCTCAGGGAACTCACAGTGCAGTTGAGGCTTAAAGATGACTAGGCCACCACAGCCCAGTGAAGGAAGTGGGGCCTCACTCTGTGGGACACAGAACCCAGCTTTGGGGCTCTGCAGGGCTAGAAGAAAGAGCCTTTGCTTTTGCAATGACAAAGTCTAAATACCAACCTGACAGGTGAAAATAAACAAAATGGCAAATCTAGTTATTTGACTGACTTGACCATAACAGAGGTGACAAATGCTGGGCCCTGCCTTCCTCCCAGATGACCTCAGTTCAATCCCTTTTGCCGGACACATACTGACCATCTACCAGGGGCAAAGCCCCATGCCCGGCACTGGGCAAGTATTTGGGAGAATACTGAAAAGAAAGGTCTTCCTAGCAGAAAAATGGCTCTAACAGTGATGAAAAACAACCTCAAACCTCAGTCTTGACCTTGACTTGGCCTAGTGAAGGTCAGCAACCCCTCATGCCATCCCAGCCTGAGCTGGAGAGGTGAGAGGAAGACAGAAGGTTTTATTATACCACTCAGGCCACGCCTGCCAAGTTCTCCCCATAACCGCTTCAAAAAAAAAAAAAAGATGGAGTGAAAGGGAATTGGAAAAATGGAACCCCCTACATCCCAGAAATATTACTTTCATGAGCCGTATGAATTATTTAACAGACAGCTGAAAAGACCAAACTCAACAGAAGAATACAAAAAACCAGCTTGGTACAGACACCTTCCCCGAAGCCCATGACAATGAAATGTATTTTATGCCACAGATCAACATGCCAGGGAAGGAGGCTTAGGAGACAGGTGCCCACAGGGATCATTAGCCTGTTATCTCTCAACCCTTTGCCACCAGCATCCAGATCTCTGAGCCTGGGCAACCCAGGGGGAGAGAAGCTGCAAAGTGTGTATATTGTAAGTGTTGGTTAAACAACCCCGCCGTATTCTTATTTGCTGGAGGTTTTAGGGAGCAGATGTAGGACTGGCAGGCTTGGAGCTGGCGATATTGTTCTAGCTCACTCAGAGCCAACAGGGAAGGCAAAAAAAAAAAGATACACACAAACACAAAAAGCTGCATTTTGGTGTGTGTGCTTGAGTGTGCGTGCTCGCCTCTGCGCCATCCACTCGTCCAAGGTTCCTTGGAGTCGAGCTGACCGATGCAAAACCAAACCTGGGGCCGGGCCAAGAGAAACACAACTTCTCCCGTGAACTGTAGCAGGGTGTCTCTCCACGGCCACGAGCCGCAAGCCTCCTCTCTCTCCTGCAGCCGCGAGAGGGCCGGGGCGGTGACTCACCCACCGCGGGCTTGGTGCTGTGGTGGCTAGAGAAAGGGCAAACAAATGGAGGACCAACCGTAAAGGCGGCCAGCAGCAGTGAGGCCGCGCTGCAGCTGCCAGGCAATAACTTAGATAGTTACAGCTGCCATCACCTAGTTCATGCAAGCTTTTTAATATCTTTTGGCAGCTCTCGGTGTCACAGCACAAAGGGAGAGTTGGCACTTTGCAGCACACTTTGTTTGACATAACTGTAGGCAGGACCCAGCTGATACCTTCAGTAATGTGGATGGGTTTGCTCTTAAGGTGCGTTTTAGCAAATCAAATGGTTTTTTCTCCCCGCTTCTCTCTCTCCCCACCTCCTGCCACCCCCCTGCTCGCATTCAGGGTACACAACACCACTAAATCACACATTGGGAACCAGATCAGATTAATGGGAGGACCCAGCAGGTGCAACAGAAGGTTAGCCCCGGAAGCACCCAGCTAAGGAGGAGAAAAAGCAACGCATAGAAGACAGGAAGCAAAGAAGGGTGGGGAAAGAAGGAAAGAGAAACAGACACCGCTCCAGAACTCTTCCCAAGCCTTACCAGGGGACTGTCCTTGCTTTGCCACCCCCACTTGGAGTAACTGAATTTTAAAGAAATCAGAATACTACTCTTTTGCTTCCTGCTCTTTACTCTTCAACGTTATTCACTGCTCGCCAACCCTCTCCCTATCTTCCCAGGAACCCAGTTTGCTCCAGGTATCTCCCTGCCCTGTGTGACTTCAGGGAGCCAATGGCTAAGAAAGCACTTTGCAGAAGCACTTCCCAAACGTAGGGAGTTGTCATGACAATTCTCTGTGATCCCTCCGCCAAGCCAGGCATCCTTGTTTGAATCCAGGAGCCTTGCTGGGACCCAGAGAAATAGTCTTCCCTGAGACCCCATGGCACAGATGGGCACGAAGCGAACATGCAGGCAGGAGAGGAGCAGAAGATGAGTTCAGGTGCCCAAAGGAAGGGGAGGCTGGGGACACACTCTGCCCAGCCTGTGCTGTGGGTGATGAAGGCATTTAAACACGGAAGTAGAATCATTGCTTCTCTGGGCTTAGCACCAGTCACTCCACCCCGCCATGCATTCCCTTTGTGCATCCCTATCAACGGTGGTATGGTTGCCCGTTGGATGCTTTGGAGGAAGCCACCAGAAGGCGGGCAGAGAAAAGGAGCCACGGTGATTATCAAGGATGATGATGGGCTCCTGTTGGTTGGTGCATTAGTTTCCTTGGGCTGCTGTAGCAAAGTACCATAAACTGGATGCTTAAACTACAGAAATGGACTGTCTCACAGCCCCAGAGGCTCTAAGTTCGTGATCCAGGTGTGAGCAGGGTTGGCTCCTTCTGAGCACTGTGGGGCAGAAACTGTCCCGTGACTCTCTCTGAGCTATTGGTGGTTGTGCTGGGGATCTTTGGAGTTCCTTAATTTGTAGAAACAAAACAAAACCCAGATCTCTGCCTTCATCTTTCCACGGCATTCTCCACTCACATTTGTGTTTGTCTCTGTGTTCGAATTTCCCCCTTTTATATGGGTACTATTCATGTTGTATTAGGGCCCCACACTATTCCAATGACTCCTTCTTAACTAATTACATAGGCAACAACCCTGTCTCCAAGTAAGGTCGCATTCTGAGGTTCTGGGGTTAAAACTCCAATATACATATCTGGAGGGACACAATTTAACCTGTAACAGCTGAGTACCTATTATGCCCCTGTTGTGTACTCTCAGGTATTATTTCTAACCCTTTAACAATCCTACAAGGTGGCTGTTATCATCCCCATTTTACAGAGAATGAAAGTAGGATTCAGAAAGGTTAGGAGCTTTTCCTGAAGTGAGACAACAACAGGATCATCAGAATGGAACACCCCAACCTTTGCTAAACAGCTGGGAGCTGGCCATGGCCACACTTCTCCCCTAGGACCGATGACAGGTCTGTCTCTGAAGCAGCCTTCTCTTGGTGGGCCACCTTGTCTAGAATAGCCTGGCCTGGGATCACTTGGTTCCCTCGGATTCCAACATAGGTCATTCACAATGCTGCGTTTTCCCCAGAGTGCACGTGGCAGGTGGTCTGTGCATGCAGAGGGAGCCTTGCGTGGGTGTGGGAGGCAGCGCGTGTTGGATTGGCAAGAGTCGCTTCTCTTGGCTCTAAAGGAGACAAAATATTCCATCCTTTATGATCATTCATTCATTTAGTGTTCAAAATCCATTTATCAGTTGTAAAATAATGGTGGGGCAGGCAGTACATGCTACCTAGTCTGGGGTCAATGAATGCCAGTTTCCTATTTTCTTTTTCAACCTGCCTCCGAACTCTCTCTTCCCACCATCACTGCTGTCTGCTCAGGGAGCGCAAGTTCATCATTATATTGATTCAGGTAAAACACCAACACGATTCAGCAGACAACTGCCATGTACCTGTTCGTCACTTAAATAAATAAATAAATAAATAGCATTTATTGATCGCTTACTCCATGCCAGTCACTGTTCAACCAATTTATATTACTTAACTCAATTAATTCTCCCAACAGTCCCATAAGGAGGACCCATTGTTATCCCTACTTTATCAATGAGGAAACCGAATAAAAAGGTTGAGCGGCTCGCTCTTATTCCTTGAACGAAGCCAATTAATGTAGAGAACTCTGTGATTATTTTATGAGCTAGAGTTTCACTTACTCAGAGAGAGATCTGAATTAGGAGACAGTCAGAGTGCGGTTGTCCTGTAGGAAATGCATTTTTCTTGGCTGAAAACTGCACAACATAGTTAATCAGACATAGAGTCTGGCAGAGTGGCCCCAACAGGAGCTGTGGCTGTAGTTCTTTTATAAGAGTTAAACATGGTTCCTACTATCCTATTTGTCCTTTGCTAACCAAACACTTTTTCCCCAGAGTGTGTAAAAGTGTACAGATTGATATCATTAAAGTTAACTTTAGTAGAAAGTCCAAATAAATGGGATTTCCCTCTACATTCAAGATTTGCTCTCAGGCTTGAAGGTATGACCTCACCGTGGAGATGATCATCCTATTCAGGTATCAAATTCCTCTCCTCTGAAACAAAGCAAGGATAATTTTATTTCCTATTTCCCTACACCCAATCAGAAATATAGTGCCTCTTGGCCCTCTTGCACTGAATGATTTCAGCAGTTTCCAAAACAAAATTAAATACAGCCCTAGCTTGAGAAACGTTCCACCTCCTGGAGTCATGGCATTTAGTATTATTATGCACTTATTATTATTCAAAACAAATAAGAATGATAAAACATCAGCTGGAGCCAGTCCAGGACAGAAGGAACTGGAATATCTAATAAAAACCATAGTATTCCACAAATAGAAAGTGTTAGAAATGCAGAAAAACAATGACAGAGGACATTCTGAACCTTCCCCCTAAAACAGAGATCACCTGAAATAATAGAGTAGCTCTAAATGTCCACTGGAATGGACAGAGAGTACTGAAGAGAGCAACACCACTTAAAACCGAGAAGGAGAAAACATAATGTTCAACACAGTACCCAGCACACAGTAGGACATCACTTTTAGTTTCCTTCTCTTTCTAGTGGCATTCAATGGTGCTTCTTTCAAACAGTGTAAACTCTCCAGCTAAGGGTATCATATTCTTTGCTATCCATGAGAAAACATCCAATGACCCCACATCCAGGAAATCTCATTATTTATCAAAGGGCCTTTAAAGCTACATATCAACCTGAGCAAATGTTTAACTCCAACTTGGGAAAAATCACGGGAGGTTGAAAATCATGAACATTCCAGACTGCCCTTCCCAAAGGAGAGTGCGGCAGGCTATTGGTTGGGTGACTCTCATTTGCTCCCCAAAGCAAGGTGGTTGTGAATTCCAGAGATGGAGGAGCCAACCTTCGCCCAGGTCTCCCAGTTGCCCTCATTCCTGGGTTCTCCTGCATCCCCTTGCCCAGCCCCAACCAAGCAGAGCCTCATTCCTAAGATAACTGACTTTGGGACTGTCGACTTCTTGGGTTACTAGGTGGAGGGTTTATTCACAGACGATTCACTTTACCTAGATCTGTTTCCAGAAGGGTAACGGGCAGGGACAAGGCAGACCTGAGGCCCCAGGAGACCACCAAAGATGCCTTCCTGCCCACTCACCTCCACATTACTCAACCCTCAACTCCCACTACAATTTTTGACTTTGGGGAAGAGTAGAAGGGAAAAGTGAAGCCAAGTAGGGGGTGAGATCCAGAATGTTAGCATCAACTGTGAAATGGGGAGGGGGACAGTGGGCCAAATTCTATATATTTTTATTCACAATTGTAGCTATTCTTTTCATGAAGTCAGAAAAATTTCCTCCTATCATAGCATTACTAATAATAGCCCTCCCAAATTTTTAACAGAATAATCTAAATATCTAACAATTAGAAATTTGCTAAATAAATCCAAATAATTGAATATAACACAATAATTTTAAATGTAACTTATGAAGATTTTGAAGACTGAGGAAATGTTGATGACAAAATGTTTGATTAAAAACAGGATACATTTACATAGTTTCAACTCAGCTATATAAATACAAAAAATATACATAGTACTAGACATTGTTTTGTCTGTCAGTATTCCCTCCCCTCCTCCCCAATTCTGACTTTTCTGGGGACCTCACATACACACACACACGTGCATGCACACACACACAAACGTGCACACATGTGTGTGTACACACATAGTTGCACAGAGAGCCATTATTAACAAGATGGCTGGCTCCTGGCCACAGTTGATTGGTCTAGGGTGGACATCTGACCCCAGCCAGGACAAACCTCTCCTTCCCAGGAATTCTGGAATGGGAACTGAGGGAATCTGTCTCTCCTGCAGCAAGACAGAGTGCCCAGGAGTTACAGATGTGGGCCCATGTGTCTTGCCTTGTGGGCCAGAGACCCCAGCAGTAGCTCCACAGAGAGAAGAGGCTGGAGGAGGCAGATGCACAGAGGAAGAAAAGAGTCAGAGAAAGAAGGTGTCCTGACAGCACGAGTCTTCGCTCTTCTGGTTCCTGAGGCCAGGCCACATCTCTGCCCTCAGGGTCCCTGAGATGGACAATTCCAGATCCTTATAATAAAGCTTCCTTTTTTAACCTAAGCCATCTGAATTGGATTTCTGTCATTTGTAACCAAGAGAATCCTAACGAATATGTGCTCCCTCAAGTACCAATTGCTTACACATTCCCCTACATATCTCCAAACGTTATAGGGAAGGGTATCTAATTAAAACTGATTTCTTTCTGCTTTTCTGAATTTTCCATTTTTTCTACTATGAACTTTTTTATCATCTGATGTTTAGAGTCCACCTCCAAATCTACCACTGTAATTCATTTACACACCAACATCATACTTTGGACAAGCTTAAGGGGAAACTTTTAGTTAACAGAAAAAAAACATTTGTTAAATACATTCTATGTCTAATATGAAGGTTATATATGTATCTGTATATAAATATATAAACACATATATATAATCTATATAAAATTGAGATTTTATCTACATATATATACATATATATACACACACACACACACACACACACACACATACATACATACATATATACATATGAAATCTTCGTATTAGACACAGAAACCCATACCCTGCCAAATGTTAGTCTTTTTGACACTCCCCCTCCTGGAGGTCTCTGGTGCTCTGCCATGGGCTGCCTTCACTGTCTCCACCCCGGCCTTGGCCTGGCTGCCAGGTCAAGCCACTCTGGGGTCTCAACTGACCCATTATCTGAAGGTCAGGCATTGCACATGTTAACAGAAAGGAAGGGCAGGAAAACTTCTCTCATCTTTCTCCATGGTGTGACCACTTCTCTTTACTTCCTTTGCTCCGCTAAACCATCACCATTTTGGTCTATCCTTCCTTCCCAGCAAAGCCTTCAAAAGCTCTATTCATTGGAAGCCCAGAGCAATCCCTCTTTTCTGACTGAGAATCAGAAAACTTGGCTGGCACACCCCCTAGTGGTGGCCTAATGAATCCCCCTCAATTATTATAGGTTACTACACTGGGGTTTCTCAAAGTGTGTTCCATGGGACCCCCGTTCCACAGGAAAATAGCAGAGGAGGAAAGTTTTTGCTTAGGTTAGATTGCCTAAGACCTCCTGTTGGCCTCTCAGCAATTCTAAATAAAAGCAATCTGTTTGCTTTATTAGTGGACTCTTCTGAGTCTTTAATATGCTAATGAACATTATGAATCTCTAAGATAAGACTTTATCATGTATTGAATCCCAAATTTATTTGATCAGATATTTGGAGAAATAATGAGAATAGCTACCATTTATTGAGCATATACTGTCAATCATAGTATTCCAATTTGCAAATGGAGAAATTGATGCTTAAAGAGGTCAAATAACTTGTTTAAGTTAGGTTTATATGACACCAAAGTCCATGTTCTTATCCATTACAAGATCCTGGCTTTATATTTGTTCCAGGACATTATTCTGCAAATTCCACTTTCATAAATTATGCGACTTATACATATCTACTTGTTCCTCATATTACCGGTCATGAAATAGTACAGATCTCTACCACTACCACCACCCCTTCCCCCATGGGACAGGAAGGAGGGGGCCTACAGAGAATATAGAGGGCTCTCCGAATGCCCTTGGGAAGCTTCGGTTTCCGTAGCAATAAAGATAGGGTCAGAGTCTCAATGCCACAAACAAAATCCTTCTTGAAAATCTCAGCAAAAAGAGTCATCATAGGGCACAATGTCAGGGACCCTAATACATACTTTACAATGGTATTGTGGAAAATAGAGTAGACTACTTTCAGATTTCCTCTAAAAGAAGCCTGATTTCCTTTGACTCTTATATACCTGTTGACCTGGTTTTATAAGCAATAAGATGGTTCATGTAGATCACTAAGGTTTTCTCAACTAGTATTAAAAAACTGGAGGTGACAATACCCACCCGATATTTTTATGTCAAATTTATATAATATGTGAAAAGCTTAACACTAAAAGCATAGTTGTTTTTTGGTTTGGGGATTTTAAAAGTTTTTTCTTTTCTTTAGTTTCAAGTGGAAGAAGCCCAAAGATATTTTATTGGCTCACATAACTTTAAGTCCAGGCTTCAGGCACAGTCGGATCCAGGGACTCAGTTGAGACCATCGTTAAACCTGAATGCACAGTATTTGTATTTTCAGACAAAGGAAATACAATATAGTGCTACAAATATTCTTTGTCCTGGTCGACCTAGAGAAATACGGCAAATAATTACGCGGATGCTACGGTGTGAGGACGGACCGCCCCCACCCCGCCTCCACCACTGGTCCTCCAGCCACTTTTGTTGGGATTTAACTTCCGTTTGTAAAAATGGGCGAACTGCTTCTCTTTTTCCACTTAGGTGGAAGCTGGAAGAAGTTGTAAAGCCTTCCAAGGCTTTTTTCCTTAGAGGATTAAATATTGTGATATATTTTTTTGCTATTAGTGTTCAGAGAGAGAGCACTGTACAAAGGGTTTTCTGAGTATTGATTTGTTTTATGAATGTGTCATTTAAAGCTCCACAATTAGCCTGGCAAAACATACACCTTCAACATTACAACCACAGTTTAAAGCCAATCAAGCCACAGGGAATATATATATATATATATATATATATATATATATATATATATATATATATGTATTATATCAATATATTCCATACCTATATTTAAATTCACATTGTATGTGTGCATGTGTATGTGTTTGCAAGACACATAAACGGCAAATAAGGAAACTTAAAAAAATACAGATAGATAGATAGTCCCAGATTTTAAAACCACCCCCAAGGTGGAACAGGTGGTGGAAATATAATAAAACATGTTGCAAGGAACTTGTCATGAATTTTAAAAACAAAAACGCCTACAGACCAAATAAACTGCTCTGACACTCGACTACCGCTAAAGTTCCCAAACTATTTTAAATGACAAAGCAGAAGTTCCCGAGAGAGATGGAGTCCAACAGAAATGGTTTGAGGGGGATGGCTGCAGAGCTCAGGCGAGCAGAGCTGGAACTGAACTGGAGCAGACGGCCAGACGCCCATCCGCTCCCCCTTGCCAGGACGGGCCCTCGGGGCCAGACCATGTGCATGTGCACGGGGACCAAGGATTCTGTTGACAAAGGCCTCCGGGAGCCTCCTGCACCCAGCGTCCCCGCCTGGCCAGTGGCTTCTCTGTGGGTCTGATGGCAACATTTGGGTCACTTGGCCAGAAGCTGTGCCTACAGTTGTTGACATCCACTTTCTGGTATCCTGTCTGAGGCAGACTGGAGGCCCAAGGGTGTGGGGGTGCAGGTGGACGGCCCCTCTCTCTGCAGCGCCCACCCTCACAGACTCCAACCATTCATTTATCACAACCACCTACCTGTCCTTTATTCCTAGTCAACAGTTAGTGAAGAGCTTCACCCCCACCACCTGTCTGCATTACACAGAATCACTGGGAGCTATACAGAGACTGTGCGTCAGGCTTCACTCTGCAGTGACGAAGAGGGAAAGGGATCTGCCTCAAATCACAGAGGGAACAACAGCCCAAGATTTCTGACTCCCAGTCCAGTGCTCTGTCTACAAGCATATGCTCATTAAGACCATCTGGGGATAACAGGATAGAGATCAGCATTCTGGTCCCTCAACCCCAAGTTCCCAAATTCAAAGGCCTGAAGAAGTCAGGCCAGGAGTGGAGGAGGGAAGCGTGCCCCACGGCTAAAGGAAAAGTCGTGTCCCATCTTGGGGCGGGCAGCCACCACTGGGCACCAGCGAATGGTTGTTATGCCCGAGTGTTATGCAGCTCTTCTCATTTTTTAAAGTGAAGCCAGAGATCTGAATCTTTATCCTAATACCCTGATTTTTAAAATAACAACACTGTGTAAACCCAACAAACCCAGCTGCAGAATGCCTTGGGCTGCAGGACACACGTTCGAGATCTCTGCCTCATTCTGGTACCCACTGTGCTGGCTCCCACCTGCCCCAGAAGGCCCAGATGTAATTCATCAAAAGAGGACCAGTATAGAGATGCAAAGGGAGTCCGCGAACCTGAATTTCAGCCCAGCTCTGACTCTTGCTAGTGGCATGATCTTGAACAAGTCATTGAATCTCTCTAAACCTCAGTTTTCTCCTCTGTTGCACGGGGCCATTAACACCTCCCTCGCTCCCTCAGCCCTTGCAGGGCTCGGGCTCAATGAGAGTGTGTTGGCCTCCAACACCATTCTGTACCACCAGAGCACTCCCATTCAAAACTGTCTTCTCTCTTTCTACACTGCGCTGTGATCACTTGTCACCCCGTGAAACTGGGGGCTCCCCACACGTTAGCCTCGACCATCTTTGTTCTCCCCGTAGTGGGTGAGCACATATGTGCTCAATAAATCTTACGGAATTAAGCACTGACCAACTAGCTCTCTGAACAGTGCCCGTGTGTTGAACACTTTCCCAGGTGCTAAGGAAACCAATAAAGAACCATGTTCTTAAAGGAAACGTACCTTGATTGAGGAGGCAAGACACACCCAAAACAATCAGAGAAACCGTCAAGGCCCAGAGCGTGCCAGTGGCAAGCTACAGCTTGGGGTCCCAACCACCCCAAGGGTGTAAGAGCAAGGAGACCTCTTTCCCTGTTTTTTCACAGTCTCTTTTAAGCTTTTCTTGTCCCTAGAGTTTAAGAAACCCGTCTCCCCTCACAGCAACTGCTGAGCGATAAGACTCTGTGATACCCTCAGTGCGCACACCTCAGTAAGTAGGAACAGAATAGGGGCGGCTCCCTGATTCTAATTAGGCACGGCCTTATCCTCTGGTGTGGAGGATTACTTGGGGTAATGCAAGCCGCACCACTGTTTTACCTTCTTGTTTGTGAAGCCGAGAGAGGAGGCCCATCTATCACCCACTTCCCACCCCTGATTAAATGGCTGGCTCCCCGAGGTGACCAGGTAGCAGGCATGTGCTAATTCTCTAATCTGGCTTGTCCTTGGAGGCCCACCCCATCCTGCTGGCTGCACCAGCTGCCTAAGGGAGCACAATTGAGAAGAGTTTTGGCAATTATCCAGTTAATTTGATCAGTGGAGACAGCCAAACAAATAATCCAGGCCAAAAATGTCCAGATCAGCTGTCTACATGGATCAAATTCCACTTCACTGACGCAGTGCAGGCTCAGCCTTAGAGAATGGGTTTGACTGGAAACGCGTCCCGGTCCCCCGGCATCTCGGGTGACACAAGCCTGGGATTGGAAGCCTGGTCACATTTCTCTGTAACGCCCTCTCCATTCCCTGCTGGTGCCCTTCCCCCTCCAGGCATCGCCACCTCCATCCCTGGAGCTTGACCTCAGGGCTGGGGTCTTGGGCGGCTGTCAGCAGCTGAAGCATTCTGGTGCCCATCCCCTACTGAGTATTTGAAATTCATCAAGAAGAGACTTTCAACACCTGAAATGCCTTCAAAAATTAAAGGAATACAAGTGTAACAGTAGATTGTCAGGAGCCCAACAAGCTGAGGTGCAGAAAGGTATGGTACAGGAGGCCTTTCCATACCCTATCACCTAAACCATCTTGGAGGCTGCCCGCTCCTTAGTTCCCCAAAACCACTCTTATCAGGCTTTACCATGCCACTCTCCGTGCCCAGAGGATAATGTACCAAGTCCTCGGCATGACAGACGAAAACTTTCACAAATGGCCCCCAGGCATCGAGTATCAATTGTTCCACTGCATAAACAGAACATCCAAAATCTCAGAAGTGTAAAGGCATGGCTTTAATCTCTAACACAAACAGGTTGAGAGGCAGGCAGTCCACACTGAGAAAGACAGCGCCCTTAATCCCGTCTTCGCTGTGGTGGGCACTGGCCTTGTTTCCTGCTAAGGTGCTGGTTCCGGAGCCACCGTAAACAGCCAGCAAAGAAGGGGAGGGAGGAGGTAAATGGGAATAAGAGCTTCAAACTTCCAGTTATATAATAAATACATCATGGATGTGAAGTACAGCACAGGGAGTGTAGTCAATAATATTGTAATAACGTCGTTCAGTGTCAGATGGTTACTAGACTTATCATAGTGGCCTCTTCTTTAGGTATATAAACGTCAAATAACTAAGGTATATACCTGAAACTAATATAATATTGTATGTTAGCTATATTTTAATTAAAAAAAACTTTAAGGAAAAAAAGCAGCAAAGTTTCATATTATAAGATTCTCAATAAACTTAGATTGCAGGCCTGAGGCAGAAAGCACCTACATCCCTGGCAAAGTAGTATGTCTTTCCTCATCTACCTCTGACTGGATGGGTCTCTTTCACAGGACTTTGCTAGAAGTGGAGAGAAGGAGACAGCAAACCAATACTTTGAATTTTCCTGCCATTTCCCCTAAAGCAAGAGCTTCAGTCAACTTCTGGTTTGCTTTCCCAGTTACAGCAGGAAACAAGGCAATCAAACGCTCTGCCAATGCATCATTAGGGTCTCCAGCTCTCCAGTTTGCAAAAATCTGAGTCCTAAATATTTGCCTTCCCATCTCCTCTATTCAGACAATATTGCACTTTAAATTCTGCTTCAACTACCTTCCATGTATCAAATTCTCCATCACTCAGAATGAGGTTCAGCTGCATATAACAGAAGCTGGAACATACGAGAACTATTCTCACATGTAAAAGAAGCCCACAGTTAGGCAGGACTGGAGGCTACCCAAAGTCATCAGAGATCTAGGCTCCTTCTGTCTTTCTGCTCCAACATCCTATAGCAGGAAACTCCCATCCTTAAGGCCATCATGATACAAGGCGATTGCTGGAAATCACATGATCAAGTCTAACTGCAAAGAATGCTGGGACATGTGGTCTTTTTTATCCAAGAACATTGCTTCCAGAAATAAAAAATCAATATTCTGTTACATAGGTCAAAGGAGAGAATGATATTGAGGGTGGCCACCAGCAGCCTATGCTACAATTTGTTTGCATTTAAGGCTCCCTAACTATGGCCCAGTCCATATCTTAGATTTATAACACCAAGTGCTTAGCACAATGCCTCTCACAAATTAAGAAATCAACAAATGTGCATGGAATTATCACTGAAATCCAAACTGAAGAGGTCTTCCATCAAGACTCTAACTTAGACTGGATCTCAAGGATAATTTTCATCTAATCACCACGAATCTTTTTATTCTTTTTGAAGATGTTGTTTTTCTTCTCATCTACCCTCCTTAAACCAGATTTTAAGGTTCCAATCAAGATTTTAGAGTGTCATTTGGAGACACATTAGTCCAAGTGTAGTCTAAAGACAACAGCCTCTCTGCAAACTGCACATCAACTCTCACTAAGCTTAGACTTCCTCGAAGCAACGCCTTTATGTGCATTTTAGAGTAAGCCCCTTAGCTTTCCACAGACCAGTAAAAATTGAGTAGCACTGATTTCGAGTCCACACATTTGACTACAACAGAACTCATGGTAGGCTGTGTAATGACATGTGGTTGACATCACAGTCAGCATTCCCATTAAAATACACTACCCAAATTGAAATATACATGTAGTCACAACTCAAAAGGACTTTGACCTTGTGTAAAAAGAAACCAAATCCATCCAAAACAATTTTATTAGAAATACCGGTAAATCCTACTCTGCACTGGTCAAGATGAGTAGCCATGACTTAGTAAATATGTGTGTGGCGGTGCGGGGGGAAGACTTAAAGGTCTTTGTCAGCTTCAACTCAGTAATATCCAGTATTGTTAAGTGGTCACGTGTGATTTTAACTGCATTAACAGAAGCATTAGAAGCATTAAATCTAGAAGAACGCATATGATAATCCTACTCTGTACTAGTCAGAACACGCATAGAATGTTGTGTCCGATGGGGTACACCAGTCGGGAGGTGCATGGAAGAACTGGAACTTGTGCAGAGGAGAGTAATCTGAACAGTGAAAAAGATTCAAAACTGTGTCACATAGAAACAGTCCAAGGAACCGATGCTGTTTAGCCTGGTGAGGAGATTTGGAGATCATGACCTCCATCTTCAAATATTCAAAAAGCTCTTAAATAGAGGTGAATATTATTCTGGAAATGCTAAGGCATAGAACCAGAACCAATGAGTAGAAGATCTAGAAAGACAGATTTGAGCTCAATCTCAGCAAGAAATTTCTGACAAGAACTGTCTCTAGACAGAGCAAGCTATCTTGGAAGGTCTTGAATGCAGTACTGTGGGGAGTAAAACTCAGGCTGGACAGTTTGCCGGAAGTGCAGTGCAGGCTGGGCTCAAGTCTCAAACGACAGTTGAACTAAAAGCTGAAGGGTCATTTCCATCCTATCTGTGACATGTGCTCTAAAGCAATGTCTTAACGGCCACACCTTATGTGGCTATATAGTGTGGTGGTTTACCATTCACAGAGCCCTTTCCCGCTCCTTTTCTCTCTGATGCTTCCAGCTCTTTGGGGTAGGTAGAGTGGATTACAGATGAGAAGATGTCATCCAGTTAAGCTTTCAAATTAGGACTCAGCCTGGGTCAGTTGATCCCTATTCTACCCCTCTATAGGAAGGAGGTCACCATGAGGAGCCTCCCCTCTTGATGAGAGATTGGCAAGCAGGGAGAGACCCACACAAAGGACAGTTGGAGCACATGGGCTCCTGTTAGTGCAACCAGCCTTCCCCAGGTGCTCTCACTGTAAGAGGCCCAACTGCAAATTCATTCCCAACATTAGGGACTGAGTCTCTAGACAGGTGTGTCAGCAAACTACAACCAGTGGGCCAAATCCGGCCCGCCACCTGTCTATGTAAATAAAGTTTTATTGCAACACTGCCTCACCTGTTCATTACATACGGTCTATGACTGTCTTCCTGCTATAAAGACAGAGCTCAGTTGTTGTAATAGAGGGCATATGACCTGCAAAACCTAAAATATTACTGTCTGGTTCTTTACAGAAAAAGTTTGCCAACCCCTGCTCTAGGGCATCAATGTGAACCATGAATATCAATTGATGTAATGAACTCTACTGCAATGAATAACAATAAGAAAATAAGAAAAATTCCACAGGACTGGGAAACCCCATTCAGGAAGCAATTCCTTTCACAACCATTTTCTAATGAAAGGCAAAGAACCACAAATCTTTGTAAATCACAAGTTTTTATCTTCTTTTGAGTTTTGATATACCACTGCCCTGGGACCAGCTATTAGGACTATTTAAAACACATAGAATAAACCAATTATTCTATCACTGCATCTGTTTGTAATAAGCATAGACAATGCACTACAGCATAGTTATGGAAAAGAGCGATGTAATTCTATGAATCAATATTAGAACCTAATTAGCCAGTGAGCTCAGGCTGATAACAGCTTATCATACCTTTCGGCCCAAAGAAAGCTCAGGTGGAAGGGAGAGAGAGAAAAGAGGGAATAAATAGCTAATTATGATAAACTGGTTTCCTTGGTAACTGTTTATAACCACAATGATGTTGCCATATTTTTAATGATAAACACAAAGGTTTGATGTGAGATTATGTAACACATTCTATCTCAATGCTGGTTCTACTCTAGCAAAGGTGAAGCCAGATACAAATGTGAAATTTTGTGAGGCTAAGAAAATTAGAGGAGCTTTTGCTAACCCTCACCCCAAACATCTGTTATTAGTTTATTCTCTGGATACCAAAAGGTTTAAGAATAAGGAAACAGATATTTACGTGCTCAATGACTCTGATGTGCCCATTGAAGCCTCAGAGTTTTAATTGTAGCATTTACTATTCTCCCTTCCCCACCTGGGGTGCTGACTGGCCATCACTTTGACCAGTCCTGTGATTTGGGGAGGGACACTCAGTGAGTAATACGTAAGGGATGGGCCACTCCAGTAGGCTGCCAGCCTTCAGAGTCAACCCTGGAATCACCAGATCATCTTATGAGATCCATTCTCCACTCGCATCTTTCAAGGATGTCTACACCCCAATTTGTGAGAACATTTTGGCTGAAATATTTGGGTCCAATGGCAGATGCTGTAGATTAAACCACTAAACCAGTGTTGACAACTATAGCCCATGTGCCAAATCCAGCTCACTGCCCGTTTTACTAAATAAAGTTTTATTGAAACACAGCCACAGTCATCTATTTATGTATTGCCTATGGCTGCTTTTATGCTACAACAGTAGACAGAGACCATACGGCCCACAAAGCCTAAAATATTTACTCTCTTGCCCTTTACCGAAAAAGTCTGCTGACCCCTGCATGAAACACCATATTCTGACCCACCTATGCTTTGATTTCCTCTACTTTAGAGGCCAGAAAGCAAAATACTGAGCTTCAGCCTCTTCTATGGCTGTGTGTGGCAGGGGGAGGGGATGAAGGCGAGGGGACGCCATGTGAAAGTGTTCTGGCCAGTGAGATGCAGGTAGGAGTTTCTAGAGAGGTTTTCTCTCCCCCAAAGTCCCTCTTTCCTCTCCAAAAAAAAAGATAAAAGCCTAAAGAAAAGAACTTTGCTTTTTGCCGTCCTTACTTCTCCCTTCTCTGCTGGGCCCCTTCTGCCTGGAACACAGACACAACACCCGGAGATGCAGCAGCCATCTCGCAACCATGAAGACAAAGTCATCCCTAACGATGGCAGAGCTGGCAGACAGAAAAAGATGGTCCTTGTTAACATCCTTGAGCAGGTGGCCAGCACTGGATTATGTTCTAAGTACCTTCATACTTCTTGCTATGTGATGAAAATTAACCTCTTCCTCATTTATCGATTCTAGTAGTTTTCAAATACTCACAGCTGAACTGAATCCCAGCTAATCAAGGATAGAAAGTGGTGTCAGAGCCGGTGGCACAGTGCAGGGCTCTTAGGAGCTGGTGGCTCAGGATTGTGACTTGCAAGGTCCACCATGGAGCCAGATCAGATGCTGGAGGGGCAGACGCAGGTGACAGAAAATCAGCATTCTGAGTACAGTCTCACAGATAACATTGAGAGGACAGTAGAAAATGAGAAGATTAATTCAGAAAAATCATCCAAACAGAACGTGAATCTCCGGTCTTTGCCAACTACTACCTACCTGGATCAGATAGTTGTGCTGTGCTTGCAAAGGAAAGACCACCAAATCACATTGAATTTCTAGCATCAGATCTTAAAAAAAAAAAACAAGGCATCATTTAAAGATCGAAACTGATTTATTGGGAAGAACAGAAAGATTTTGTTTCTACTAAAGATTTACACGATTGAAAGGTAGCTTTAATTGCCATGATTTCCCCTCTCCCACCTTGGAAATATAAGAACCTTCAGGATGACCACTCATTACCAGAGTTGCAGAAAAAAACATATTTCCCTTATTTTTTATTTAATTGCCGTACTTATTTAATGAGTGCATTCTTCACAATTTTTTCTCAGGTTGTCTTTAACTTTGTTTTTAAAATGAACTTCCAAATACTGTTAAAATGTTTAAAAAATAAAATAAAATAAAATGGTGTCAGAGTCTAACAAGTTGAATGAAGACATAGAGGCTGAGTCGGGGCCAGAGCAAGAGTGAGATCAACTGACCGACTGAAGAAGTGGAATGTGCCTTGGGGAGACTACAAAGTCAAGAATGACTGGTCAGTCCCAGAGGTGGGGCCACCGGAAAATGTGGCCCCTGCTGTGATGACCTGGCTCTGAAGATGCTATGGGGCCAGGTGTACCCACCAGGACTTAAGCACATATGTGAGCTTCTAAATGGCCTGCTGACCACATGTTCACCTATGGCATGGCAGTTGAACTTAGAAGGAAATCGTGTACTCTGGGGCCAGAATGATCAGGGTCTATCACATCTAGCTGAGTGACTTTGGGTAAATTACTTCTCGGTGCCTCAGTTCCTTCATCTGTAAAAGGGAGATAATCATAGCACATAGCTAATAGAGTTGCTGTGAAAGATAAATGACTTAAAAGTATTTAGAACAGTGTCTAGCGTATGGTGTGTACAACATAAGCAGTAATGAATTTTCCACTCTTGCTGTGTAACTATGTCCTAAAACTAAGTGTCTTAAAACAAACATCTCATTATACCTACGGTGTTTGAGGGTTAAAAATTTGGACAAGGCACAGGAGAGATGGTTTGTCTTTGCTCTATGACATCTGGGGCCTCATCTAGGGAAACACAAAGGCTGGGGGTAACTCGACAGCGGGAGGCTGGACTGGTTGGAAGACTCATCCACTCACACATCTGGCACCTGAGCTGGAAGGACTCAAAGATCAGGCAGGAGCATCCACAGGCAGCCCCCTCCATGTGGCTGGCCTTCCTCATAGTTTGGTGGCTGCAGGGGAGTCAGACCCTGATGTGACAGCTTAGGGTTCCTAGCACAAGTACTCCAATGAACAAGGTGGACTACATGGCCGCTTATGACCCAGAATTAACAGTCACAGGACAACGGACAACCACAAAATGACAATCACGAGCCCACCAATTCGAGGGGAGAGGAGTCAGATCCCACCTCCTGACAGAGGAGAGGCAAGACTGTGTTGTAGAAGGCCATGTGGGATGCGAGATATTGTCATGGCCATCTCTGGTCAACACAGTCTGCCATGGCTATTATTACTTCTGCTCCATAAAACTATGAACTTCTTTATCTCTGCTCTCAAACTCCCCTGTGGTTTCATGGATACAGCAAAGAGTGTGGTTTTGGGGACCTGCACTCCAGTGTTTGTTTGCCCCACTCCTGACTCAACTATAAGCTACTTGAAAAAAGGATTGTGCCCTCTACCTCCACTGTATCCATGTCAATGTGTATAAAACTCTTGCTACACAAACAGAAAACACTTAATACATTTTCTTAAATGGATAAATGGCTGAATCACACACTAATAGATAATGGCAGAAAAATTCAATATTGTATAACACACATGGCATTGGCAGAAATTACCAGTCAGCCTCAGATCTTCATTATTCCCTTCTTCCCTGGTAATAAAAGATAAGATTTATTTAGGGTGACTAAAAGACTGCATCTTCGATCTTCCCTTAGAGTTAGATATAGGCATGTAATCAAGTTCTTGTCAAGAAGATGAAAGCAAAAGTGTGACACGAGACAAGGGCAAAAACTGCTTAAAAGGAGCTGACGGAGCTGAAAGAGCCCCTTTTGCCCTCTCCCCTGCTTCCCCCATTCTATTCCTGGAATGCAGATGAGACGGCTGGAACTCCAGCAGCTATTCCACGATCTGGAGGATGAAAACCAGTCCTGAGGATATCGAAGCAAAAAGCAAGAAGCCTGATTTCCAGATGACTTTATTGGAGCTGTCATGCTACATGAGATAAACCTCTAAAATGTTATTTCTAGTAGCCAAATGAAATTCCACAATGAACCTCTTATAGGAATTATGTAATCACACCTTCCTCTGAACTTCCAGGGAACTTGGGACCTTTACTCTCATGTTTACCACATACCTGGCATTTTGTACATGTTTAATTTCCCTAGTATGTCATGATTCCCAAACAATAGGAATTATTCTACTTAGGGTCCACACACAGCATTAGAACTGTTGCCCTGTACTCACTTGTGATTTGAAATATACATTTTTTTAAATGAAATTAATATAGATCCTTTTATTAGATGTAAACCTATAAAGGGCTATTACTCTGCTTGTTGATGGTATCCATTGTCATAACCTGGTCCCCCCCAGGTCCCAAACATGTAGATAATAACACATCATCTCAGTCACTACAGGAAGGAGAACTTGAAGATTCATTTATACTAATCTCCTAACTGCAAAACTATATATAGTATACTGTAGAATTTTTGGTTTGGCTGATCAGCATTCCTTCTGACGCTTCTTCTTTTAGTTACCACATCTTTTTTTGTGTGAGGTGGGGGACTTCTTCCTACTCCTACATGGCCTCGGGGGTGGGGGGGGCTGTGAACACTGACCTTTAACCTTATTCGCCATCTCTCATGAGGAAGGCAGAGGGTAGGGGTGCGTGTGCACAGCCCCAGCTAGCCCAATCCGAGCATCACGTCTCCCTGCACATACTGACCCATCAGAATCCTTCTGAGAAGTTTCTGAACTAGAGATAAGGGCTTCTCTCTCCTTTGGAGTGAGAGCTACGTGGATGTGAAGCCGGATTGTTGGCCACCATCTTCTGAGCTGCGTGGAGGAAGCCAGGCTGCAGTGAAGGAAGAGGCCACCACCTGAGAGCAGGTGAGGCAAGCGGATTTCACAGATGTCCCCAGAGGGGAGGGCAACGTTGCGATCCAGCCCTCGAGGGCAGGCCCTGCTGCTCTGCCTTTGGTTCCCCAGGCTGCCCCAGAGTCCTGTACATGGGAGACACGCTGTCTTCCCTTTTACAGTTAAGCTGGTTTGAGTTGGGTTTCTGTCACCCACAAGTGGTAAAGCTCTGACTAATCAAAACTAAATTGCTGATTTCATCACTCCTGGAAGTCTAAAAACAGGATTGAGCCTTCTTATCCTGGTTTTCTGGGTCTTCTTTGCTTGAAGGCCAACTGACATCTTCGGGTCTTTTTCATCCTGAGAGATGTGATATAAGAAAAGGATTTTTAACCCACCACGTGACTCAGTGTGCCCGGGCCCAATTTACAGCTGGAGCTGTGAAGACAGGAAGCCCTAGAGTAATGCAGTGAAGAAAGAAAGTGCGAAATTTCTTTTCACCTGTGATGTTCTTCCAAGTGCAGCATAAACCCACTCAGCACAATATTCCAGGGAGTGCTGG
>CM053517.1:12365997-12382172 GCA_028627145.1 Eidolon dupreanum
CCCCCCCCCCCCCCCCCCCCCCCCCCCCCCCCCCCGCCACCAACCCCTTTGCTGCACCCACCCGCTCTGCACAAATGGCTCTCCTCAAACAGATTCCAGTTCTCAAACTTGATATCTCTGTCATCCAGGCCTGGCTCCTTGGCATACAACAAGCCGGAGGTGAAGCTTATTCACAAAAGTGGGAGAGGGAAGCTTTTAAAATAATTTACCATCTGTCAGTCATTTGGGTGCAAGTCTCAAACACACACTCACACACACGCGCGCGCGCACACAGCCCAGAGTACACACATACACACAGACACACACAGAGACACACTCATGCATGGGATGCACTGCAGAGGGCAATGCACTGCAATTCACAGCCAAAGTCTGCCCTGCAATAGACACGCCCATAAAAGTCTCCCCCCTCCCCCAGCCCCACTCTACCCCCCTAGTATTCATCAGAGACCAGAGAAGAAAACACTGTCCCCAGAGGCCTTCTCATTCCTGAAACTGTTTCAGGGTTGTCTTCACGTGCATGGCTGAATAAGAATTAAGAACGACCACAAATATTCATCACAACCACAGAGTAGCTCGCGGGTAGGTCCAGTGCGGTGCTACGCCCCTCACCACCAGCCCTGGAAACCCCGGAGGAGGACGCCGGCACAGCGGAGCCAGCCAGGTGGTGTCTGGACCCCGGCCTGAATCCTGGCTGGGCTCCCCCGTCTCCTGAACTTGCTCCTATCCACAAAGGGAGCCGACCTTGGTGTGGCCCAGTCAAATGTTGGCAAAGTAATTCAAAGTGCAAGCCCAACAGTTGAAACAAAATGGCACTTTCTTTGATGCCTGCACCTCGCATCAGCCAGATCAGGAGCGGCCCCGGAGGGATGACCACTGTGGTTGTCAAGGAGCCAAAGGCCTGCCCTCTAGCCCTGGCCCAGCCCCCTACAGGCCATCAGACCTCGGGTGCACCCCACGACTGCTCCAGGTGTGATGTCGCACCTGAAAATGAACAGTTTAGACGAGTCCATTTCCAAGCCTTCCACTTCCAGCGTTCTGTGATTCTAGGACCCATACGACCACCCCCAATTTGCCGGTCATTCTACCATCCTTTCCTCCTGTCCCCTTTCTCCCCTCCCAAGTGCATCTAGGGAGGCCCAGAAGAGCATGGGACTGTGCATTGGGCTTAGGGCTCTGAAGAACCCGGCAGGAAGGAGATCCAGTAGGCGTGCAACACTTGGGAACCAGCAAGGAAAGGCAGATGTCACCAGCCACGGCTCCAAGCAGGCACAGGGGCTCAGGCTTTCTGCGGTAGTCTCCTAAGAATCACTGGGGAAGTTTATTTAAATATGTGTATTCCTGGATCCCACAGGGTCTAAGAATGAGGAATCTTCATTTTAAACAGTAACCGCAGGCTATCCTGATGCAAGTGGTCTGTGGGTGGTAGGCTGATCGCTGGGTGGGAGGTGATCATTACCCTCCTTGCCCTTGGTCCTGGCCCCTGCTTCCTGCCCATCTTTGTCCTGTTGCTCACAATGGCCTGGGTGACCACAGGCAGAGTTGCCAAAAGCCACAGGCCTAGAAAATGGTCAGAGCACCATGCCCAGGTCCGAGATTTTTAAAGATGAGTGCGGAGAACATCTGCCCCAGACCGGCTCTGGGTCATCACATAAGGGGTTCCTGAAAGCAGGCCACCCCAAGCTGAGTCGACAATTTGTGGGAACAGCAGCTTCTATGACAGTAATGGAGCAAGAGAAGGAAGCACATGTGATCATAGTGTCATCTGAAGGAAGTTTTTACCTGGGTCACAAAATGTTTTTACCTGGATCACAAGTGACCTTTGAAAGCGCTTTTCAACCATGAGAATCTATGATGCTAAATGAATCAGTCTATGTTAATAAAATAGGAAAACAGAAACAGAGTATCTATGGAGGACTATAAAAACCTTCAGAACACCTTGCCCCCTTTTTATACTGTACACCACACTTATTGCAGATTATTTGCCAGCTGTCTGGCTTCTCCATGAGACAGCAAGCTCTAAGAATTCAGGGACATTGTCTGCTGCGGCTCTGTCCCCCACTCCTGGCCCACTGTCCCGTACATTTCAAGGGTTGACCTGTATTGAGTATTTGCTGTGTGTAGGTACTTTCTAAATACTTTATTCATATTATCTCATTTAATTTTCATAAAAAGCTTATGAGATGAGTACTATTTAAAAACCTAGTTCACAGGTGGGGAAACTGAGCCAGAAGATTGTTAACTTGTCCAGGGTCACATAGTTAATAGGTGGCAGAGCCAGGAACGGACCCAGACAGTCTGGCTCTCAGAACTCTCTGCTCTTACATGCTGAGCCATGCCAAATCTCTACCTCCCAAACCATAAGAAAAAAACCACCAATCTCCTCACATAAAAAAAAAAAAAAACAAATACTGAAAAACAAGACCTAAAGTGTCCTACCACTGGCCCCAGCCTGGGATAGCATTTGGTATTAATAAACACAATGCTTAACATGCCAGTATCTCTATTTCGATCACTTCTCCCTAAGAAGATAGGGTAGATATTTGAATCACATCTTCAGAGCTAAGACTCACGAAAGTGATGCCTTCCCACCATAAAAGAAAAGAGTGTTTGCCAAAAACCAATCCTTGCTCTTGCCTGCACCCTCAGGGTTCTAGAAGCCATTTCAGGAAGTTTAGAAGAGCCCTCTGTCAGTTTCCCTGTATCAAGGCTACAGAGATCTCATGGTCCTTTCACTCGGCACAAGCCACACTGTCAAAACGCACATTTATGGCCACTGTGCCATTCAATTCCAGGTGCCGAATGACACCGCCTCAGAATGACATCCCCACCAAAATACTCTTCTACCTCCATAACCGTCACCTAAACTCTTACGGAGTCTGTCTGTATTTTTAGCCAGTTACTACTTTTCAAGACAAAGAATTACACAGACGCCCCCTCCACCAAGCAAATCATACTTTCTTTGCATTGGCTCCAAAGCTGCCCTCGTTGAATTCTCACAATCACTGCATGTTAGCAATATTTCAGGATTTGGTTAGCAAATCTCTACTTGACCAATGGAAACCCTCTGTGCTTTTATGGACTGCATTCATGTCTCCATTTGGCATTTAATTTTTCCTGCTGTCAAGTCCTCAACTTCTAAATTCGTTTCATATGTCTGTACTACAATCTGGCAAGAACCTTAAAATGCTGAAAACTTTTGGCTCTCGTAATTCTACTTCTAAGAATTGATCTACGGACATAATCAGAAATGCCCTTGAAGGACTGAGTAGAAAACACTTCGTTGTAAAAATAAATATGTAATTAATTTATTACAGATAATCTTAAATAAACTAAATCTAAATAATATATGAATAGTCAAATACAATTTTGTAGATCCATCAATTGCTGTATTATACAGTCATGAAAGTGTTTCAAAAAATATTTAATGACAAAGAAACATACCAAATAGGATACACAACATGTACCAAATAGGATGCAAATATATATAAATGGGAAGATAAATACCAGTTTTGCTATACATATGTTTGTATACATAAAGGACAGAAACAAAATACAAGAAAATGTTAAACCCTGTTACCTCTGGGTGGTAGAATAATATATAATCTTATTTCTTTTTGCCTTGAATATTTTTCCAAATTTTCTATAATGAATGCATATTACTTTTATAATCTTAAAATAAAAGTGGTTTTAAAAACCATTCCAACTCTTTAATTAATTCAGCTGTCCTTTCCTGGATCTTCTCCAGCTCCATTATGTCACTCTTAAGAAGCAATAGCCAACACGGCACAGGATTTTCCAGGTGTCTGCTTTTGGGAAATCTGATTTCTAACTCTCAGAGGTAGCTCCTGTCCCCCACCCCCGCTTCTCTGCCGTCCCCCCCCCCCCCACACACACACTCAGCCACATCTGCCCTAGAAGTGTCCATCTATTTATCAGGACCCTTACATACTCTATTGCTACTAAAAGAGAATGCTCTATTTGCACCAGATCAAAATTATAGTACCATGTAGCTGCACATGCATATGATAAAAAAAAGAAAAAACAAGGTCAATTATGATTGCAAAGCTACAAAACTGATCTCTGATTTACTTTCCATCTACATATGACCCTAGAGATGTAAAACTTTAATCGTGGAAAGAGAGAAAAAGGGAAAGGGGGAGGGAGCAGGAAGAAAGAGGAAGAAAGAGAAAGAGGCAGAGCACAAAGGAGAAGAACTTTGAGTCATAATGCCATGCACAAGCTTAGGGCAAGGGAACAGATTTCAGGATCAAGGTTTTAGCCAGGCAGAATGAAGCAATACGTTATCTCATCACTTTCTATGAGTGGGCCTAAATCCACACCTCCCCAGTTACCCAGTTCCCAAATCTCTGGGGCCTTATGAGAGTGAGTAGTCAGCCCACCCAGAGGCCAGCCAGGAATCCTGACCCAGAGGATTTGGGTGAGGGCGGGGTATAGAGTCATAACCTGCAATATGAAAACAGTCTAGCAATCAACATAAATGTTTATCTTTCCCATGATGAGATTCTCTGTCCCTGCGGACAGAACTGTTAATATCACCATGTTTTATCACATGCTCATGGCCGGGACAAGTTCGATCGTCGCTGCCAGGTCCAGTGGCACAGCTAACTCTAAGCAACTTTATTACAAAGGACAAGAGGCCTGTTTTCCAGTTTATTTTTAAATACTTAAATACAGTATCATTTTGGTTCCCTGTGGTCTGTGTTTTTGTGTTTGAGAGGTTTTCAGGTTTATAACTTTAGAGTCAAACAGAAAAAAGACTGCAAATTACCTAGCAGATCCCCCTTCTGTCTTTAGGACCTGGTGGCCAATCTATGTTCCTTCAAAGGGTCTGATGGACCTTAGCATTTGATTTCAGGCTGAGTCTGCCTGCTGCAACTATTGTAAGCCAGAAAAGTGTCCAGAAACCTGGAGAAACCTGGGGTGGGGAAAACAAGCTTGTCACATAAGCATCTTGATAATGCTCCCAAATATCACACAGCCTAAACCCATCGTACCTCACTTTGCCAGCCTGGATCATCCCAGCGGTAATGTGTTACCCTCCTATAGGTCAGTCCACGTGTCGACAAATGGCACAGAGTATGGGCAGAGGGTTAGGGGAAAAACACACCCACAAGACCTGCATCTGGTTAAATCTTTTCTAAGCTAATAGAAAATGTGTTGTATCCATGAGTACAACAGGATAGTTGCCAAAGAAAGCCAAAGTAATCCTCAATCCTGGTGTGAGAAAGAATCTAGGAATGAAGATGGGCATGTGGTGGTGTAACTTCTATGTTTTCTTATTATGTTTCAACAAATTCAATCACCTATTCACTCATTCATTCCATTCAAGGAGCATTTATTAAGCACTTTTTTGCCAGACACTGTGCTAAGTGCTTTAAAGGTGTTATCTCATTTCATCCTTTCACAAGCCTGCCTGATAGGATTTATTGATATATAAAGGAGGGAGAGAGCAAAGAGCTATAGCTTTTCCATTCTACCCAAAAGAAGAGCTATGGAGCAGCTGAGAAAAGCTGTAGCCGTTCTTGCTACATCTGCTGGGAATACTTCAGCTGCAAGTGATAGAAATGCCAACTCCAATCGCCTTAGACAATATGGGATGTATTATTTTTCACAGCAGAACATCCAGAGACGGGGTGAGCTCAGGATGGGTAGATTCAGCTGCTTAATAATGCCAAGTCTCATCTTTGTGTCTCTTTTCTGCCTCCCTTGGTGTTGGCCTCATCCTCAAGATGACAGAATGACGGCTGCCATATCCAGATAGTTTTTCTTTTAACAGCAAGAACTTCTGTAGAAGCATCTTTGGAAGACTTCTCCCTGTGTCTCCTAGGCCAGAATTAAGTCACGTGTGCTTTCCAAAACCTATCACCGGCAGTGGAAACAAAGGCAACTATGAAGATGAAGAAGAAGAGTTAGACGGACGATGTTTATTATCACAACCCTCTGTGCCGTTTTCATTTGTAGAGCGTAAGTTTGATCCCTGGAACCATCCGTTGAAATCATTTGGGATGCTTTAGAAAGTTTTAGTCTCTAGGGATTTTCCTCAGAACTATTGAATCAGAACCTTTTGGGTGCAGAAATGTATATATACTTTTTTAAGTGTTATTTTTATTTATTTTCTAATTTTTGTCTTTTTTGTTTATTGAGGTTAACATTGGTTAATAACATTACGTAAGTTTCAGGCGTACAACATTCTCTTTCAATATCAATACACACTATAGCGCGCTCACTACCGAAAGTCCAGTTTCCCTCAGACCCTATAGAGAGACGACTCGGGTCCTTAGTGTGGCCTCGTAGGCCCCATGAGCTGCTCCCACCTGCCCTCCTCACTCCCATGCTCACTCCAGCTACTCTGACTGCCCTTCTAGAATATGCCAATCACTTCTCACCTCAGGCCTCTGCATTTATGTTCCTGGGAAGGCCGAATAACAGTTCCCCGAAGAGGTATGTATTCTATCCCCATAACCTATGACTGCATTAAGGGACTTTGCAGCTGTGATTGAGTCACATTTCTTTCCCATTTCCTACCGAATCCAGGACTGATAAAGTTGCCTTTACTCTTTTATTTTTCCTCTGATTTTTGAAAGTGAGACTTTTATTTCTATTATCCTAGTTGCCCACATATTTTAATATATATATATATGCACATATATATATATATATAAACACTATATATTTTCCCAGTTCTAAAGTTGTCAATGTCTCTGATTTCCTCCAAGATAAAAAGCAAAAACTATTTAACTATCTCCTGAGAATCAATAACCTTAATTTTTCTTATTGGCCCTTTTGTTAAATGTTTAAAAAAATTTTTTTACAATAATTAATTTTATTACCAACAGATTTGCATTTCATTTATTCCACTTTTATTGGATCTAAGTCCTTCCCTCTGGGATCACTTTTCTTCTTTTGAAATAAATCCTTTTTAAATTTATTCTGGAGAGGTCTTGGAGGGTTAATGCTCTTGTATGTGTGAAAAGGTATATGTGTCATCTTAAATCTTGAGTATTAGAGGGGTGTTTTTTTTTGGGGGGGGGGCGGCTATGGAATCTGGGTTAACACCTATTGTCACCCAGCACTTAAAAGTATTATCTCTGTTTATATTTATTGTTAGTTAGGAAAATTTGTAATGACTGTATTTGTCATGCTTGACTTCTACCACTGGTAATGAAGGACTGGGAAGTTCAGATTCAGACCACACTCCTGTAAGAAGTTTGCAGATTGGCTCTGCTCCATGTGTCTCGCAAAGCTGCACATGTTCTTTTCGTGAGAATAAAAGAGGCGCAAGAGCACATGTATGTTTGTAAAGTCACACTACATACACATGCATGCACATAGTTTTTATGTAACGAGCATTATACCGTACATACTCTATTGCCCATTGTCTTTTCCACTTAAACTTAGTAATCGGCATCATACTATGTCAGCACACATGGATTCTACTTCATATTTAAAAAAAAAAAAAGGAAAATTTTAAGCAAATCAGCTTCAGTAAAAGAAAAGCAAAATTTTTATGCCTTCACAACTTGCTGTCTCATTACTCAGAGATAATCAATTCTTTCTATTTTCTGTTTTCTAATCATTTTCATCATAATTCTCATAATTCTGTGTCATGACATAAATTTGATGGTATCAACTGACTCTCCTTTATTAAAAATGAGAAAATTTAATCCCCTTATACTACCTCCTACCTCACATCTATCCCCAGATTTTTATTGGTTATATTTTTTCATTGTTGTATTGGTTACCTTTAAAATAATGGTTATCCAATATTGTCTTCTGTATCTTATCTACAGATTAATTATAAAAGAATTAAAACCAATAAATAGGGCTTCTGCTTCTAGCTATGGCATATTAGCTTGTAACAGATCAGCGTTCATGCTAAGAATAACTAAAGAGTTGGATCTAAAAAAAGAAATTTGCTAAATGCAATGCGATATCCTAAATTGGATCTGGTAATTTTTTAAAAGGACATTAGTAGAAAAACTGGTCAAACCAAAATAAAGTCTGAAATGTTGTTAATAGTAATATACCAGTGTGAGTTTCTCAGTCTAGACAAGTATACCATGGTAATGTAAGATGTAACATTAGGGGAAGCTGGGTGAGAGATATATGGAAAGTCTCTATATTATTTTTGTAACGTTACTGTAAATTCAAAGTTATTCCACAATAAAACATTTATTTAAAAAATGTACAGGCTCTGGAAAGCTTCCAAGACAAAAAGATTTCTGGGGCCAACATACCAAAAGGAAGTAAGTACTAAGAAAGTCAGCTCTCCCTACAGTTTTTAGCATCAAGGCATTTGCCAGTTCTTAAATAAAGATAAGAAGCCAAGAAGCAGAGGGTCAGAGAGGCAGGACAGAAAGCAACAGCCCCAAGGCTGACAGACTAAGCAGAATTCCAGGCAACCTCATATGCCTAGAAGAATGAAAATTAGAGGTTAGGGCCCATCAAGATAGAGCCGTCCTGTAAAACACCACAGTCATTCCCTAGAAGGACAATTTCTGAAAGGCAAACCAAAACAGACCAGTCTTTCCCAAGACTGAAGCCCAGCTTCAAATAAACTTAATCCTAGTCTGGATTCAAGTTACTGCCTGCCATCTCTGGAAGAAAACATCATCCAGAGCCTCAGATTGCCTGTACAACTTTTATTTCACAGTATTCATAATTCAATCAGAAATTACTTGGTATAATAACGGACAAGAGCAAATGAACAGAACAGAAAAAAAAACAATCCATAAAACCAGATCCATCAAGACAATGAGAAGACAAGCCACAAACTGGGAGAAAATATTTGCAAAAGATATATCTGTGAAAGGATTGTTATTCAAAATACATAAAGAACTCTTAAAACTCAACAATAAGAAAACTAACAATCCAATTCAAAAACGTGTCAAAGATCTTAACAGACACCTCACCAAAGATGATGTACAGATGGCAAATAAGCATAAGAAAAAAGATTCTACATCATGTGTCATCAGTGAGATACATATTAAAACAACAAGTGAGACACAAACCTATTAGAATGGCTAAAATCCAAAACACCAACACTGAATGCTAACAAGCATGTGGAGCAACAGGAACTCATTCGTTGCTGGTAGGAAGGCAAAATAGTCCAGCCACTTTGAAAAACACTTTGCCAGTTTCTCACACAACTAAACATACTCTTACCATATGCTCTAGCAATCAGACTCCTTGGTATTTACCCAAAGGAGCTGAAGACTTATGTCCATACAAAAACCTGCACATGGATGTTTATAGCAGTTTTGTTCATAGTTGCCAAAATTTGGAAGCAACCAAGATGTCTTTCAGTAGGTGACTGGATAAATAAACTATGGTATATCCACACAATGGAATATTATTCAGTGCTAAAAAGAAATGAGCTATCAAGACATGGAAGAACCTCAGATGAATATTATTAAGTGAAATAAGCTAATCTGAAAGGCTACATAATGTCTAATTCCAACTATATGATATTCTGTAAAAAGCAAAACTATGGAGACAATAAAAAGATCAATGGTTGCCAGGGGCTTGTGGGAAGGGAGGCAGTGAAACCCTTCTGTATGATACTGTAATAGTGAGTACACGTCATTACACATTTGTCAAAACCCATAGAAGAACACCACCAAGAATGAACCCTCATGTAAACTGTGGACTTCAGGTGATAATAGTATGTCAATGTTGGTTCATCTAATGTAATAAATGTACCATTCTGGTGCCAGATGTTGATAGTTGAAGAGTCTGTGGGTGGTGAGGAGAACACAGGTATGTGGGAACTCTCTGTATTTTCCACTCAATTTTTCTGTGAACCTCAAACGGCTCTAAAAAATAGTCTATCAAAAAAGAAACAAGCAAAACAGACCCACAGGAAATCCAAATATTGTAGTTTCAGATAAGAACTCTCAAATTTTTTTATTATGTTTAAGAAAGTAGAAGAAAAGGTTGACAATTTTGAGACAGTAATTGGAACATTTTTAAGATGCTGGTAGTGTTTTGTTTCATGATATAGATAATAATATTCATCAAGCTATACCCTTCGATTTCTGATTATACACTATATTTCAATATAATAATTTATTCTTGAAAAAATAAATAGAACAGTTGATCTCTGAACAGTACAGGGGTGAAGGGCACTGACCCTCTGCAGTCAAAAATCCATGAATAACTACCAGTTGGCCCTCTGCATACTCGGATTCCAAAAGACAGATCAAAAATACAGTTGACCCTTGAAAATCACAGGTTTGATCTGTGCAGGTCCACCTCTACACAGATTTTTAATTTTTATTATTATGAGAGAGGCCAAGTAGTTAGTGTG
Organism: Eidolon dupreanum; assembly: GCA_028627145.1. Classification (NCBI taxonomy): domain Eukaryota; kingdom Metazoa; phylum Chordata; class Mammalia; order Chiroptera; family Pteropodidae; genus Eidolon; species Eidolon dupreanum. The sequence continues at coordinate 12,376,328 of CM053517.1, forward strand.
GTAGAACTATTACATTAACCCAGAGAGCTCAAACTCCTCAGTCCATTCTTACCCACTGCTCCATGTGGCCCCTCTCAAATAGAATGGCAAATGCTCACATCATGAGATGCTGGAGTGCCCAGAAGTGCTTCTGCCCAAACACCTGGCAACTGGACTTCCACAGGGCAGTAGCTGAAGGCTTTGCTTTCTGTTAAAATATAACCACGCTCCATCGGTCCCCAGGCCCTCTCAATGCTTTAAGTCATCAGTCAGTCACACTGAAGTGTGAAAGAGCTCCAGGTCCTTTCACAGGGAGCATTTTGTAGGCAGCTTGATGAGTACCTAAGGTCTCTAAAGATAAAGCAGACATGCTGAAAGGAGCAAAAGACACATTGGTCAATGACCAGGAGCTTCAAACAATCTGGATGGTACCTCACAATTTTATATTTGCTTTCTATCACAGCCCTGGGAGGAAGGGATTACTATCATCCCATTGATATAAAAAGGAAACTGAGGACCAGAGATGCTAAGTGACTTTTCTGAGATGGTTCAACTGATGAACAGTAGGACAGGCCTGCAGTCCAGGTCTCCCAAGCCCACACCTTGACTCTGTCTCTGGCGCTGCCTTGCCCCTCTCCAGCCACCGCCCGGGTTCCCCTGGTTTGCTCCTGCCCAGAACTGCTCAGATGGAATTGGGCAGGGCCAAATGGCCCTTGCTTCACACCTTTCTGTCCATTCGCTAGAAGCTCCTGCTGTGGGCCCAGATTTGTCAAAATAGAGGAAAGAAGAGGAAAGGTCATTGTTTCCAACCATTTGCAAGAATATCTGAGTTAAAAATGGAAGATTTGTCATTTGCATGGTGAAGGGAGGCGGGGGAGAGGAAGCATTGTTAGGTGTTGGTAATGTAAAAACATAAGTATGCTGTTATTTATGTAATTAGTTATTGCTTTCATTATGGGTGCAGTCTTAATGGTTATAGTATTTATGTATAATTACCTTAATATTCACTGAAATTTCCAAGTAGCTCCCTAATTAACTGTCTCAAATATATAATTACATTGCATCTTTACGCAAGACTTGCCTAATTAATGTAGTTACACCACTTCTTTTGTGAATGTGCATTATTAAATGCTCTTTGCATCATTCTTCTGACTTCTTGTAATTCACGCTTTACAAAAATTAAGACCCCGAATTAGAAACCTTCACAAGCAGAATCTAGCAGCAAAGCGGAGGCTTGGAGCCACTCTGGAAAAAACAAGGACTTGCTAAGCCTCATTATGAGTTTCTCATTATATGACCTCCCTACTTGCAGGTGAGAGGAGCCGTAGTAGCAGGGCTCATTAGAACAGGCAGCCTCAGAGTGGGGCCCTCGGGTCTCGACTTTCCTTGTCTAACTCAGACTACTGCCCTCAGCGTTAACCTGCCCTCCACACGGTAGGCCACCACGTGTCCCAGGGCTTCTGCCTGACCGCGGGCCGAGCATTAGTCCTACATCCTCTTCCAGCTAGAAACGTCTGAGGCAACCTCTCTAAGTCTTGATTTCTTAATCTGCAAAACATATACAGTGACAACTGCCTATCTTCTCAGAACTTTCCTACAAGAATTAAATGAGATGATAGACGTGAAAGTGATCTGAAATATATAATGAATTCATTATATGAGTGTAAGGGATTATTTCTAGAACCACGTTGCCTTGCTACCCTAGTGGGCTCACAGAATTGATTACTCGGTGCTACAGAGCAAACCACCCCAAACCAGTGGCTTAAAACAATGACCATGTTATTTAGTTCATAACTGTGCAGATGGACAACTTGGGCCAGGCTCAGCTGAGCGACCTCTCTGGTCTGAACCAGACTCAGTTCTTCCGGTTAGGCTCACTCTCACGTGTGGAGCCACAACTGAGATGGCCAAGACCCCTCTCCGTGTGGCTTCTTATCCTCTACCAGGCTAGCCTTGCCGTGTTCAAGGTCAGAAATATTTCCAGCCCAAGATCAAAATCTACAAGGCTTCTGGACCTGGAACTTGCATAGCATCTCTTCCACCGCATTCTATTGGTCAAAACACCTCACAAGCGCAACCCGGATTCAAGGGCTGGGAAAACAGACACGTATTCTGATGCGAAAAGTTTGTGCCATTATATGCAATTCATCGCAGCAGGCTGACTTCCAATTAGTTCTTTCAAAGAAGAAAATAATTCTTCAATTAACCAACAGCCGAGGGTTTAGTGAGCACCTGCTATGGACTTCGCACTGTGGGAGGTCGCCCAGGGGACCCAGAGGTTTTAGACAGATCACTTCCAAGCTACTGAGTGGCAGTTGAATGGACAAAGCCAACAAACATGAATGAAACAGAAACAAAGTACACGCAAACTGTGAGGTACTGGCTGTAAGTACAATAAAAATGCTCAGAAAGGAGAGACCAGTGGAATAATGAGAGAAGACATCATAGAACAAGCAAGATTGGAGCAGCCAAGGCAAAGAGGCAGTCATAGGCCAGGTCAAAGAGGGTGGTGAGAATGGATTAGATGTGTAGGAGGCAGGGAGACAATCAGACAAAGAGAATGAGGTTCATGCTGGAAAGGCCCCTGGAGGTTTTCGAACTTGACATGGGGGTCCATGGGATGGCAAAGTGGGGTTTGAACAGAGTAGGCCCAAGATCCATGAATAATTATTTATTTAACATTAAGCAGACATTTCCCAAGAACCTAGGAACTCAGCTCTTCCTGCATTTAACCACACAGTTCACTCCTCTTGATTTAGGTCACCTACTTAGGGAGATCTACCTAACCATCTCACACACACACACACATACACACATACACACATACCATCAAACACATACACGGAGCCTCCCCCTTCACTAACCCCTTACCGTGCTTTATCATCTTCAAAGAAATTGTCACTCACTGCCTTATATTACATCACATACTTTTGCGTGTCTTTGTTTCTTGTCTATCTGTTCTTTTCCCCCACAGGACTGTAAGCTGCATGAGGGCAAGCGCTTGATCCATTTTGCATGGAACTGTATCTTCCCCAGCCCCTGAATATACCTGGCACGTAGCCAACACTCAATAAATACCTGTTGAACGAGTGAATGATTAAAGGGATGTACACTATATCTCAGGAATGAACCAGCTGGGTCCAGTCTTCACCGAAAACAGTAACAAAATCAGTAATCACAGTGGAAGAAATGGCTTGGAATTTCATGATCATCTTCTGAGTGCATTAACATGGAGGGCAAATTAGCCAGCCTCACCAACCTGCGTCCCTCCGCACTCACAGCTTCTACCTCCTATGTCCTCCAGAGGCTAGTGGGGCCAGAGTGTGTGTGGCATGTAAATAATGCTGTCTAGAGACCCAGAGCTGGGTACGTACAATTATTAATGTAACCATACACAGTGGAGTGGTAGAGCATCTCCATCTTTTCCAGAGGAGAACGCTAAGCTTCCATGAGACAAAGGGACTTACCCAAGACCACACAGCTCATTAATGATGAAGGTGAGACTCACACCCAGGTCTTTTGGCTTCAGACCAGAGCTCAGTTGACTATAGCCCGGGCTGCTGCAATACATGGGCTGGCTGAGTGAGAACTCTGAGCCCAGCAAGAATGAGGAGGGCAGGACTTGGGTGGGAGTGGGTGTGGGTGTGGGGGCAAGGTTTATCCCCCTCCATTGTAAGGACACCATTCACATTGTAGTCTATATAAAGAGACTGGATCAAAACTCCACAGACTACAGTAGGAATGGTAACCTCCAGAGTTATGTAACATGGGAAAAGACAGTGAGTGTATGAAAACTCAACAAGCAGTAAGGGTGATAACTAGAAATAGAGATTTTGAGTCAGAAAATGCAGGTGTAACTCCTGGCTCCATCATTTACTTGCCCTGTGTTCTTGGGCAAGTCATTCAACAACCTGAGCTTCAGTTTCCTCATCTATAAAACAGGAGGAATATCTGCCCTAACTGTTGAAAGGGATTTGAGAAGATTAAATGAGATAAGGTATGTCAAAGCACTTTATAAATATGTAAAGAGCCAAACAAATGTTAGGTATTGTCATTCCCTCCATATCAAATAATGACCCTGAGAGTCTCTACACTCCTTCATTGGACAAGTCCATCATTAAGAAAAGGTCTTTCTCTTACAACCAATATGTATCACATAGCCTCTCTGTGCCCAACGGTCTCCTAGGCAACATCAAGGGACTTAATAATGAGTACTTGGCACCTGGTACCATGCTGGCACCTTAGCCCATACTTGTTGACTCATAAACTTGATGTTAGCCTAGTTCTGCCACTGCCTAGCTCTGTGATATTACCAAATCACTTCGCCACTTCATGTCTTACACTGAGAAGTTTGGGCTAGATTGGTGGTTTTCAAGCTCAAGTTTGAAGAGGTTCTGAAGATACTGTATAGAATTTCATCATTAAAAGGGGATTTTAAACTATTTAAAACAAGAGAAAACAGACACGCTCAACTTATTATGTATCAAATACTAGCATATTAGATACCTTCAATGCTTTAACTGGAGTCCTCACTGATTTTAAAATAAGAAAATGTTGTAACTTCAAACTTTAAAAGTTCTTTTAATAATACATTGCTTTTATATCTTACTTATTGGAGTCTCATAAAGGATTTCTTTTAAAAAAGAAAATATACTGATAAAAATGAGTTTAAAAATCACTGAACTGGATAATCTCTATGGCCTTTTCACATTCTGAAACATCTCTGATTTTGTGGATAAGTATAGGACAGAATCCTTGCTTTCAAAGAGAATGCCATCTTCTTGAGAAGATAAAGAATAAAACATGATGAAATACAGCACAACTGTGCTAGTTGTCCCCGACATCATTTCCATTCTTTTACCACAGTGTTATCTGTCTATATGCTTGCCCAAAATAAAACCTACATTTCCCAGTCTCCCTTGTATCTTTGTGTGGTCATATGACAAACTTCTGGCCAATGAGATTGTAAATGGGGGTGGAAGTTTTGTGCCTGTATATAGACACAAAGTTCTTAGTAAGTGTACCTGGAAAAACGTCTATCTTCCTTCTGCCCGTTTCTTCTTCTTGCTGGCTGGAATACAGTCCTCATGGTTGAAATTACAGCAGCCACTCTGGGCCATGAATTAGAAGTTACATGTGGAGGATGGCAGAGCAATAAAATAGAAGGAACTTGGCCTCTGACGCTGGTAGACCACCTACCTGGACCTTCACATGAATGAGAAGTAAACATCCGTCTGATTTAAACCACTGTTATTTAGGGATTTCTGCCACTTGCAGCCAAAACTAATCCTAACTAATATAACAACCTATCATTATGTACTTAACTTCCCCTAAGAAGCAACAAGCTCTCTGCGATCCTATCCTCTTGAGGCCATGAAATGCGATCCTCCTTATTTGTGCTTTTTATAGAGGCCATCATTAGTTCATACTAGTAAAAAGTGACTGTCAGAGCTGGTTCTTCACCAGTACACTTCTTTGAGCTTCAGCTCCCGCATGTGCAAAATAGGGATGATAATTCCCACCTAACGTTGTTTGAGAGAGAGTTTGGATGAGAAAGTCACTTGATCCAAGCCTTATCTTCTCAAAGGGTTTCGAATGTAGCCTTTTCATATTATCTCCAAATGAAGTATTATCCCTGTCACAGCGATACCTAATAGGATTGGCAGCAAAAGATAGCAATCAACAACTTTAGATGTGCATCTTGTTACCATCTGTGTGCACAGGTAAATCATATAAATATCTTATGACCAGGAGCAAATTCATTGTAAAGCTAATGACCACAAGCTTCAAAGCCCCTCCCTCATACAGACTACTTCAAGGACTCCTGGAGAAGCCCTTGCAATGTATTCACATGATCATATTTTTT
>CM053517.1:12382672-12440395 GCA_028627145.1 Eidolon dupreanum
GAAAAAAAAATAAAAACCATCCACTGAATAATCAGATGCCTCTGGACTGGCTACAGAAGGCTCTATCTGGTGGTGTCCATTCTGCCCGCTGGCTTCCTGCAGAGATGAGAGCCGCCCCCAAGATGATTGCCATTCTCCAAAAGTCGAGTTCTTGGCACGGAGCTGGGGCCCTTGCGATAAGGGATTAGATGGTCTGGGGCCTGCTCTGGCCATCTCCCTGCCAACTCCACATGGAATTAAAACACCCAGAGCTCAGCTACTCACTTGGGACCTGCTTCCCACTCCCAATAAATCCGTGACCCCATGGGTCCCCTGAAGTTGGAAATGAGATCAAGGCCATTGGGAGCTGCCTCACTGAGCTTCCTGGGAGAAAGGAATCATTCCAACTGGAAGATGGAGAAAGAAAACAAGCCCCAAGATGAATTTAATTTCCACTTTTATCAGTCATGGAAAGTTCCCAAAAAAAAGAACTTGTTTTGTTTTTATTTTGTGTCAAATGGCCCAAGTGATCTATAAACTAGCAGAAAAGGACTTCTCCTTCACTTCCCCACAAAAAGTTACAGCAAACACCCAGCCTCGGTCAGGGCCTCGGGGCTGAGAGATGGAACTCTTTGCACCTGGGACCCTGGTCTATGCAACAGGAATTTTTAAAGGACATGATTAAACCGGAGGAGGAAATGCCTTTCCCCGTGACTCTCTTGGCTTATTCAGCTCCTGGGAAAAAGCAGTTAGTCCGTGTCCGCTCATTTAATAGAGATCAACCTGGCACTTCACTCAGTATTTCAGCCATTGTGGGGTCATTCTGGCAGTGTCTCTAATTCACAGGGTCTCTAAGGTTTGCCACATCAAGCCTTGAGGGGCCTTCTAAGCCTCTCTCGTCTAGAACGTCTTTCATCATCTGCTCTTCTCTTCCTCCCCACCTCTCCTCACATGACGCAACCTCCTAGCAGTTCCCACTCACACCCCAGGTCTGCACAGAACAGTAAAGATGGCTGACTCCCAGCCCACAGCAAGTGAACACAACATAGACGATGGATTCAGGAAAAGAAATGGCTTTCCTTTCCAAGAAGTCACTACCTCGCTTAGCCATCAAATGAGCCGCAGACTTAAAATAGGGAGTTGGGCAAAATGTCTTTGTAAAGAAAGGAGATTAATGGTCCACATTTTCATCTCCAGAAAACTTTTCTTGCAATACCACGGCTCAAGAAAACAACTTGAGCGACCTCCTGGAGTTGACAGTTAACGTGATCTGACCTCTAGGCAACATTCATTTTCAGAAATCAATTGTTTAAACAACAAATATGTATCTCATGCCTTCGGAAGGCCAGAGCCGGTTGTAGACACTGGGGATAGGGGACCAAAACAGAGAGACGATATTTCTACCCTCCCAAAATCTATCTTCTGATAGAGACGATGAATAACATGCATGTTACTAAAATTAAGTAAATAAGTAAATAATGCTTATACAAAGAAATTGCATATAGTAGTAAAAACTATAAAGGAAACAAAAACATGGTAACAAGATAGAGATGAGGGTGGAAGAGTGACCCCTAATTGACCTTTGGAGGGCAGAGCTGGCCCCTCTGAGGACACGGAATTGATGCTGAGACCTGTGTGATGAGATGCCCCAGGCCTGGAAAGATTTGGGGGGAGAGAGATCGTCAGGCAAGAGCATAGGGAGGTTGGGGGAAGAAGTGTCAGAACGAACCTGGGTTAATCAGCTTAGCCAATTACTTTCTCAACAGTACCCGAAAAGTGTCGTCTTCATGAATCCTTTTTCCCCCCAAATAAAAAACAATCATAATTAGTTCTTTCACAGTTTCTTCCATGCCAGGCCTCTTGTCTTATATCAACTCCTTCCCTTAACACCCCCATGTACACGTACACACACACACACGTGCACACACACACACAACTACTAGCAACACAGGGACTTCAGAGAGAAAATGAAGCTCCTTCTTCAAGACCTTAGACCACCCACTAGCCAGGCACATGACCAAAACCCTGAGTGGAATGCATGAGGCAGAGGCCCCATGGCTCCCCGGAGACGCACGCCAGTGTCAGAGAAGAGGGAGGATGCGTTTGTGAGACTGTCCCACACGGTTTTGTTCCTTCTTCCTTGGTTCTATACGAACAGCGCTGATTCATAGTGTGCCCCGTCCTCCCCCCGCCCCGCTTTTTTTTTTAACAGATTAAGAGTTAGTCTGAGGCAAGAAAGGTATCCCAGTGGTTGGAAAATGGAGTGACTTCCTTCTTCCTTTCTTTGCCCCATTTATGAGCAATTCCTCCCTCCTCCTCGGTTCAGGTTCAAGTTCGGTCTCACTTCCCTGCACTGCGGGCTGTGCAGTCCTCCCATTTCCTGCACTTTGTGCGAAGGAGTGTTCAGGAGATGGACAGCAATGGTTTGATGCAACTTGATCATCTCCTCAGAAAAAAATAAATAAATAAAAAGAAGAAAGATGAAGAATAAAAGTTGGGAGAGGCCAGACTAAATGGATATGATCCGAATGCATATCTGTGTTACAACTAATACAACCAGCATCAGGGAGGGACCAAGATCAAATAAATGGTGAAACCTGACAAAGAGAAGAATAGATGGTATGTGGAGCCATCTGTTTTGGAGGACACCCAAATCCGTCTGAATCTGTGAGGCCAAACTACCAGCTATTCTAAGACGCCCATTCCAAGAGTGGCCTAATGCGTATCTACACAATCACTTTCTCTCACCATCACTTTGGCTGCAACTTTTTTGTGCAATTAAGTAATTTATTCCTTTCTTCAGCCTCCTGATTCTAATGAATCTGAGCCACAAACAAGCCTCAGTTGCTCCTATTCAAGGAGTCTGATTGCATCTGGCAGTGATTGCTGAAAATCCTGAAGAGGAAACAGGGAAGGGAAGCATATTGTTCGGGGGGGTAATAGGTGAAGACCTGCCTCTCTTGACCTATAATACATTAGTGTCAGTGAACATTTGGCAGCCTTCAGATGATTAGCAATGAAGATGAATCAAGCAAAAAAGAGGTAGAAATCTGCCTCATCTGAATCACCAGAACTGCATACATTTGCATGCTGATTAGCTGTTCTTTTGTCTGTGTTCCTAATTATTATGACACATTATGTCTTCATCATGCAAGATTCTGATCTGTCTTGTTCAAAATGCATGTAGAAAAAAGTGCTGTTTATTGATTCAACATGTAACTTTTATTTTTATGTTTGCTTTAATTAAATACATATTTGATTGCCTTTGACTGCTGTCCTTTTTTTTTTTTTTTTTTGCTCTTATTTATTTCGTCTTGTTGACAAACACACAGGTAACCTTTCTTTATCGTTCTCAGATCCTTTAGTGCTAACAGTCTCTTCCCCCTCTCTGCCTCCCTCTCTCCCCTTCTCAGGTGCTCCCTTTCATTTTCTTAAAGAGGCAAAACAAAAGAGAGAAGAAAACAAAACTGCGTCCCTGGTACCACAGCTGAGGGGGAGGAGGGGCGCATGGGCAATACCCAGACAGGGAGGGGGAATGGCTCCCGCCTTACTACGAGCAAACTAACGTTTGTGACTCTGGACAAGGGCTTTCCAGAGGACGGTGTGCAGCCGAAGCGGGTGACAAATAACATGATCCTGCCAAAGAAAGAGACCCTCTGTCGTTCCCAGTGGTCTTCACACATTATTGATTATGAAGATCTGTGACCTGGATCTGAAAGTGCCTGCCTCCCAGGTCAAGCCTCCATTTTTCCCATATGGCCCAACGACTCTGCTGACATATTCAGAAAGGAGGGAAGACTTCTTCCCCAATGGGCTCTCCTTAGACCCTCTTACCCCCGCTTTCTCAGAAGTAGAAGTGGAGAGGGAAACCCAGCATCCATCTGTCCCTGACCCAACATATTTCCCTCCTCCACCCAAAGCAGTTGGGAAACCAACACCCCAGGGGCAAGGTTACTGGACAGAAAACTCTGGAAGGGCCTCCGGCACTCCCCTACAAAAATGCGAAATGTAGGAGCATGGACCCACTGCCTGCCGGGGCTACTCCCTCCAAACTGGAGGTTCTTTCAGTGGAGGGGGTGGGCAGCAAGGGAAAGGAAAAGGTATTTGTTTCCTGCTGGTTACAGCCACCCCAAGCCCTGATGTCCTTATCACCCTCCACCCCGGGATATGCTAAACAGCTGTAGTTAGCACCAAGCTATTTGGCGAATCCAATCAAGACACTTAGAAAGAGAATAAGCATCTCAGAGGAAGAGCCGGATGCAGGAGTAATTGAGTGCACTGAGGGTCCATAGATGCTCAGAAAGAAAGTGGGGCTCAACCAAATGCAAATGGCTTCTCACTGAAGAGGCATAATGCCCACCGCTCTTCCCTGGCTAATGGGCAATGATTGGCTGGATATGTACTCAACAGCTCTACCCCCAACATCTATCCCTATCGTGAGGGATGATGGCAATCCATATTTATGAGAAAGCAAACAGCAATGGGTGCAGAAAGGGGGCAGGGCTGGCCTGGCCGAGACTGAGCCCTTGGAGAGTGATAATGAGGAAGAGAGCAGGGAAAACGGTGCTGTTAGAGCCTCCACCCCAGCCCTCCCCTCTCAACGTGCTCCCCAAAGCGTACACACATCTGCTGAGCCTGGGACTAAAGAGAACTCCCAATGTGGCAAATCCATAATTTTCCTAAGCAGAATTTCCCCAGTGACAGCAGCCTCCAGATGTCTACCTGGGTGCCACCATCTCACAACATCTCGTGTAAAGTGCTCGCTCCCTGCCCCCCAACCCACCCTCTGAATGCAGCATATCTGTTCCATGTGTAAGAACAGACATGGAGCAAGTTATAACAAAGGTGCAGGTAGAACACGGACATCACAGAACCCATTTTGGAATCATCGCATCACACACCAGGTTGTCTAAGCTAAAAATAAAGGGTATCAGACACAGTAGTGGGTTGCAGTGCCTCTATTAGTCTGCCCAGGCTGCTATGACAAAATACCACTGAGTGGGTGGCTTAAACGACAGAACTTCATTTTCTCACAGTCTGGATGCTAGAAGTCCAAGATCAAGGTGTCGGCAGATGCAGTCTCTCTCCTTGGCTTGCAGATGGCTGCCTTCTTGCTGTGTTCTCATGCCTCTGTGCTGCCTGTGTGTCCTAATCTCCGCTTCTTGTAAGGATACCAGTCAGACTGCATTAGGGTCCGCCCAAATGGCTTCGTTTTAACCTAATTGCCTCTTTAAAGGCCCTATCTCCAAAAACAGTCGTATTCTGAGGTATTGCAGGTTAAGGTTTCAATGTATGAATTTTGAGGGAACACAATTCAGCCCAAGATTCATGTTCAGCAGAACCTCAGAAGATGACCTTATTTGAAAATACAGCCTCTGCAGTTGTCACGAGTAAAGATGAGGTGTTACTGGATTAGAATGGGCCCTAAATTCAATGACTGATGTTCTTGAAAAAGAGAAAACAAACATAAACACAGACACACAGGGAACACGCCATGTGACGACAGATGCAGAGTGCAGTGACGTAGTTACAAGCCAACGAACGCCAAGGATTGTCAGCAAACCACCTGAAGCTGGGAAGAAGTGAGGAAGAATTCTCCCCTTGAGCCTTCAGAGGGAGAATGGGCCTGCCGACACCTTGATTTCAGACTTCGACCTCCAGGACTCTGAGAGAGTAAGTTTCTGTTGTGTTAAGCCACCTACTTTGCGGTCGTTTGTTATATAGCAGCCCACAGGAAACTAACATAAGCGTGATGACCGAAACTCACAGGAAATCCCAAAATCTCAGTGTAGAATTAGATCATCGCTTGAGCCAACCGCTGGCTCACCACAAGATGACCAGATGCCCCAACACCAACTGGTCTGCGTTTCTCTTCCCTTCTCGCCTCCACAAGTAAGACACCAGATCCTTGTCATCTGGTCACCAGCTATCTGATGTCGGAGCCCAAAGAAATACAGAGAGATAATCATGTTCAATAAAGTCAGGAACCCAAACTATAAACAACCCAAACAGCCTTTGTCTCTAGGCTGAGGTGCAGAGACCTTTGCCAATCCACAACGAACTTTTAATGACCCTCAGTGATATGAGAAAAATAAAGCCAGAGCATTGAGTTTTTATCAAGCTAAATGTGTTTAACTCAAAGGACTCTCCTTTATTCGGAGATCATGTTATTTTTTTTATATCTTGGATGCTTAAATGTGCTACTTATTATGAAATGATGGTGATAAGAGATGATAAGAATGTTTGTAATGTATACTCTTAGCAAAATTAAAAGCTGGCAATTCTCTGGCTCCCAATTAAAAAATAAAACCCAAGACCTCTCACTTCTTCCAGGAAACCTCTTCACATTCCTCGCTTCATTGCATAATCTTGCATTTAATTTTTTATTCATTTATATTTAGTTCTATAATTGTTTTGTGATTCTTTTTAAAGAAATTGCAAATAAATCCTTATTTAATGACCCTTACATCTCTATTTCTACTTTTACATAGCACGCAGCAGTGCCCAGTGCTCAACAGATGCCCAGGAAATGTTGAATGAATAAATAAAAGAATAAACAGATAAAGTTGGTAAAAACTACCCAAGATGTTTTCAATGGGTCCAGGACAAAGCAGGAACTTGTAAATTGATAATGGGGACTCAAAAGCTTCTACAGTCCTTTCCCATTACAGCTGTTTATGGTTCCTTAGTTTGTGAGCAAACTATTGGGATAAGAAGCGGACCTCAAATCAGCTGAAATAAATGATAATGAAAGAGGGGATGCCCGTGCCACAGGCACAGAGAATTTTGGAGGCTTCCATACTGAAATTGGTCCAAGATATGAGGCAGCTTGATACATCACCAGGCTCTAACTGCTTCTCACCACCTTTGCCCAAGCCACCTTCATCCTTCACCTACATTAATGATTAACTTCTGTGGAAGTCAAAATAATGGCCTTCCAAAGATGAACGCAGCCACAACTTGTGAATGTGCTATCTTACACGGCAAAAGGGACTTTGCGAATATGATTAAGTTAAGGATTTTGAGACAGGGATGTTATTCTGGATTATGAAAATGGGTCCGATATAATCACAAGTGTCCTTATAAACAACGAGGAGGGTCAGAGTCAGAGAAGGAAATGTGGCAATGGAAGCAGATATGAGAGAAAGAGAGATCGGGAGATGCTGTGCTACTGGCTTTGAAGACAGAGGAAGAAGCCATGAGCCAAGGAACACAGGCAGTCTTCAGAAGCTGGGGAAGTCAAGGAAATGGAATTTCCTCTAGAGCCTCCAGAAGGGACGCAGCTGTCCTTCTCCAGTCTATTTGTAAACACAAAGGCCAGAGTGACCCTTTTAAAACCTAAGTTGGATCGTGTCCATCATCCTCTCAGTATCTCCCTGAGGCGTCCTGTCTCAGAGTAAAATACAAAGTCCCTCAAATCACTCGCAAGGTCCTACTTGGCTTCCCCATCACAACTTCTGAGGCTTCCTCTCCTGCCATCTCCTCCCATTCATTGCTCTCCTTGGGGCTCCAGGTGTCCTCCTGTCTCAGAGCCTCTCCATTTGCTCTGCCTTCTGTCTAAAAGGCTTATTTCCCCAGATATCCAAGGGCTGGATTCTGACCTCTTTCATGTCTTTGCTCAAATGGCACCTTCTCAGTGAGCCCTTCCTCGAGGGCCCTATTTAAAACTGAAACCTCATACACCTGAAACTTACTGGATTTCATTAGCCAATGTCGCCACAATAAAAATAAATTAGAAGGGAAGAAAGGAAGGAAGGAAGGAAGGAAGGAAGGAAGGAAGGAAGGAAGGAAGGAAGGAAGGAAGGAAGGAAGGAAGGAAAGAAAAAGAAAGAAAGAAAGAAAGAAAGAAAGAAAGAAAGAAAGAAAGAAAGAAAGAAAGAAAGAAAATGAATGAATAAATAAATAGATTGGGTGCTGTTCTGAGTATTGTGATGAAATCTCACAACAGCTCACTTGTTTGACCTGAAAAAAAATAAATAAAATAAAACTGAAAGCTCGAATCTGAAACCCCGTCCACTTCCAGTCTTCCCTCCCTACCAAGGATTCCCTACGGTGCTCAAACTCTCTGAAAGACCATACGTTTTACCTGTCTCGTTATTTCCTCTCTCCAACAGAACATATACTTCATAAGGACCAGGATTTTGGTCAGTTTTATCTGCAGCACCAAAACATTGTAGGTGCTCAATAAATATCTACTAAATGGATGACTCTCTGCCGGCTTTTCCCTGTAGGGGCCCATGAGACAATATAACTGGTACTGGCAAGGGCAAGCATACGCATCACAGGTAAGTTACTGAGTACTTGGTAAGCGCCAGGCATTGTAGTAAATGCTTTTATTAACTCAGTTAATCAAATCACAGCGGCTCTTCGCACAGGGTGCTCAGAGGAACTCAAGGAGCAACAAAATTCAACAAGTAGGGTAGTAACTGCTGATTTCTGATTAAGGTCCCAGCTGGTTCAGGGCAAAAAGAGGAAACTTTACTAGGCAAAACTGATGTCATCATAAGAGTGTTGATAAAATGAAGTAGAAACCAATAACCCTCCAGCTCTGGAAAGTGTCTGGCCCAGAGTAGGTATGCAGTCAAAGTCTGCTAATTGGTCTTTAAAAAAAAACAAAAACAAAAACAAAAACAAAACAAACCTAATATCACCTGCCAATACAGAGAAAGGGGACACACTCACAGAAACATGGGACTTCCACTCAACAACTCACCCTTGTCAAAAGTTGCTCAATCCTCCCCAGCAACTCATGTGAGAAGCCCAAGTGGCATGGGGAGTGGACAGCTAAGAGAACAGAGGAGACAGGAGAGAAAGGAAAGGAGGCCGGCATAAGAGAGGACACAGGCACAGCACAGGGTCTGGAAGAACTCTCGTAACCCCAGATTCACAGACAGGGAGGCGTGACCAGCGCTGACCCCGTGAGCGCATGCGTCTGCAGTCAGATGGAGGAGGGGGTCCAGGAGAAGCCCCTCCTTCCTGACTCTCACGTGGGAAATGCCTTCAGAAGCACCAGAAACTCACCTATGATGACTCCACTCACAAGCCTGACCATCCCGGAGGGGAAAGAAAAAGGCATCCCCCTCTGAGCCACATTAGGGTGGGGGTTTTCCTTTGTTTGCAATTGTCATCTCAGTAGTCACTCTGTTCAATAAACAAACAAGTGAAAAGATTCAGCGAGGTGTAAAAATAGATTTGCACAGGGCAGACAACTGCGCATTCCATTTATTTGCCTCTTCTAACAAACCGATACCTGGGGTGACATTTATTAATAAACGGCATTACCAGGTGCCTGATATGTGGCTCACAGAAATTAATTACCCAGCCCATGGTAAAACCATAACAAGCCTGCAGTGCTGTAACATTTGTGCTAATTGAAAATGAGATAAGTGCTGTGGGTGCAATTTGCATTCAATGCAGTGTATTAATTATCTTCAGTTCTCTTCATGATAAATATACCTGACTGAATCACTCTCCTAATTTGCTGGGTAATAGAGTCGTAAGTGGATTCCCTCAGGAAACCAAGACAAGACAAGGCAAGACGGCAGTCTTCCGCTTTTCCAGGTACTTCAACAAGGTTAGCTCATGTGCTTTGATTTGCCTTGCATCACTCCTAGGTGACATACAGCGAAGTCACCTGTTAATATTCACCCAAACTTCCAGCCGCAGGCTCTAATCCCTCCTTCTTCTTCCATCAGATAGGCTGACTCTCCTTGCTCAGAGAATGCTCAAAAACATGAAGTGAGAGGGGATATATTTCAATCCACTTAACTCTCCTGCACACTGAATATTATCTCTGCAAGGAAGGGCCTTTTTCTAGTCATTGCCCTCAAATTACTTCAGGATTTAATTGCATTCGGTTCTAAATGGACACGAACTGAAACTTGCACTACCATAATGATCAAAAAAAATGCATCCAGATTTAAAGATACTAGGCAGTTGCAGTAGATTAATGGTTTGGGATGATGGTCTGGAGAGAAGACTCAAATGACAAACCCAAGATGAGATGCACCGCAATAAAGGTGCTGAGTGCCATCCAACAAGGAAGGCTTGCCTTTCAAGATGAAAAGAGGGAAAGACACATTCAGCTATTATGAAGAGAGAATTCTCTGACCATCCAGTGCTGGCTTGTCTGCAAAGCCTTCACCATTTCCTTAAACTTGGCAATGAATTCTTCTTGCTTTCACACACTGAGCAGCATATAATAACGGAATGGTGACAATAATAATAATAATAGCAGTTATCATGAACTGAGAACTTACCATGTGTCAGGCACAAAGCTAAGGACTTAAAACACATTAAATTAACGCTCTTTTAGAAGACTTCCCTGCTTACTCTATCTGATAAACCCCCTTCTCTTCCCCTCCTACCTATACACAGTAATTCTCCATGAGAACACCTTGCTTGCTTCCTATAGGGCACTGTCTCAATCTGTAATCACCTAGTTCAGTTGTTTACCTGCCTGCTCCCTAATTAGCATACAAGCTCCTAAGGGTAGAGCCCTAGCCTGTCTTCTTCACCCCACCGTGTGACCAGCACAGAGTCACAGAGTCGGATACTCAAAAAATATCTATGGAATGGATGCAAACTTATAATAATCACCTAAAGTACGCTGACCAAGCTCGGTTTACGATTCAGTCCAATCAGTGCATAAAACATGTTCTCGAATTAATAATTTACAAGGTGTCTCGGCCCCACACACAGTGCTCGAAGATGCGAGGGATCCTGCAGGAGAAGGGCCCGTGGCACATGGACTCCTACCTGCAGGCCCATCTCCTTGCTAGAGGGGAGGCTCCAGCCTCGTTCCAAGCCCCCTTGCGGTCCCCGGAAGGACAGCAGTGCAGTTGTAATACTTAGAAGATAAAACGAACCCAGAGCCCAAAGGAGGCACAACTATTTCTACAGACAAATTTCTTCTGGGGACAGAGAAGACGTTGTTCAATATCCACCTGGACCCTTGCAGTAAAGACGCTGCTGCTGTCCATAAGTACCTCCATGTGACTTAGAAAAGGGCACCCTCGTCCAGGCCAACACGGCCCACGAGGGCACAGGGCTCAAGTGAGAGGAGCCCACCGGACTTCAGCCCCGTGGGAGGCCCCCGAACAGAACGTGACCTGCACGATGCCCGGGGCAGCCCTGCTGGGGTGCCGGTGATTGTCTCCTCCTCCAGCTTCTCATGTGAAAGTGCAGGCTGGTCAAATCACCCCCAAAGAGGCCCTCGGGATGTGGCCCTGGTCACCAGCTCTCCATCCCCTGGCAGACGTTACCACACTTGGGGCAGCTCTGCTAGGTGACGTCTCAGGATGACAAATGACGGTGACTGCTGGGTTTCTCCTGACAGACGGGTGACAGGTCTTACTTGAGCTAAGTGAGCATACTCTCAGTTCTGGTAAAAAGAGCTGAACTCTTAATATGTCACTTCCTTCCTGATATGGACAGAATGTTTGTGTTTCCCCAAAATTCATATTTTGAAGCCCCAATCTCCAGCATGGTTGTATTTAGAGACAGAGCTGTTGTGGAGGTAATTATGGTTAAATGAGGCCATAAGGGTGGATCCTACAGAATTAGTGTCCTTACAAAAAGAAACAGGGATCTCTCTCTCCCCTCTCTGTGAGGGCACAGTAAGGAGGCTGTCTACGAGCCGAGAGAAGAGGCCTCAGAATGAAACCTAGCTTGCTGACGCCTTGGTCTTGGGCTGCCAGCCTTCGGAACTGTAAGAAATCAATTTCTATCATTTAAACCACATGGTCTACGATATTTTGTCATGGCAGCCTGAGCTAAGACACTGCCCTAAACATCAGTGACATTGAGCTACCTTGGGAAATGAGCAGCTTTGTACAAAACGAGAATGCTTAATAGGGAACTGAAGACTAGCACTAGGAAAGGAGGAGAAAGACAAGCAATGAATCAGAGAAGGCTTTCTTCAGAAAGTTGTATTTGAGAGCCAATTGTTTAAATGTATATACACCACAAGTGACATTCATATTTTAATATAATATATTCTCGACACAGTAACCAGATTGCTCCTTTTGAAGCATGTCAGATCTTATCGCTCCTCTGCTCAAAACTTGACAATGCACAGGGAATGCAGTTAGCATTAATGCAATGGCTAAGTGGAGAGCCAGAGGAGAGAAAGAGCAATTAGGGAGATTATTTCATAAACTATATAAATGTCTAAACAATGTACTGTATACTTGAAACTAATAATAAAAATGTAAAAAAAAGAAAAACTTGCCAATGATGGCTCCACCTCCCTCAGAGTAAAATCACAACTGTGCACCAGATCCGACAAGGACCCTCCGACCTGGCCCAGGCTCCCTCTCTGACCTCACTCCCCAATATCCTCCCCTTGGCACACTCTGCCCCAGCCATAGCGACTTCCAGTAGCTCCTCAGACATTGCCAAGCGCATGTCTACCTCAGGTCCTTTGCATTTGCTGCTCCTTGTGCCTGAAGGCTCTCCCCTCACTTCCTGTGTCTACTAAAATGTCATTTATTGGTGAAGTCTTTCCTAATCATTCTACATAAGATAACTCACAACCCCTCCTACCCACACATACACTACATGCCCTTCCTACCTTATCTCACTTTATTTACTTTATTTTTCTCCATAGAAATTCTCAGCATCTGACCTACTACTTGCTTACTAATTTGTTAACAGTCTGCTTACCCCTAAAACAGAAGCTCCATGCAGGCAAGAAATGATTTGTTCTTTCTCATGTCCCCAGCAATTTCAATAGTGCCTGGCACATAGTAGATACTCAATAAGTATTTCTTAATGAATGAAAAATGTAAACGATTATAAGGTAGCAGATAATAATAGTAGCTACATGTATTGAGCACTGAACTTTTTATATACATTATATGTACATATGCTGAACATTAAGCTAAACTTTTTATATGCCAGTAACTGAACTTTGAAAACATAATCTCATTTAGTCCCTACCATAACTGTTTGAGGTAGGTGTCGTTATTTCCGTTTTATGGGTAAGAAAATTGAAGCTCACAGAATAAGTCACATGACTCCAAAGCCCACGCTCTTAACCACAAATCTACTGACAGGATCTGAGAAGCAGTATGGAAATCAGATATCCATAAATTAAGTCTTAACTGAAAGACGACAGGAATATTTATTATTTGAATTCCAGTTTTTATAGATATATTTTTAAAATAATGCTTTTTATAAAATATCCCTCTCATGTATCTATTCTTGATAAATACACCAGCTTTATCTTAAACCAAGACATGCCCATGAGTTAAAAAACATTTTTATTTGGCTTTGTAACATAATGTGTGACATTTTCACCAGGAGAGCGACCTTCCTAATTAGGCTTTGCCCAGGCTAGTACCGAAATGGATCTGTACCCCTCAAATCACACCAGTGGACAGAAAGGGGGAGGAAACAACCATCGTAAGGTTACATTAAATTTTTCCCAAAAAAGATGTATGAAGACTCACACGGTGTTGAAAGAGTCAAGAAGAGGATTCATTGTTGTTGTTGTTGCTGCTGCTGCTGCTGAAAAACTATTATCATTCTGTTCTTTTAAATATAAGCAGAAAATCAAATTTTCCCCAGGCATCTCATCATTCTATCACTTCATCTAAAATTACTGTGATTTAAAGAACAGAATAGCATGAGGACTCACTAATGTCACTGATTTTCCTGGTTGAATCGCTGGGTTCAAATAGTAATTATATATGGTACATTTTTAAGATATATGCTTGTCCCCATTTTCACCATACAGGGGTCAGGTGAATAGACAAAGCATGGGAGGTGACACGCAGCCATTGTCCAACTCTCGGCTGAATTCAAGTATCACTCAGAATTGAGTCTTTAAAAAATCGCCCCTATTCTTCAGTGCCCATTTTACGCCATAGATAGATAGATAGATAGATAGATAGATAGATAGATAGATAGATAGAGATAGATAGATATAGATATAAATATAGATACACACACACACACACACACACACACACACACACACACACTCAAGCAAATGCCATAGTATTCTGCTTACCTCATTTGGGGCAATTCATATGGCAGAAACAACATTCAATAAGCCTATTTTCCCCCAAAGTAAATTCCATTATTGTTAATGGAGGAAACTTGGAGCAAAATAAAAAGTCCCTGTGGCCAAAAAAGCTAGTAAAAATAAATTTGATTTAAAAATGTAAGATTTCCCAGCATCTTTAACAAGCCAACAGGCATCCAAGTCCCCAGGTCAGGGACATAGAGACAGTGTTTCTCTTTTTAACAAGAACCTGCGGATTCCTGTTCCATAGGCAAGGTTTTAGAAAACACTGCTTAAGCGGGGAACATCAGATGCTCTGGGCTTCAAGAAGGTTACAACTTCCCTGAGGGATAGTATGAGTTAAATTGCGTCCCCTAAGAGGATATGTTGAAGCCCTAACCCTTGTTACCTGTGAACGTGACCTTACTTAGAAACTGGGTCTCTACAGATGTGATCAAGATGCAGTCATTAGGGTGAGGCCCTAATCCAATACTACTAGTGACCTTATTAAAAGAACGTTAGGAGACAGAGACACACAAGGAGGAGACACATGAAGACAGAGGCAGAGGCTGGGATTATGCTGCCAGAAAGCAAGGATGCTTGGAACCACCTGAAGCTGGAAGAGGAAAGGGAGGGCTCTCTCCTAGAGGATCTGGAGGGAGCCCGGCCCTGCCAGCTCTTGCATTTCACACTTCTAGCCTCCAGCGTAAATGTCTGTTGTCTCGAGCCACCCGTTTGTCACTTTGTTGCAGCGGCTCTGGGAAAGTAATGCAGGAGGACGAGAAATGTGAATGACTGGCTACAAAATGGAGACTGAACAACAACACGATGAGAGCTGAGAAGGGAAGGAAGCTGTGTCAGAGAGTGTCCACAAGGAGTGAGGGAAACAAAGATGCAGAGCTGGAGAGGAGAGCTCTCTGGTGGCTGTGGTGGTCAGCGACGACTTCCAGAAAGAGATGGGGATGGGGGGAGATGTAAACACAGACCTTCTGGATTATGGGGTGGGGGGAAGTAAACACACACACACACACACACACACGCACACACACACCTGTTGGAGTCACCAGAACAGGCTGATACCTCCCTTCTCCCCTGGGCAGCTCAGGGTCATCCATCTGCCCTGAAGGCATCATGCAAAACCCAGTAATCGCTCATAGACACTCCAAGTGAGTTTTAGAAAACACATGCATTTTCCATTTTTGTGAGCTTTGAATTTCTGGGTCAGCTCGCATGTCATTAAAAGGACAGCTAAATAAAAACAACTAAACAATAATTCTAGGTCAAACCAGTTACGCGACCATCCTATTTCAGTAGGAAGACCCAGACTAAATACATACACACACACACACACACACACACACACACACACACACATACATACACACACACATACGTACATACACACATATGTGTGTGTGTGCGTGTGTGTGTGTGTGTGTGTATATATGAAAGTTTGGAGCAAAAATCTATTGAATAAAATAGCAGTTAAGGTTTGCATGGGGGAAGGGAAAGGAATCATGAGAACCTTAACTTTTAGTATGAAATGCATCTGTTAAATAGACCTACTAATGGTGTTATTGTAGCTAAAAACAGCGACTTGAAAATGTTGTGTACATTATTACTGTCATTATCCACCAACTGTAAGAATGCTATGTTAAAACTAACTCAAAACACCCCGAGAAAGGTAATTGCTACTAATGGATCTGAAGTGTGCAAAATTGGACATCATTACCCTGTCCGCACTTTGTGGGGCTGGCGAAGCTGCTCGAGATGGCAGTTAGTAGGCTCACTCATCTTTCAATCAGGACTGAGGTTTGAGGGAAGGGCCAGGCTCGCTTTCAATCTATAATGCAACAGTAATTCCATACCGCAGACTATTATGGGCAAGTGTTTACCGGGCAGAGCCAAGGGCAGGAGATGGAGTTTTAGCTGCACTTTCCAAACTTTCTCAGGTTGATTCTATTGTGGGGGAGGGGACCAGAGATACAATAGAATCTTCCTACCCTGAAAATCTTCCAGGTGCCAATTTGTCAGATCAATTACCAGCATAATCAGTTAAGTATTGTTTACCCTGAAACTTAGGGAAATAACCCAGAATCAAGACTTATAAAAATCAAATGGGTCACCTCAGGCCATCTTCTGCCTCACAGATACCTACACCCGCTGAGAAGAGAAAGATGTGGCTGCTCAGCTGCTCTGGGCTGTTACCCCTGGCCTCTCTCAGTGTGTGAAGTGACACACTTCTTCCTGATGGTTGGCCCAATGTCCCTTCACTGTAATCACTGCTCTTACTCTGCTGATTTCTCCATCTCCTCACCTCATCTATCCTCCAAAGTTCCTTAAATGTTTCCAAAACTTTCAAAATGAGTGTGCCCAAACAACACAAGCACGCTCACGGAAGCCTCCCTCTTCCGCCCGACCCTCCGGTAGGCTTTCAGCCCACCAGAAAAAAGAAAAAGGATTCAAGAAAGCAGATTTTGGCCACGAAGTTCAACCTCTTTTCTCACGACAAATCTATAACTTAGGGGAGATTTCCTTCCTTCCTTCTGACCAAAACACAGGAGTACAGAGGGACAAAACGCCCAGAAACTACATAACTAATCTGTGCCCAAGGAAGAGCTGTCTACATTCTAAATTCAGAATGTTTAAAAAGTCCTTCATCCACGTAATTTCTTCCCAACCCCAGTGGCCCTAGATGAGCAAGACTCCCGGGCCCTTGCAAGCCTGTCGTCTTGAAGCTCTGCCCCCGTCGAATCTCCCAGAAACTAAGTGAAACTAGCAGAGACCTGAATGGTCTTCTGGTTTCCTGGGCGAGGCTTCAGTGGCACAGTGGGTGGGACAAAGGAGGGATAAATGTTGTTTGGGGGAGAAACTTAGCAAAGCATTCTGACTTTTAAAACAATTTTCTTACATGGCACCTCAGTATAGACAATAGAACTGATTCATCATTCATGCTATTTATTATTCAATGATTACCTATTTAGTATCTATTAACAATGTTAGTGTTCTAACAGGACCTGCCAACAAAGAGATACAGATGCCTGATGAATACACTAAAATATACAATGACTACAGGATGTATATTCTGACGTGGGAAGGCAGATAATCAGTGTATAAACATATATGTCAGGTCTTGATCATTTTTCTCATAAAGAAAAGGTGGCGTGCTCCTTTAAATAGGTGCTCAGGACATATGCAAAGAACCAGAAGGAAGTGAGATATCTCGAGGAGCAGCCCTGTCGGCAGAGGGGAAAGAAGTGTACAACCTTGAGCAGGGAGCACACTTGGGAGCTGAGAAACAGCAGAGACAACGGGTGACTGGACACGGGGCTGAGGAGGAGAGTGGGATGGAGGAGAGCAGAGAGTAAATAGGGGCAAGAGTTGGTTGGGCTCTATAACCCCAGGGAGGATATGGGATTTTATTTTGAGGGAGAGGAGAAGCTGCTGGAAGGTTTGAGCAGGAGAGGATAAGGTCTGACTTGTTCTACCTGGGTCACAATGACTGAGAACAGACAATCTAAGGCCAAGGGTGGCAGCGGGAGCTACTACAATGATCCAGGTGAAGGCCTTGGGAGGATGGGATAGTGGAGATGAGAAGTGGTCAGGTTCCAGGTATGTCTTAGAGGAGAGGCCAGCAGGATTTACTCATGGTGAGTAAGATGTGAGGTGTGAAAAGAGGGGGCTCAAACATAACTCTGACTGAAGTGACCAGAATTGGCAAAGTGGGCAGGTCCAAGGTCTAGTCCTGCTCCAGCGCCAGCAGCCTGACCTTGTACAACATCTTCAGCCTCTCTGGGTCTTCTTCCTCTCTACAGGGAGATGGTTGGACTGAAGAATTCTAACGTTCCTGTGGACTGTCATTTTTCACTTCATTTTTGACATGAAGTAAGATCATAAAGCAGATCATCATCAGTGTTCTCGGGGTTCAAATAATTTTCTTTTCAAACAGCTATGCTTGAAAAGAAAATTTCCACGGTCTCTTCTTCAGTTTTTAATTAGTCCATCTCTGCCCGATGCTCAGGTGTCGAAGGTGTTGTCTGTGTCTAGGGCACTTCTCCATATCACTACCAACAACTTTTTGAAAACTTGGATCTCCTGCAAGATTTCCACTTTCATTTTGCCACCTATTTATATTTTATTTTCATTAGTGTTGTCAAATGTTTCCCATACCCTGAAATTAGCTGAGATGGACCGGGAGCCAAAAATGTTAAAGATATTGACCCAATAGGCAGGATTAAAACTCTAGTGTTAAACAGAGAGGGACATTTGAGTGGAGACTGATTTTATAAGTGGCCACATTATTGCCAAGAATTTCCTTGTTAGAATGATTTTTCCTTCCATATGCAACTGGGGAGTCAGATAATGAATACTCGGAAGAGAAAAAGAACCTTAAACCAATGAAACAGCTTCAGAAAGTTTCCCATCATGGATTTGACGTGTCTTTTAACAGGCACGGTGTTTTAAAATCTACTTTCAAATCTGTTTATATATATATATATATATATATATATATATATATATATATATATATATATATCATTATAATTATGAGTACTAAATATTCGGTGGGTGCCAATAGAGAAAATATTTAGGAAAACCTGTTCCTAGACTTATCATATTTATTATATAGTCATAGAAATAATGAGGAAAACGTGTAACAATGTATTTCCTACTTTTCTTTAGAAATAAATTCATTTTTCTTCTTTCTTTTTAATGTGGACAATAGCCCAATATCATTAATAGCCCTTTACTACCCTAGGCTGTCCTTGATTTGCTGCCCTCTGCTAACCATGAGAAGGTTCCAAGCACGTACGCATTCTCTGGAGTGAGAGAGACTGGGGAGCTCAGAGGGCGTGCTGATGAGAACAAAGGGAGACAGGAAACCAGTGAGCTGACCATGCTGGTCCTGCCGAGGCTCTTTGTGCTGCTCATCATTTCCCTTGAGCTTCGTGGCACAGAGTCTGTGGAGAAACCATCCCAGAGCCTCAGCTGAGAATGAGCCCCTGGGGACATCCCCATCGTCTTTATATCACTTCTGCTGAAGCCACTGGAGAGAAAAGGTGGCATTCCTCCTGCCCCGTCCTGAGTGGATTAAAAAAAATACTTAGAGGAATGGAGGAGAGAAATTAATATCATTCCCATTTGCTTTAAGTTTTTTAAGAAAACAGAAAATTCAGTGTAAGGGAATGGAATCTGGGAACTAGGAAGAATGAGCAAAGTTTTACATAGCAGCCAGAGGAATGAGCCAGGGAAAGAGAAACATAAAAGGGGATGGTGTTCCATTAATCTCTTTAGTTTACTTAAAACACGTGTGACAGAGATGAAGCATATGGTTAGTTCTGCAGGACTCATCCTGATGAGGGAAGAACACTTCAGAACCTAAATCCTTCTTATGGGAGTGCATATGAGAGACAGTCAGTTAGCATATACTTCCATTGCTTGAATTAATCTGGTACTAACAGTCGCATTAGCTCAGAGATGAAAGTATAAAGAAAATGTGCCTCCGCCTCCCTTGCCCACCACACATGCAGGCACGTTAACTGACACTGATACTGTAAGTTCCGTATGAGCTGCAAGCATCAGCACTTGGTTCAGCGCCTGCTACACAGTAAGTGTCTACGGAATGAATGAATCACTGCACTTCCCCACGGCCCTAGATGCTGCCCTGGAGTCCTGGCCAACACAGCAATCGCAAAGGTTTACTACCAAATCAGGTAGCCGTGGCTCACAAACCGAAACCTGCTTGCCATCCTTTCATGATTAACTAAATTCTAACACTCTTCTTTCAAGTGATGTGATTTGTATCTGAAAATATCGTTTCCTGGGTTACCTTGAGCTCCATCATGAAATCAAAATTAATTTGTTGCAACTGTTTTAACCATGAGGCATATAGCTTCACATATTTGTAAACAACAAATTCTGTTTGAAACATAAGGTCTACATAATGGATGCTCTTGTAAGTCACTATTTATCGATACTGCTTACAAATATTTAATAGTGATGTTTGGGGGCATATTTGAAGATCTTTTTTTTTTTTTTTTTTTTTTTTGTAATTCAGGTAGACATCGTGATGCTCACCAGTACTTCCAGTTCTCTTTATTTCCTGACATACAAATGATCGGTTTTTTCTGACCCCAGGCAATTAGGTGAAGTCACATTCTTAGTTTTGATCTGGAGGCTATAACTGTGTCATCTCCAGGGTAAAGCACTTAAGACACAATGCTCAATTTTCTGCACACTCATCACCTGCTATGGTCATCCTGAAATCATGTCTTAAGATCAAGGTGCTCAGAGACCCAAGCTGACTGGATCATTGAGTCATACCCCATTGCATAACGGCTACTGGAGTAAACAAAAAACTTGCTTGGGTAAAGGCACTAAGACTTTGTGCTATTTGTTACCACAGTATTACATAGCTTATCCTGACTAATACAGTAATAAATGAGGTCTGTCAACTGTGATAAAATATCTGCCCTTGACTTCAGTCCATCCTGGAGAGGGGACCAGATTCTCAGAAGTTACAGGGTCAAAACAGTAGATGGAAGAGCAAATCAGCTGGTAGGGAAAAGAGGTAGAGATGGAGAGGGCAGAGGACTCAGGAGAGAGGAGCTGTAAAGGACAGAGAAATATGGATAGAGGAATCCATTCCCAGGGAATGTGTAGTGTACATTTGGCCAGTGGGATCTGTCCTTACCCGAGACACCAGATACACTGGTTGGTACCATGTAAGTAAACCTCCAGCCACCACTCCTAACACCTTTCCACTCCCCTACTCTGTGTTCTGATACCTTCCTCAAACTCAGCCATGGGCACCATTTCCCTTCCACTGAGTTAAAAGGAGTGAAGCAGAACATTCCACTGATTGGAGTTGGGGTTTGACACTGCACTTTTCAAAAAACTGGTTCCATAAAGCCTGAGCAAGTAGAGCCTGACCCCAGATATTAGTTTGGCAAGTATTTGGCAAGAGTCCTAAGCTTAAATCCTAACTGATGCAATAATAAAGATTTTGCATCAATTTCAGACTGGTTCCCAAAGACAGGGTCTAGGAAAAGAGATTATGGCATTACTTGTAACAGCAAAAATTAGAATAATCTAAGTGAACAGCAAAAGAGGAATCATTAAAAAACCAACAAACATAAAACCAGGGACATCCATGTCACAGAATATTATGGGTAGAGCAAAATGCTGTTTTCAAAGAATGTTCAGTGGATGTAAAAATGCTTAAAATATAATGTTAAGTGAACAAAAATATGCAAAATTCTCTAAATAGAATAAGCTCAATTTTACATAACAACACACAACATGCATAAAACACTAGAAGGAAATATATTAAAAATGTTACCAGTGATTATCTCTGAGTGGTGGGTTATGGTGATTTTTATTTCTTCTTTGAAAGTGTCTACATTTTTTGAGTTCTCTTTAATAAACATATTATTTTAAATTAGGGGAAATTTTTATTTTAAACAAAATAAATTTGTATTAGGGCTTCGGCAATTTTAATTATTCCAGGGTATCTTCTGGGGTGAGGAAAGCTTTGGCTCAACCATCAATACCTTCTAAATACAATCCTAGATAATGATCATTTGTGTTCAACATGATGGCTCTGTTGAAGGGAAGTTTTATTTTTATGTTTTTCAGTTGATATATTAAATAATTAAATAAAATACTATTATAACACTATTCAGAGCCTCATTGTTAAATTATTTTAAAAGCTTTTGGTAATGTAAGGTTATACTAAAAAGTTAGTTAATTTAAAATCCAGGGATTCTTATAATCATTCGGCATGACTGGGAGGAAGGTACCGGCTTCTCCTGGCTTTGGGCACATCCTACATGTGCCTTTCTCGGGGCAAGCATGGCCAGAGAGCGGGCCGTGTTTGGGGAAGAGCCACGCCCTCATTCCAGGGAGAGGCTGCCCACAGGCACCGCATTCAGCTCACAGCATCCTCTTTGGAAATCAGCATCACACTTCGCCCCGCTGCTATGGCAGATTTTGGAGACAAGTAGAGTGGAGATGTGGTGAGGCCTCAAGGAAGAAGAGTCGACCACCCCCTCCCTACTTTTGTAAGGAAAACCTGCTACACAGAGGGTTGCTTGGAAGATTCTTCCCCTTTTTCTTACCTTGCCCATCACACTAGTAATTTGTCACTATAGCAAGCACCCTTGTATAAAAAAGATCTCAAGGAGCTGAAAAATTTTCACTATGACCTTCACTTGACCTTAGCTCATAACTTTTGACCCCTCCCTTTTGATCAACTTGAATTACCCAACCAATGGCTGCTAAACCACAAGGATGAACCTTCTCACTCCGAGAACCATCTTTGACCAACTATTCCCCAAACTAGCAGAGCTTCTGCTAACTCTTCTTGCACAAACTCTATAACAGTACTACACACCTTCCCCCAGGCAGAAGGCTCCTCAGAGTCTTCTCCTGCCATAGGAGAAGACTTCTCCTTCTCCAAGCACAGGCTTATGCCAATGGTGTTCTGATTATCTTCCATAGCTTTTGATGCCAAGACTTTAATCACTGTCAGACCCACTATTGCTCAGACCGGGACAGAAAATGCAAGAGACCCTCAAGTCTCTCTTGGGCAGTGTAAGTCCTGCCCCAACTAGTACTTAGCTTCATTTGTTATTGGTGAAAAATCTTTCATTCAATTTATTTCACAACTCAGGGCTCTTGCTGAGGTAGTTCCTAACCATTCAATGAGCCTCTACATCTTTGTTCAGCTTATTACATGTACAAACATGGTGCCAACAGCACCAAAAAACTGAAGCTCTGGTGGTATCTTGCCAAGAGCAATTTAGAACTTCAATGGTCCATCTAGTGAACTTAGGATAAGTAAAATAATCCACCCGCATGGCACTTTAGAATCAAAGAGTTCAAAGATTTTAAATATTCAATGGTCAGTATTTTTACTGATATAAAGAGGTTTCTGAAAGACAGGAAAATTCTAAAATTGCTTCCTTTTAAGACTGCTTAGGAAAGACTACTAAAGATTGTCCTTGGAACATATATTCTGGGACTCTGGTTTCTATTTGATTATCAAATAATGAAATATATGGATCAAAATTTGACTATTGATGGATATAAAAGACTATAAATATTAGGCAAGATCTTTTATCATCACTCCCTGAGAGCTTTCATGTCAAAATCGAGTGGTCAAAGATTCTATATATCAGTGGTCCCCAACCTTTTTGGCACCAGGGACCAGTTCTCCTATGAGAATCTAATGCCTGACAATCTGAGGTGGAGCTGAGGTGGTGATGCTAGCGCTGCTCACCTCCTGCTGGGGGGTCTGGTTCCTAACAGGCCACAGACCCACACTGGTCCACAGCACAGAGGCAGGGGACCCCTGCTATATATGTCTCTGGTCAAGATGGCAGAGTAGGTAAATGCTGTGTTTGCCTGCTCTAACGACCACATCAAAATTACAACTAAACTACAGAACAACCATCACTGAGAGTCTCCTGAAGTCTAGCTAAACAGAAGTCTTACAACTGGGGATACACAGAAGAGGTCACCTCGACACTGGCAGGAGGGGTGGAATTTTCCACAGTCATTCACTGTGTTCTCTCCAAACTTAAATGTTTCTAATCAGCCATTTGCTAAAAAAAAAAAAAAAAAAAATTAATCTACAAAGGCAAAAATCACAAGGAGCTCTGATAGCAGTCCTTACCAATGAGTCTGAGACTGACATTAGTTATATAATTTGAGGGAAAAGAATCAGAACTGATTCTTTTTATGGAACTTGGTCTCCCTGTTGACCAATAGGAGGGACCATAAGAGATTCTAAGTGACTGAAAATTTCCCACTGTGGCCCTTGTATGACTTGGCCCCGGTAGCTCTTGCTCCCAGCCCTCTTGATAAAACCCAATTTTCCTATCCAATGGCTGTTAAACCACAGCATCGATTCCCCTCATTACCCCAATCGCCCCTCCTAACAATGCCCTGGCCAGTTCCTTCTACACCTGCTGACGGTGGTTCTACTGTTAACAATCTTATGCCTGCTGGGGACAAAGAACGCAAGGGGATTAAGGGGGAAATTTTTAACTGTTTTGTTAGGGTAGTGAGACGATTAAGAGTTGTTGCCTAGTTTCCCAATTTTCTCTAAGGTAGTTATATTATCTTAATAGTAACTATATCTCCTAATGAAAAAGGGGAGGGATGCATTACTGTGTTCCCAAACGATTATAATCACTTTAAAAAAAAAAATTTCCAAGGGTGGATTCTTGACTCATATGGAGTATCAGTTTCTTTAAACCTTCTCTTTACTTAAAAAAGAGAGAGAGAGAGAGAGAGAGAGAGACAGAGACAGAGACAGAGAGAGAGAGGCAGAGAGACAGAGAGACAGAGAGACAGAGAGAGACAGAGAGAGACTGTTTCTCTCATAGAAACATGAATATTTGGTTTAGAAATGACCAGTCTCAAAAAGCTTTGATTTCCTGCCACCTACGCGTCTCCAAAATGCCAAATTAATGGCATCTAATCCTAACAAAGTGAGAGACATCCACTGCTAAAAATGTCTTTATTATGGGGATAGGGAGAGAGGGGAAAAAAGCAGGGGTAATTTTTTCCCAATATGTTTGTCATTATTATAGGTTATATATACAGAAGGAAAGTTAATTAAGCTTTAAAAAAAATCCATCACACATCAATGGCTGCATTTTAATGAGTACAAAAAGTTGAGGTGTTTACTACCAATTAAAGTGGTTTTTAAATAAGCATTAATTAACACAGAAATTCAGAAGAAAGTTATACCTTGTCAAAGAAAGGCCAGTGCAGGCTATGCCCACTTCTGCTCCCATTCATATTCAGATAGCAATTACCACCAACCCTATATTTTCCATAATAATGAGATGCTGTCATGTCTATCAAACAACAACACACACACAAAAGTGGTGGAATTAGAAATTCTCAGCCTGAAGTAAACTTTTCAAATTTGCTCCTTCTGGGTTTTTCCCTCATCCAGGTCAGAGTGATTCAAAAAGGAGGTTAGCTGGATTTTAATGGTGAGTTGCTCTCTTTCCTTTTCCCCCTTTTGTAGGGAGTATTGTTGGGGAGCACTCATTGGTCAGAGAGGTGTTATTCAAGTCTACACCAGCAAATCAGAACCACTGCCCAGTCATGAGTTAAGTGGGCCTGCAGTTCTTTTTTTGTTTCTTAATAATCATGTTAATTTGCATAATCCTACTCCCTCTACCCTACATTCTTTTAGAAAATATTGCCTGTCATAAGGTGGTAAAGAGGAGAAAGACATAAAATCTTTAAAACCCACAATCTAGCTGGCACATAGTCTGATGGATGGCCCCATACTAGAGTGAAAAGTGATGGGGAATGTGCTGGAATTTGGGGAGGCATCTAGGAAGATGCCATGGGGGTGGCTGCAGGACAGGGGTTCTCTGGGCAACAGGTTCCAGGGGCTGCTCCTTGACTTGACAGTTCAGGTTTGCTTGGTGAGGACCTTATTCTAATGAAATTGATATGAAATTGATCGATAAACCCTAATTTATCATGGGGTTCAAACATTTCCTTTCTAGAGCTTGGAATTCTCGTGCTCCCAAGCCAGTGATTCCCTTTCCATATCAAAGCGTTTAGAAAGGGAAGCCGCCCTGGTGAATGCAAAATCAGAACTGGGAAGCTAGAACGTCCAGTGGAATTCTCTCTCCGCATGGCAGGGAACCTCTTTCTTGTGGTCAAAGCACTTGGATCCCTTGCACTCACTCAGTGCCTCTTGCAAAGTGCTACAAACACACAGACTTCAGTCTCTCTGGGCTCCAGTTTTCAGTTCAATTTCCTCTTCCATTCACTGACACATTTTGCTTTATCTAACAGTCAAGTTCCTCCCGTTGTGGTAATTCAATTAGTCAAATTCTCACCACAGGAGAACCTGTTCACGGTCCTGGTCTCTAGTGATCCAAGAATAAAGCACCAACCAAGAAAGATCAATTCCAGGAGTCCACACTGGACATGTTTTAAATCAAGGTTGCTAAGCTGCCACAGAGTCGATTCTTAAGGCTCAAGGGGCGGGAAGAGGTGGTGAAAGAGACTTCATCATCTCCCGGAGCAGGGTGGTTTCTCCTCGGAGTGCAAAAGGTGGCAGGATGCTTCCAGTTCACACAAAGGGGGAGGGAGTCTTCCCGCTGCTCAGCCTCTGTTCAAGCCGTGCATTGTGCATGAATGAAGAGATGAATGAAGAGATGGTTTGATTATGTGGCTTTTTGGTTGCCAGATGCATTTTCAGTGTCTGCTTGGAAGACTCTGGTAGCTTCAGAATTTCTCCTTAAGACAGGTGTAGGGAGCAATCCAGTTCAAAGGGGCTTAGAGAACTTGTCTGGAAGCCACATTTGCAAAGTACACATGTCATTTCAATCTAGATTGACTGTATCTTGGGGTGGCCTGGGAGTGTTGAGGAAAACTGAGGGAGGAAGTAAAGACTCTGCCATTTGCTGTGGGATTATTGAGGGCGGGGCCCAGGTCGAATTTATCTTTAAATCATGTACAACGCCTAGCAGAATGAGTTTGACAAGTGTTCACTATTAATTTGGACCAATCCACTTGCACACTTGTCTTTGTCACAACTAGGCCTCAGAAGAGACTGATAATTGACAAACAAAAAATTACAAACAAAAATCTCTTTTTAAAAACCAGGAAATTTAGTTGGAAAGTGAGCAGACTGAATGGCAAGAGAAGGTGGGGCTGGAAATCAGTGTGGAGAAGGAAGCAGACAGTGGCCAGAAGCTCACCGAGGAGCTACAGAGCACAAATATCCCACCAGTCGAATTGCAGGCACTCTGCATCACCCCTTTTAATATAGCTGTTCACGGTTGGCACTCGCCTCAGTCTTACCCAGTCTGCACAGGAATAAACAGCTTCAAAGAACAGTTAAGTACCAATGTGCTTCTTCGGAGAGAGTAGTAAAAGGTTGACTATCCTCCAAGTTCTTCCTGCCTGACGTGGCTGCCACCTTGGCCTTGGCTTCTCATTCCTTTCACTGCTACTGCCTTTAAAGGAAAATGTTCACTTAGGCGCTGTGTGAACATGCAGTTGACTGTGCGTCTTTTTGGGAAAGTGTATTTTCCCCCATAGATGTGGTAACATGAGTAGACATGGTAACACGCCGCCTTGGTCAAGTCTGGCAAAACGAAATGTCCCTTTTTCCGAAATTCCTCAGTTATGTTACACCCATTATCTTGCTCTATTAAAATGGAAAGAACTTACCCCTATGTGTGTCCAATTCTTCCGTTTATCAGAATTGGGACAGATTGTGCCTTTCTACTCAATTTGGACAATGAAATGAGTTTCATTTTTATTTATGGGCTTCATAAATCCGTTTCACTTGCTGCTTTTCATGCCCCAATTCCACACTGTTGTGTTGGGATTTCTTACCCTGCCAGGCAATTAAACCAAAAACTTGTGGGAGGAAAATATTTCTTTACAAAACTCGTTTAAATCCAAAATACACATAATCGTCTCCATTTCAAGTCCAGTACAGTTAACGATGGGACTTCAAGTCTTCTTTTTTGAGCATCCAGCTCTCCAGATTAATTCTTTTGCTGTCATCACCAAGCCCTCATTTAAGTTCTAAAGGTGAGTTCGAAATTCCAGAATGGAAAGAAGTCTTTAATTTTAGAAACTATGTTTCCAGACCCGGTGCCAGGCCTGTAAGAAGATAACGTGGTGGCTGGTGGCTGACCAGCCTGAGGAGCAGCAGGGGGTTCACACCCCGCGGTCACCTGAGCTCAGAGGAGGACGAGCCCGGAAACCTGGAGCAGCAGCAACAGTTCCATGTTCTATGCTGGATTTAAAAAAAGAAAACCAAAAAAACCAAAACACACACACACACACACACACACACCCAGCCAAAGAGACATATAGCATTAAAGGAAGGGTGGAGAGACATAGTCCCACTTCTCAGTACTTTGGAAAGTTACTGCTCTTTCTCTAAACATACAACCAAGCAGCAGGCTTCTGCCTGATAAGGCTGCATCCAGTAGGATCTAATAGATCTAATCTCACCTAATAAAATTATAGGCTGGGTTCAGGTATAGTTCAATCTTGTTATATAAAAATCCAAGAAAAGAAATCCAGTGAAACTTTATTTAGACAGAGATCCAGTAATTTGAATTTTGGATAGCTCAGACACAAGCCATGCCTTAGTCTACTGTGATGCTTCCTCTGATTCAATCTCACTGTATATATATATATATATCGACTAGGAGAAGTAGGCGAAGGATGCTTAACTCTGGTACTACCAGGCTGTAAGCTACTGAAGACCAGGAACCATTGCTGTTCCTCTTCATGTCTAGCCCATGGAAGGTGCTCACATTAGACTCATTTACCTGAAATTCTTTGTAGGCGAGGTGGGCTAGCCGCTGCACTTGTCATACCCCTGATCACCAGGGTTGACCTAGAGCTCCAGCTAGCTGACTTGGCTGTTCCCTTTCTTCCTTTATGTGCGGCCTGGGAAGAGACAAGCTAGAAAGCAAGAATTCGTGAGTGTGTGTACTGCAGCGTTGACACGGTTGACACAGGTGTTTCAGTCCAGCTGGCAGGTATCTCCCTGGAGTGGAGATGGCTGGATCTGAATATGATGAGAATGTCACCAACCATTAGGATCATCCACCACCCTCTGCAAACCATCAACCTTCTGGTTTTAAAGGTACTTGCCTAGTTGGGAGAGAAGAGCTAACATGAGTGCTCTCATTCATTTAGCAGTTACTAATTATGGAAAATTAATAAACTAACATTCTGATTTATATCACAATCTCTTAAACTTCCGCTAATGTGGGTCTAACATCCTAAACTTGATGATTATGGTGAATCAAGTTCTGGACCTGGCCCGGTGAGGTCTAGGACCCAAACTGTGCTAGCAACAGCAGAGGTAAAATACCATGGAACTTTCTGCCTCGGCGACCAGCCAGCCCGCTTAAACATTCCTAATGCTGCATAACATCTCAGGAAGTACTTAATTCTACCTCAGGGATACTGCATGCTAAAATGAGCAAGAGAAATATTAGCTAGAATAGCACTTTCTCTGTCCCATTGGATTGCTAAATTGCATAGAAGTAAAATTTCTCAAAGAACAAAATGGTGCTTGCAAAAAAAAAAAAAAAAATCCCTTTCCTTAAGAACACTCAACAGATGAGCTTGAACTAACACAGAGACTCAAGGCCATTTCATAAAGTTGTATAGGTTGTCCACTGCACAGGAGCACCATCGAAGAGGTACCTTTCATATCACTGGCCAGTAGCAGTAAATGCCTTGAAGAAAGACTTTTTCTAAATTGCACAAAGATACCAATAAAGGCTAGCAGAAATCTATATCTAATAAAAGGACAAGGTAGCCAGCATCCTCTCTTATCTTTATTACTTATGTGCCCCACCCAATTATAACCCCCCCTTCCCCCAAAGTAACAATTATCCTGTTATCACTTCTTTGTATTTTAAAAATCATTTTATCACCCAAATGTACATCTCTAAACACTACTGTTTAGATCTGCTCTTCTTAAAAATTTCAATGGTTTAATCCTCTTTTAATCTACAAGTTTCTCCACTACCCTTTTCATTTCTCGACAAACGATCTGCTGAAGAGTTCAGGCAATCTGACCTGCAGTTTCCTAGTGTCTTGATGTGGCTGACTGCGTACTCATGGAAAAGTTCAAAGTGTTCCTGTGTCCCCTGTATTTCCTGCAAATTGGAAGCTCAGTCCACTTAAGGGTCAGACCCAGTTTGGATCCCTTTAGCAAGACTATAGGTGGTATTTATTTAGCAATACTACAGAAGGCACAAAATGTCAGTTGTTCTTTTTGTGGTCTTAGCAGACACTGATGCTTAATGCCTGTATCCATTCATTGGGGGTTTCATAATGGTGACATTCTAATTTTATCACTTCTTTTTCATTCTGTAACTGAAACAGTTTTAAAAGAGACCCTACCCCTTATTTACTATTGGGATATCCAGTGGTACAGTTCATATAAAAATCAGGGAAAATGTTTGACCCTCTTTATTTCCCAGTTTTCTATATAATAAATTGGTTCCCTATAATTTTCCAAAGGTGATCAATTCTATTTAATATCATTGTCAAATTATGGATTAAGCATGCATGATGGGTTTCAAGTTTTATCATTATTGAAGGTCAAAACGTCCCATCTTTGGCCAGTAGGAAGTTCTGAATCCTTTGGCATGACTGTAGAAATCTTTGATAGTTTCTTTGTTATTTAAGATGTTCCAGCTTCATTTTGTAACCTTCCTGCCCCAGACTTATTTCTCTAAGAAGACCTAATTTATCTTACAGAGAAATGGCATTTCAAAACCATTACAATCTGGATGCTAGAGATGCTCTTTGCTAAATTAGATATGGTTAGTTTCTAGGACTTTTCAGTGGAATAAATTAGGAAATACTGATTCAAAGATAAAACATCTCATAAATACATTTGATACTTTCTGTTCAAATTCAACGCTAGAGAGCTTTTACTCAGCCACTTCTCTATAACATCGGTATCTCCTCCTTCCTTCCTTTCCTTCCTCCCTTCCCTTCCTCCCTCCCTCCCTCCCTCCCTCCCTCCCTCTCTCTCTCTTTGCTTTTCTTTCTTTTTCTTTCTCCTTTTTCTTTTTTCTCTTTTTCTTTATTTTCTTTCTTTCCTTTTTTCTTCTTTTCTTTCTTTCTTTTTCTTCTCTCTCTTTGCTTTTCTTTTTCTTTCTCCTGTCTTTTTGTTTTTCTTTCTTTTTCTTTTTCTTTCTTTCTTTCCTTCTTCTTTCTTTTCTTCTTTTTCTTCTTTCTTTTTCTTTCTTTCTTTTTTCTTTTCTTTTCATTTCTTTTTTCCTTCCTCCCTCCCTCTCTCTCTCTCTCTCTCTCTCTCTCTCTCTCTCTCTCTCCCTCTCTCTCTCCCTCTCTCTCAGAATCACAGTTCTTAAAAGCAGAAGGGGTAACAGAATCAGAACATTCCAATATTACTAATTTGTTCTATCTGACATTACACAGCAAGTCTCAGAATGACAATACTAATATCATCAACAATATAATTATCAAAAATCTTTTAAAACTTGCACGTGCTCTCCCTACTTTCTCCATTTTAGAAAATAGTTGTCTGATCTTGGAAGCTAAGCAGGGTCGAGCCTGGTTAGTACTTGGATGGGAGACCACCTAGGAAGACCAGGTGCTGTAGGCATAAAAATAAAAATAAGGGATTGTAAGCTGACAAAGTCTTTGTAATCTGTGAGGTCAACCAAGGGTTGCCTCACCTAAAAAAGGAAGAAGGAAGGAAGGAAGGAAAGGAGGAAGAAAGAAAGGAAGGAAGGAAGGAAAGGAAAGGAGGAAGGAAGAAAGGAAAATAGTTCTACTACATCAACACTGTCAGAGCACACAGCCATTACACACTATGCTCTGCCCTTTGGTCCTCCTTTAGCCCTAATTCTACAGGAACTATTATTTAATGCTTAAGTTCTTACATTTGTGTCTTTCTCATCACTTCCATCATTTATAGCCCCTCCTCTACTAGATTTCTCAGGAAGAACTCATGGAAACAACACTCCCTTGAAGACTTGCATGTTGATAACTATCTGTACCCTTTATACGAAAGTCAAGCTTTGTTGAGTATGAAATCCTTGGCTCACTTTTTTCCCTTGTTTTAAATGTTGTTTCATTCTCCCTCCCTCAATAAAGCACTGTTATTGAGAAGTGTAATGATAAACTAACTTTTTTGCCTCATAAGTCATATCCACTTTTTCTTCTAGGTGCCCAAAGCTTTTAGTTTTTTTCCTTTTCTTGGTGTTAGTCATACTGTCAACATTCTGGAATATGCAGTATGCTTTTTCCTTTCGTAGCTTCAATATTTATTTCAGAAAAGTTTTCTTGAATTATTTTTATAGTTCAGTTGCCTTGCTTTGATTTTCTTTGTGATTTCCTACCAACTACATATTCAATCTTCTTTGCCTGCTCTAATATTTGGCACTTTCTCTTGACTCCATTTTATTTCTTTCACTCTTTCTTAATTTTTTTTTTTTAATTTTTAACGTTTTCTGACTTGTAATTTTCAGTTCTGCATGTAAGGAGCTTGTATGTCACCACTCCATCCTAACAGCAAGTAATGTTCTGAACAGATTGAAAATAAATAAATAAATAAAACCTCTTCTTGGATCTATTAGAGAGGGGAGAGGACACAAGGCAAACCACTGCCCCCGAGTGACAGGAGAATCCAGGCAGTCATGGTGTATCTGAGGGAGTCCTGGCTTACTCAAACAGAGAAAATGCTGTGGGAACCAAGGTCATGGAATAAAAACCTGAACTGTGACTGACAAATTGATAGAGGCTCAGTGACAAATCAGGTTGTTAAAAACTTCAGGGAACTCACATGAGGGAGGCCCATGATATTGTGATATTTGCCTCCAGGGGCTCACTCAGGTTCCCACAGTCAACACTGAAGAAAAATCCCCTCAGGCTTCTGTGCTTCCAGCAAGGGAGGAAAACACATTTTGAAATATTTGTGAGCATTCTGTTCTTCTCAAGACCTGCCCTCAAAGGAAACTAGTTAACCTCCTAGGGTGTTGTCAGAACCTGAGTGATCCAGGGAAGGGAAATACTCAACTCCAGGCCACTCTAGCCATCCTGTCCTACCTAAGGGGGTTGAAGAAAACTGAGAAACTCTTGTGAAGTTCACAGTCTCACTAAAAGAGACCTAATCATAGGTCTATAGAACACTTTCCCTTTACCCACACCTCACAACCACATTACTAAAGGCCTA
Source organism: Eidolon dupreanum (assembly GCA_028627145.1). NCBI lineage: Eukaryota > Metazoa > Chordata > Mammalia > Chiroptera > Pteropodidae > Eidolon > Eidolon dupreanum. The sequence goes on from CM053517.1 coordinate 12,415,405, forward strand.
TTTACAGCAGGTTATTTTACCCAGCACATTATTCTTTATGTTCCATAAAGAATAAATTACAAGGAATACCAAAAGGCAAAAAAAAAAAAAAAAACCCCACAAAATTTAAAGACACAGAGCAGGCACAGAATCAAACATGGCAAGGATGTTGGACTAATATGCTGAGGACTCTAATGGATAAAGTAGACAGTATGGAAGAACAGATGGGCAATGTAAGCAGAAGATGGAAATCCTAAGAACAAAAAGAAATGCTAGAGATTAAAAAAAAAATCGCTATCTATAACAGAAATGAAGAATACCTTTGATGGACTTATTAGTAGACTGGACATGAGTAGTCTTTCTGAGCTGGAGGATATTTCAATAGAATCTGTGAAATCAAAAAGCAAAGAGATCAAAGATTGAAAATAACAGAACAGAATATCCAAGGACTGCGAGATAACCGCGAAACACATAAATTATGTGTAATGGTAATACCAAGAGGAGAAGAAAGAAGGAAACAGAGATAATATTTGAAAAAAAATCATGACTGAAAATTTCACCAAAATAATGTCAGATATCAAACCACAGATCCAGGAGAAAAAAACTTGAAACAACAACTGAAACAACACCTAAGCATATCATTTTAAATTACAGAAAATTAAAGATAAATTCCAAAAAAAGCTTGAGGTAAAAAATGCTTTATAGAGGAACAAAGATAAGAATCACATCTGACTGCTTCTCAGAAATCATGGAAACAAAGAGAGAGTGGAGTAAAATATTTAAAGTGTTAAAAGGAAAAAAAAAAAATGACCTAAATTTGTGTTCTGAGAAATTAACATTCAAAAGTGGAGAAAAAAACTTTCCCAAACAAAAATTGATGAAATTTGTTGCCAGTAGACCTGTCTTGCAAGAAATTTTAAACAAGATCTTTAGAAAAAAAGGAAAATAATATAGGCCAGAAATTCAGATCCACATAAAGTAACAATGAACATCAAAAAAGGAATAAGTGAAGGTAAAATAAAAGCTTTATTTTCTCATTCTTAATTGATCTGAGAACACTTTGTTCGAAATAATACCAACAGTGTATTCAATTATGTATGCTTAGGGATATATACGCTTATATATACTTATATATAAGTGCAATGAACGACAGTAACAATGAAAGGGACAGAAGGGAGAAATTAGGATTCTTTTGTTATTATAATATATTCACCTTCCCTGTGAAGCATTACACTGTTATCTGAAAGTGGACTCAAATTAATCATAAGTATATATTGCAAACTGTAACGTCACCACTAAAAAAGGTTTTTAAAAAAGTATAACTAATACGCTAAGAAGGCGAGAAAATCAAATCATATAAAATGCTGAATTAAAACCACAAAAGGCAGAAAAAGAGTGAAAGACAAAAAATAGGAATAAAGAACAAAGGCAACAAACAGAAAACAGTAATAAATATGTTTGATATTAACCCAACTATATCAACAGTCACTTTGAATGTCAATGGTATAAATGCATCAATTAAAAGACAATTATAGAGTCAATCAAAAAACAAGAACCAACTATATGTTGTCTACAAAAAACATAAAGACACATATAGATTAAAACTGAGTAAGTGGAAAAAATATACCATGCTAACACTAATTAGAAGAAAGTAGTTATACTAATTTTCCAAGAAGACAAACATCCTTAATGAGCCTATGCCTAACAACAGAACATCAAACTACATGAGGCAAAAACAAAACAAAACGACAACAACAACAAAACTAATAAACTTGTAAAGAAAAAGAGAGGAATCCACTAACATGTTTGGAGAATTCATTACTCTTCTATGAGAAATGGGCAGATCCAGCAGGCAAAATATCAGTAAGGACATAGTTGAATTCAACAATGTCATCAATCAATTGGATATAATAAACATTTCTAGATTGTTTCTTCCAACAGCAGCAGAATATACATTCTTCTCAAGCTCACATGGAATATTCACTAAGACAGACCATATTCTGGACAATAAAACACATCTTAAGAAAATTAAAAGAATAGAAATCATACAATGTCGACTTTTAAACTACAATAGAAGTAAACTAGAAATCAGTAACAGAAAGGCAACTGGAAAATCCCAAAATACTTGGATATTAAATAAACAAACAAAACACTTCTAAATAACCTATCAACTAAATGAAAATACTACTAATAAAAAGTTGTGGAATGCAGCAAAAGTGCTTAGAGAGAAATTTACAGCATTGAATGCATACATCTGAAAAGAAGAAAAATCTGAAAAGATCTAAAACCAGTCACTTAAGTTTCCATCTTAGGAAAATAGAAAAAAAAGAGCAAATTAAATCCACTGGAACAAATGGACATCCACATGTGAAAGAAAAATGTAGACGCAAACTGTACACCTTTCTCAGAAATAAAATAGATCACAGACCTAAATATAAAATAAAAAAAACTATAAATCTCCTAGAAGACAACATAGGAGGAAAAGCTAGCTAAATTTGGGTATGGCAATTACTTTTTAGATACAATACCAAAAGCATGATCCATGAAAGAAGGAATTGATAAGTTAAACCTCATTAAAATTTAAAACTTCTGCTCTGTGAAAAACAATGTCAAGAGGATAAGAAGACAAGCCTCCGACTGGGAGGAAATGTGCAAAAGAATATCTGAGAAAGGATTGTTATCCAGTGTATTCAAAGAACTCATAAAACAATAAGAAAATAAACCACCTAATTTAAAAATGGACCAAAGACTTTAAAAGGCACCTCACCAAAGGAGAGATACAGATGGCACATAAACATGAAGAGATGCTCCACATCATATGTCATCAGGTAAGTGCAAATTAAAATGAGATATTACTTACTACACACCTACCAGAATGGCCAAAATCTGGACCACTGACAACACCAAATGCTGAGGAGAATGTGGAGCAACAGGAACTCTCATCCATTGCTCACAAGAATGCAAAATGACACAGCTGCTTTAGAAAACAGTTTAACAATTTCTTACCAAACTAAACATAGTTTTACCACACAATCCAGCAATTGTGCTCCTTAGTATTTATCCAAATGAGTTAAAAACTGCTGTCTACACAAAATCCTACACATGAATATTTATAGCAGCTTTATTCATAACTGCCAAAACTCAGAAGCAACCAAGATGTCCTTGAGTGGGTAATACAACTGTGGTACATCTGGACAATGGAAGATTATTCAATGCTAAAAAGAAACAAGCTATCAAGCCATGAAGATGTGGGGCAAGCTCAAATGCATGTTACTAAGTGCAAGATGACAATTTAAAAAGGCTACATGTGTGATTCCAACCATATGACATCCTAAAAAAAAAAGCAGAACTATGGAAACAGCAAAATGCCAGGTGTGTGTGGTGAGATGGGGAGTAGCAAGGGATGACAGGCAGTGCACTGAGGAGTTTGGGGGCAGTGAAAACACTCTGCATGGTACTATAATGATGGATACATGTCATCGTACATTTGTCCAAATCTATAGAACGTACAACACCAAGAGTGAACCATTATGCAAACTATGAACATCAGGTGATATCAAAGGAGGTTCATCAGTTGTAACAAACGTACCACCCTGGTAGGGGATGTTGATAGAGGGGGAGGTTGTATGGGGTGGAGGGCAGGACAGTCTATGGGAAATCTCTGTACCTTCTCATCAGTTTTGTGAACCTGAAACTACACTTACTTTAAAAAAAGTTTTAAGTATTTTCTTTTTGCCTCATATTTTTCTTAAGGCATTATATGTTGTTTGTTTACTCTTTTGTTCTTCCTAGTTTAAAATGTCCTTTCTGAATTTTTGTGTTCGATTTTTAAAATTCTTTCCTGAGTTGTCACCTCATTTTCTGAGTTTTCTAATTGTGACTTATGTTGTTCTTTCATGTCTTATATAATTTTCTTAATGTCTTTCAGTTCATTTTGAAACAGTAAATTCGTTTTGATCTGTTTTGTGAGCGCATCTTTCTGGAATGCTTTTATTGTCTATCAGGATATTATTATATTCTTAATTCTATTTTTTCTTATAATAATTTTGTATGGGACTTGATGTTGATTCTTTTCTGTTGTGTATTTTTATGTAAAATTAGTTTTCCTAAACTGAGAATAAAGCAAGTTGAATTTTAAAAGGCTCTAACTTCACAGAGCTCCCTCTTCTGTTGTTTTTGTGAAGTGTTAAAAAAAAAAAAAAAAAAAAAAAAAGTATGAGAGCTTGCTTTCTGAGATTTCCTGGCTGTTCTTCTCTTCCTTTGAACTGGGCCTTTCTCTTGTTCTTACCCTGCTCAATTTTGATTCCATTCCCAGCAATTTCTCCTCAGGGTGGGGCCCTGTCCTAGAAGGCAGTTCTGGCAGGTCAATTTCTAGAGTTCAAAGGGCTGGCGCCTTTAATCCTTCTTACTGAAAGCTCTTTGCACTTCCCAGGTGTTAGAGCAGGCAAAGCGCCTTCACCTTCCGCCGCTGTTCTCAAATTGGCCCACTGAGTTTCAGTGCATCAGTTGGCTATTTTGGGGCTCTCCTGTTCTCAGATGCAGTCAGAAGCTACACCTTTGCTTCTTTCTGTCTCCCAAAAGGATGCTCATCTCACACAAGTCTTGTGGTTATTGGTATTTTGGCCCCACCTGTTTGCAATTTGAGATTTGCAGTAGCTTGTCACCTAGTTTTGCTCTAAATGTTGTCTATGAATTTTGATTTTGCCATTTAGTTGCTCTGTGTTTTTATGTGGGATTCCGTGGGCAGTATGCTACTGCCATCGCCACCGTCATCCTCCCAGGATCGCCACCATCTTTCAATTCCAGCTAATTTTTGCTATGTACTTTTCCTTGATTCCTTCCTTCAGCCTGTCACAGGAAGAACTTGGCCTTGTTTGGAAAGAGTCCCTGTATTTGTATTTATATTTACATATACACACACATAATATATATGTATGCGTATGGATATATCTGTGTGTGTTTGGGACAGAGACGTGTGGAAAGTGGGTCATGAGTGAGTGGAGGCTGCTAATTGGGGGTAGATTTGAAAAAGTTGAAAACACCGTTCCAGCCCTTAGGAGCTTATAACCTAAGAATCTAACACACACGCGCTCAGCGAAGCAGGACTGTACTACCTAGTTTCAGGTCACAGCTCTTATTAGCTTGCCACGTGAACCAGGGCAAGTCAACTTCTTGGGACTTGAGTTCCTCCATTTGTAAAACACAGAGCATATCACCTGCCCTATCCTACCGCTTAAGTTGTGGAGAAGGAAGAAAATGATGGACGCATAGGTAACCTGGTGACCAGTGACCCGCACCCTGGGGGCTGGACCTATGTGTTCTTCGACCATCTCTGCCCCCTCAGTGCCTCAAGGAGCTTGACATTCTGAGCACATATTCTTTTGCACCTTGAAAAAAGTACTAAGAGGCCTATTATGTAGTAATTAATTTTAAAAGCACCTCAGCTTCATGAGCGATGACGAGTTAATATGTCCATGTTTGGGGGCTTGGAGAGGCTAGCCCCAAAAAGACCCTTCCCACTGAAGAAATGGCCTTCTCTCCAAAAGCCAACCATCGGAAGACAGGGAAGAGCTGAGTTTTTAAAATGCATTTTTTATTATTCAGCCTTCAGCAGAAATGTCACCTTTCTAAAGCAAGCTGTTATCATGCTCTCCCCGTGCCAAACAGACGCCTCTGAGGAGCAGGATTTTATCTCAACATTTTTAGTGATTTGTGTTTCTCTTTCAAGGAGCTCCATGCCTTAAGGCACCTGAAACATTAACAGCACAAGAAGGTAAGGTTACCGAGGGGCAGACTCCAACAACATGAAAAACGAATCTTTGCAAAACAGGTCCAAGATCAGCATCAAAGCTACGGGCTGCAGTCACCCTGCCCAATAATTCATGTCTTCCCGGTGCAACTCATTGTTTTCTGGTGGGCAACTTGGTTGAAACCATATTCTCAAAGAAACTCCGTTTTGTGACAGGACCCCCATTAGCAGGCTCAGCCACATGACAGGCCTAGAAGCAGCCAGCACAACTGCCGGCGACGCTTGCCAATAAGCCAGATGCTGCCACATATTGGCATCTGGGTCCTGGAATAGCAACCATGTTCTCAGTCTGGCTAGGGATTCTGACCCGAGCTACGGAAGGAGACAAAGGAAGGAAAGAAAGAGACGGAGCAAGGGGAGGGAGGGCAGACTGTGCAAGAGTCTCCTGGTAATTTCCCTACCATGGATTTAGAGCTTCCACAACAAAAGACTCATTGGAAAGCTGCTACCAGCGCTGCAATGGGCGGGAGAGGTAGAGATGGGGAGCATTCTAAACCCGGCGAGCTGTGCTGGCACCTGGGGAGTGGGGGTGATTGATTCAAAAGGAGACAGCTGCAGCGGGCAGCAACCACTCTCCTCCTCTCCCTCGAACCATGATCGCCCACAGTGGAGATAAGCAACTGGATAGAGCTTAAATCTGCAGCGGAGGGACAGACAGTGGCAACATAAGGATGGCTGTCACTTTCTGCTTTCTGGGTGCCAAGATTTATCAGTGCCAGGAAGGCCAACTAAATGGCGAGGGCAGGATCCAGACCAGCGGTCTCAAGGAAATCCTTACAGTCAGGAGAAGTGTGATCAGGGGTGTTTTTGTCACAGGAATAGAGTACAGGCAAAAGGAAGCCCTGTGCCTTGAAGTGACTTTTGATACTAAGATATACAGAGGCCTGAGTGAAGCTTCAGGTCCTGATAGAGTCATCTTAGGTGGAGGTTTGGCCCAGGAGGGGTGGCTCAAACTGAAGGAAGTTTAGAGTTTGAAGTAAGAAGCGAGAGAATGAAAAGCAAGCAGCAGTTCTTTCTCAAAATATCAAATTCTACCCAGCATCCCCTTTACCCATATCATGTTTGTCAAGAGTTGCTCAGGGCCTTCCGCTTGAAAGACAGGTTACAGGAGCAAGAGAATGAGAGACAGACTGCATGGTGGAAAAGATCTTGGCCTCTGCAGTCAGAAGGCTGGGAGGAGAGCCCCAAGGGTCATTCACCAGCAGGAAGTGGAAGTGTTCGTGGGAACCTCTGCCTACCATTAGAAAAAATTGTGCAAAGCATGTTCTACTGATGGTGGTTAAAGCAATAAAGTCATTTTTAAAAAGGACAGCACATTACTATTGAGGCTGAGTCCAGGCGTAGCAAGAACATAGACAGAGAGGAAGAAGCTGCTGACACTAAATCCCACCCGCCGAAAACATACAATCATCCAGTTTGTAGATGCTGAGAGGGCAAATGTATACCTGGTCAAAACATTTCATTGATAATCTCATCTAATAACCCTGGAACCTTAGAAACGAGTCTTAAAGGAAGAAATAAGAAGACAGCGGGTCATCCACATCCCTTGTACAGCCTCACACACGCTTTGCCTTCAGGGAGCGTCTAATACATTTCACTTTACTCCCATGAAGCTTGATGCCCATTTTCAAAAGGCAAAGCTAAGTTTGCCCAGACAGCATTCCCAGCTGAGTGGCTCAGTTCTAAACAGAATACTGAACAGATCCAGCACACATCAGACTCCAATGAGAATATTCTGGTGTCTTTGCTAAACTTGGTTTAGTCTTTACATTTAGATTTTGAATAAGGCAAGGACCAAATATTAAATGTCCACTATTGTTCTGCTTAAGGAACAAAAAAACCCAACAATATACAAGCAATCAAGAAAGTTTTAATTATAACTTGATATTTATTCTATTTCTAAAACAGATTTGAGATAACAGAAGCTGTCAGTGGAGGGTGGGTCATCTGGCTCTAGAGAACTGACAGAATCACGCCCCCCACATGCTCCTCCTTTTGCCCACCTCCTGATTCTCTCTTTATCCAACTGGCTTTTCCCCTTGCCTTTTCCCTTCCTCCTCCTCCTCATTACCTATCTTCTCCTGTGCCTTGTTTCCATTGATCTAAGGACCCTGTGGGCCAGCCTCCTGGGAAACACACTGGGTGTTGGGAATTGCCTTCAAACTCAAAACACAAACCACAAGGAAGGATGCTTATGTTCAAACAAGGCAGAGGCGACGAGCTGATGTTAAACTAAGCCAGTGGTTCTCAAACTTGATCATGCACCAGAATCACCTGGAATAACTTGTAAAAACAGGCTTCTGAGCAGGCCCCCTGTTCTGACTCAGTAGATCTGAGATAGGGTTCAAGAATTTGCATTTCTTCTAACAGGTTTTCAGGAGATGCTAATACTGATGGTCTGAGGATCACTTGTTTTTTCATTTCTCCGAAACTTTTTTATTTGAGAATAATTTCAAACTTAAAGAAAAGGCACAAGAACAGTAAAGATCACCTTATTCTCTTGACCCAGATCAGGATCAATTTTTGAGAACCACTGAGCTAAACAAAATGCATGTGAGAGGCCTGGTGCAGAGAACCACCATCCAGCAGGGTGCACTGCCTGCTAAGAGCGAGAGCAGAAAACCATCCAAAGAGAAAGCAGACCAACTACTTAAGGGCAAAATACAGGGTCCCTCTTGGTGCCTTTACTCTCTCTTTGTCTCTCACTGTCTCTCTCACTCTCTGCCTCTGAGAGGAGACCACACTCTGTGGAATGTTACCTCTTTTCTAAAAAACTTTCCTCTTGACTCTTAAAAAAAAAAAAAGCAAAATATGGGAAGAAGTGTCACAAAAACATCAAAGAAAGTGAGTTGGGGCCCAGGAATTTTAAGATCTGAACAGTAAATTATCAACCAATGGGGGGAAGTGTATAAGCTCTCCTGATTTGTCTCTTTGGTGATTCCTGTGGGGTGATTTTACAAACAAATCCATAAACTCCTAGTATTAACTGGCTTCAAGAAAGCAAAAAAGCAATCATTTGACAGGGAAATTCTCCTCCGTACACTTGAGAGAAGTAGACGAGAGGACAATTACCTTTGTATTTTACCACCTTAACTCAGAACTTTGTATCTTCCCTGAATTTCTGCAATAACTTCTGATCTTTCTGCCTGTACTGCTCTCTCCAATTTACTCTCCATTCTAACCCTAAATTATCTAATGGCAGGTTGCAATAATGTCAGCTCTCTAAGAACCTTGACTATTTCCCTACGACCGAGAGAAGGATGTCCAAATGTCTCAGCATGGCATTTAATCTGGCCCCAACTTACTTTTCAAATTCGTGTACCTATAAACCAGCCAAAATGAATATGCCCAGCTTTATACATTCCCATCTCCACACCTTTGTACATAACTGTCTTTTTGTTGTTGTTGTTCCCCTGGAAACTTTTCTTCTCCCCAAACAAAATCTTGGGGAAAAAAAGAAGTCCTTATGTTTAAAAATACAATTCAAACTTCAAGGTCCTGCTCCCACACAGGAAGCTTTCCTGCAGTCCCTCAGATCTCTCCTTTCTATGCTCACCACACTCCACCTGTCCCTTGTAACACAACATTCTGCCCTACTTATTATTTATGCTTTCTTTCCCCTGAGTTTCATAAGGTCCTTGAAGGCAGGAACCATGTCTTTTGTTCAGTGACCAGTGAAGCACATAAGGGGGGGAAAAGGTAGATGAAGAGAAGATGAAGAGGGGAAGAAGAAGAAATGAGAAAATGGTAGGAGCACATGGTGAGGGGGAAAGTTCAGTTTTAAAGTGTCCTTAGTCATTCAGAAACTTTTGGCTGAAGCTAGATCCTCAACTATACCATTTTCTTTCCAGAACAATTCTGAGAAACTGAATAGCTGTACAAATTTTCTTTTGTCTTGCCAACAGTATACCTCCCTTTCTTCTTGTTCTCTATGTCGCTATTGAGTCGAATATATCTATATCTATATATATCTTCCATGTGATAAGGGCAACAGCACATTGTGGTCACTCTTTTAATACTGAAACAGGCTCAAGTCCCTTTACACTCACCAAATCTCCTTTGACTTTAAATCTAGCTCAACAAAGAAGCCTCTCGACTGCTCCAGGAACCTGGGCTGACGCACCTCACAAGTGCCCTGCTTCATTTCTCTAGACCACCTCAAATTCCTTTCTTACACCTCCGAAAAGTTTCTCTGCCTCAATTTCTCCCTGAAATGAGTTTCCTGGAAAGAAGTCACATGATAGGAACAAAAGACACAAAGCTATATCATCTGACTATATATTACCACTATCGTAAATCTTTGTCAAAAGGAAGCTTGTGCTTCAGTTTCCTATTTATAATCCTTGAGAGAATAAGTGATGCCAAGTCACAAAAACCTGTAACACTTTGCTTCCCATTTCTCTACTGCTATTCTATGTATAACTTTCTTTAGAAATAGTTGACTTCAGAGCTTTTGCCAGTTACTAACCCTTCAAAATAAGAACTTAATGTGAAATCCTTTAAATGAGCTGGTAGACATCAAATACTCAAAAGTCCAAATTACCTAGACTGGTAGAGGTTAATATTCTGCATTAAACAGAGGCAGAAAGTATCAATTTTGTACTCTGATTATGCCTGCCAAAGAACTGAGTCAAATAAACACATAAAACATTATAGATGAGGGCACAGGGTAGGAACAGCATCACAGTTATTGAGTAAGGTCTAAGAAGTGAGCAAATGTAGGTGTGTCCAAACCTCATTTCACCTCTACGTACTTCTATGTGGACCTTTAACTCTCCTTCTCCAGTGTAGAGCTGACTGAGAAAGAACCTTTTAATATTTCATTCTATTTATAATTTTTATAGCCACATAACCACTAAGGGCTATGCTACTGAGAGGGTATGTGGCAGTAACCCAAGTAAGTATCTGGGATTACTAGAAAAATAATTAGAGGAAAACAGTTAAGTATCAATTTAAGATTTTCATTAACCTTGTTTTCTACTCTGTTGGTTTATCAAATTAGTTCACTCTGAAAAACGGAAAGTCCATCAAATGCTCATTCTATATAGGTGAGGGAACAGGTCTAGAATAGTTACTCAATTAAGGTTAAAAGGCTAGTCAGTCACAGAGATAGGATCAGGACACCACTCTTAAGCCTTTCCATTACATACCTCAATCTTCAGAGAAAGAGCCTGAAATACCAGGCTTCATTACTCAGAGCATTTAGACACACCAGAGGTTAAATCAACTACTCTAAGAAAGATGATCCATCTTATGCTCTGCCCTTTGCTATAAAGTAATCCCTAAGTGAGTCCAATAAAGATGCTATAAGACACCCCTTGAAAAGTAAAGAGCCTTTCAGTGCTTTGTCAGATTTCTTTCTATTTGGATTCCTAAATGGTGGGCAAGCGATTTCAACTATGTGTGGGGTCCTAATATGATATTACTGGTCGTAGCATGAGTATTACTTATAAATTTTATACTCTCCAGTAAAAGCAATATATGAAAGCAAAACTCAATCCTGGTCCACAATGACTCTGAAATAAGATAGGAGAGAAAAAGCTTGAGAGTCAAAACACAAGAATTATAGCCATTTAAAAACATTTAAAAGGCAGGTTTAAATATATTATCAAGAGTTCAGTTATTATAACAAACAAGTTGAAAAGATCTATGTCTCAAAAAGTATTGACTTGTGTCATAGTTAAAACAAATTGCTCAAGTGATGGCATTCCTTTTTACTCTTAAGGAGCTTAACTTACCCATATGTGAAACAGAAACGGCAGACTTTCATATCATATCTTCAGATATGTGGCAATACACCATAATGTTACTGGCAACCTGCTGGAAAAGCTCTTATTAAGAGCACAGTAAATAACAGTCAATGACACTGGTAATTTCTTATAAAAATATAAAAGCAAATGAGAGCAGAGACTTGAACAGATGTTTGTACAGCAGTGTTCATAATGACACTGTTCACAACCAAAAGGTGGAAACACCCAAATGTCCACTGACAGATAAATGGCGAAACAAAATGTGGTCTATACATATAATGGAATATTATTCAGCCTCAAAAAAAAATGAAATTTTGATATATGGTACATCATAATGAAAACATTATGCTAAGTAAAACAAGCCAGATTCAAAAGAACAAATATTATATGATTCTACATATATGAGACACCTAGTAGAAGAGTCAAATTCTTACAAACAGAAAGCAGAATAGTGTTTACTTGCGGGCTGGGAGACAAGGGATGGGAAATTACTGTTTAATGGGTACGAAGTTTCAGTTTGGGATGATTAAAAAGTTCTGAGGTGCACAGTGGTGGCAGCTGAGTAAAATGTGAATGAACTTAATGCCACTGAATTATATGCTTAAAAGTGGTTAAAATGGTAAATATTATGTTATGTATATTTTACCACACCAAAAAAAAGAAAATGAGAAATACTAAGTGGCGAGTTCTTTTATGATTTTGACCCATATGACATGCTCAAAAACGTGCAAACAAAAAACAGTATCAGCCACAGCATTAGAAATATTATTTCTAATAATAATTATACACCACCAAATAAAAACAGACTTGGGTTCATCAACCCAAGCCATTTATCCTCTGTTTATTACTAAAATAATTCATGTCCACCATGATAATGAATGACATATTTAAATTAAGTACAAGTTCCAAACAAACATACAGAAAAGGAGAAATCGAAGCAACAGAATGGTGTCAGCACATTCACACAGCAACCATCTGTTGACATTACCATCCTCTCAATCCAAAGGACCAAAATCATGTGAGAGGCCTGGGCGCTCCACCTTCGTTGTGAAGTCCTACTTTCATGTCATAGGGCACTTCTGGAAGGAAGTTCTGCGATGGCCAGCTCTAAGCACTTGCAGATTTCCTACTAGTCCTATGCAGGAAGTCATTCTTGGGTCTCACCTGCATCAATTCCTGTTATGAGGCCAGGAGGGTGGTGAGTTGAAATCCAGTTCCAGGGAGTGATGTCAACTTGATTGAACTGGTGACCTGCTCCCCATCCTGGTGTTGTTGCAGCCCTTCAGCTGGGGTTCAGGTTATAAGGGAACCGAAAAGGAAAAAGGGGGAGTAGGATAAGAGCAAAAGGAAAAATGCTTGCAGATTTCCTTTGTTTCACTAAATCATTTTCTGCTCTCAATGAATTTGATAGGATGACCTGGCCAATGGCAGATGGAAGCTGTACAGATGCTCTTGGAATAGGGGTGGGCTCTCACACGTATCTCAAAAACACAAAGGCTTAAAACATACAGAAAGCTTTCGTTATTTCTGGTGGCACCTAACTTGGAAATAATGCCTTATTCTCTCTTCTTTGGATAAAGGTAAAAAAAGACATTAACACTTTTAAAACACTTGTAAATTGTTGTAAACAGTGCGTGACTAAATGAGTTATCTTAGCAACATGAAGAAATAGCAAATACAAATGTTGGAGACATGTAAATACTCATATTCTTTCTACATACTGTCAAGTAGATTAGGAGGTCAACTCTGAAAATACCAGCACTACAAGTAACAAGATGGGATTGCCTTTTGATTCCATTTAAATGAGATCCTTTGGTTCTCAGTACACTCAGCCAACAACCTCAAAGAAAGTCAAGGATAGGAAGCAGCAGAAACTGCTAGCATTCCAAGATGAAGGGATGAGAGGCTTTTCTACAAGGAAAAAAAAAAAAAGAAAAATCTTCAGGAATTAAATGAAGGAGAGATTTAAATTTTTACCACATTTATTTTACATCATGATTTCTTAGTCATTAAGTTGATACAATTTGGGTAAATAAATACTCCCTTTCCTTTTTTGTTGCATATGTATTAGTAGGGGTAGGAAGAAGAGGATAAGAGGGAATAAGGAAAGGGTTTAGGAAGTGGAAAGATAAGGCTGAAGAGAGAGACAGAGTGAGTATTCATATGAACCCTTCGGTAAGCAGTATCAACCAAACACGTATAAAGTTAACATCATGAAGTTTTTCCTTCTCATGTGGACTTCTGAAGGCGAGAAACGATTTGGGACCACATTCGACATATATCAGTTATATGGCATCATGATCCATGTTTCCTATCAAACGTGACGTGTATATTCTTTTTTCCTCACTTTTTAGGTTTCACAGATGACATCATTCATGAAGCCAATATTAATTTGATCATAAAAACCAATCCTGGTTAGCAGAAAACATGGTTAGCTGCCATGTAAAGGTCCTCCTTTCAAGCAATGCTTAATTCTACACTTGAAGTTTCTTATCAGGGGAAGTTCTTGGAGGGCATTCCTTTTCAGTGGGGTTTACAACTCATCTGCAGCACTAAATGCAGATAAAATAAAGATTGTACATAACAGCCCCTTGCAAGTGCAGCCAATATCTTGTCCAGACATTAGTTATAAAGGAATTACTCTCTTTAGGCCTTTTTCTTCCCCCATTTCCTCTAAGGTCTTTATCCCAATGCTTTGGTGCTTCGTAAGTGCCTGTGAGGCAGAGCTGCCTCTGTGCTAGAGACGACTGTCCCAGAAAGGTTCAGAGTGTGTGCAGACAACCCTGCGCTGTGTTCATCTCATCAGTTCTGCCCAATCCACAGGAGTAAAAAATGGATGAGATTTGATATCTTCAACACCTGCAACTCCAGCACCAAGACGCTCCACGGGGTTGAACTGCAAAAGCTAAAAAACAGGATTTAGTGACTAAGAGGAATCCAACAAATGAATCAAAGGAAAACGAAAATATATGCAAGAACTTCTAAATTCAACCCCAGTGACAAATGGACTTAAAAACCAACTGACTACATTTCCCTGAAGGGAAGCTATGTCTCCCCATCACTCTAGCTGTGAGGTGATGAGGGACATCTGAGTTTATGGCTTTTCAACTGATTTGAAACACGACCTTGAGTAACTCACTTTCTTTCTGTCATCCTCATGTAGTATAATAGGAGAGTTACACTTATCAATTTCCTATTCCAAAAGTACAATGTGACATTAATTTGATATTGTGCCAAATTCTGAGAGGTCCAGTTACTCCTTTCATGACTAAAAAGCTTCAAAGGCACAGTAAGTCTTTCAACCCCTAGTGAAATAAATATGCACTGGGACTAAGCTTTACCTAAAGTCTGAATTAGTCAATTCTTATTCCAAAATCACTTTCTTGGAATAGCTGACTCACATGAAATAACTAGATCCACTGAGTAAAACATGTTTGAGTTCTTCATTATTAGGAATTGTGTATAAATAAGTTAATACTATTATATGCAACAGAATTGTTGAGTGTAGGAAAATAGAAGTAGTCATAAACAATTTTAGTATACCCTAGGCATGCTAGAAAAATGTGTCTTGAGACAGTCATGCATCCTCAAGTTTTTGTTTCAACAGCCTTGCTTAGGGATAATTTATATAGTATAAAATTTACCTATTGTAAATGTACAATTCAATGATTCTTAGTAAATTTAAAGAGTTGTAGAACCATTACCACTATCCAGTTTTAGAACACTTTGATCACCCTAAAAAGTTTCCTCATGCTGTCTGCAGTTAATCCTCACTTCCATCTCCAGCCCTAGGCAACCAGTGATCTGCTTTCTGTCTCCATAAACTTGCCCTTCCTGGATAATTTATGTCAATGGAATCATAAAATATGTTGTCTTTTGCAGCTGCTTTCTTTCACTTTGCATAATGTTATTGAGATTCACCTATGCTGTAGCAGATATCAACAATCCATTCCTTTTTATTTATGAATAACATTCCACTGTTTGGATATAACACATTTTATTAATCTATTCACTATATAATAGACATAAGGACTTTCCAGTTTGAGATTATAATGAATAAAATTGCTATTAACATGCACATATGTGTCTTTGTGTGGCCATATGTTTTCATTTCTCTTATGGACATTCCTATGAGTGGAACTGCTAAGTCATGTGGTAAGTTTATGTTTAGCTTTTTAAGAAACTGCCAAACTTTTCTGAAGTAGCTGTGCCATTTTACATTCTCACCAGCAATGTATGAGGGTTCCAGTTTCTCTGCATCCTTAACAACACCTGATACTGTCTATCTTTTTGATTACAGCCTTTCTAGTGGGCATTAGTGGTCTCATATTATGGTGTTAATGTGCACTCCCTAATGACTAATGATAGGCGCAACTTTTCATGTCCTTATTAGCTTCCTTGGTGAGTCTTTACTGCTTTTATAATAAGTTGTCTACTTGTTGATTTATAAGAGTTCTTTATACAGTTTGAATACAGGTCCTTTATCAGTTCCATGATTCGCAAATATTTCTCCCCGTCTTTGGCTTGTTTTTTCATTTTCTTACTAATGTTATCCAGTGCAAAAGTTTTAAATTTTAATAAAGCCCACCTTACCAATTTTTTTCTTTTTGGTGCCATACCTAATAACATCTTTGCCTAACCCAAGGTCATGAAGATTTTCAATGTTTTCTTCTACAGTTCTTACAGTTTTAGCTCCCATAGGTCTATGAGCTATTCTGAGTTACGTTTACATATGGTACGAAGTAAGGGTCTTAGTTCGTTTTGGTTTTAGCATGTAATTATTTAATTTTCCCAGTATCTTTTGTTGAGAAGACTTTTTTCATCATCAAATTATCTTGGCATCTTTATTAAAAATAAATTGACCATAAACATATGGGTTTATTCCCAGAGTCTCAATTTCAATCCATTCAGCTATATGCCTATCTTTGCTCTAATAACACAGTAACTAAATAATTACACTGAGTGTGGATATCAGGTAGTGTAAGTCCTCCAACTTTGTTCCCTTTCAAAATTGTTTTGGATATTCTAGGTCCCCTCCCTTTTCATATGCATTTTGGAGTCGGCTTAACGTTTCCCAATTTTACTCATCTTTTCAAAGATCCAACTTCACTTTTATTTTTCTCTTTTCTATTTCATTGATTTCTGTCTACTTTCAATTTACTTTCCTTTTTATAATTTCTCTAGTTTCTTAAGGTGCTAGGTGAGATTTTCGAGGCCTTTCTTCTTTACCGATGTTGAAACTTGTTTCATAGCACATCATATGATCTATATAGGAGAATGTTCCATGTGCATGTGATAAGAATGTATTCTGCAATCACTGTGTTCTATATATGTCCGTTAGAGTTGTTTGATAATGTTTGAGTCTTCTCCATATCTTTGCTGATTATCTATTGATTATCAAGAACAGGTATTGAAGCTTCCATTTATTATTATTGGATTGCCTATTTTTCCCTGCAATTTGGTCAGATTTTGCTTCATATGTTTTGAAGCTGTTATTAGAGCAACACAACTATATTTGTTATATCTTTCTATGTATTGACCATTTTACCATTACGAAACATCTGTCTTAGTCTCTAGTAAGTTTCTTGTCTTGATATCTATTTTGTCTGGTATTTAATATAGCCACTCCTGCTCTTCTTTGGTTACTGTTTGTATGGTTTGTCTTTTCCTATCCTTTTTCTTTCAACTTATTTGTGTCTTTGAATTTAAGGTGTGTCTCTCATACACAAAAGATATGAGTCTTACTTTTACTATCCAGTTTAACAACTTCTGCCTTTTGTTTGGTATATTTAGACTTTCACATTGAATGTAATTATTGATATGGTGGGTTTACATTTGCTGTTTACTACTTCTTTTCGACATCTACTGTCTTTTTTCTATTTTACTGCCTTTTTAGTGTCAAATACTTTTTACTGTACTATTTCGAATCCTCTATTAATTTTATTTTACTATTTTTAGTGGTTGCTGTAAAGATTACAATATACACTTTATATATCTACTTCAGTTTAATACTAACTTAATTCCAATGAAATGTAGAAACTCTGCTTCACCACAGCTCCATTCCTTCTGCCCTGTGTCTATTATTGTCACATATATGTTACATCTGTATATATTATAAACCCAACAGTACAGTGTTTTAATTATTGCTTGATACAATCTTACGAGTTTTTTTAAAGTTCAGGAGAAAAATGAGAAAAATGTATTTAGTCTTTTCTGTTAACTCATTTTTAACATTCTAGGGCTCTTCATTTTTCTCCTATAGATTTGAGTTACCAAATGATGTTGTTTCCCTTCATCCTGAAGAACTTTCTGCATTATTTCTTCTAAGGCAGGTCTGCTAGCAATGAGTTTTCTGTCTTTACTTGGGAATTTACTTTTTAATTTTTGATGGATAATTATGCTGGATATAGAATTCTTGGTTGACAGTCATTTCTTTTCAGTATTTTGAATATGTTGTTTCACTGTCTTCTGTCTTTGCTTTTTTCTTTTTTATTGAGTTATCATTGACATACTAAATTGTTCAGGTGTAAAACATAATGATTTGACATCTGTAGATTTTGTGAAATGATCACTGCAGTAAGTCTAGTGAACACTGTCTTCCACTGTTTTTGAAGAGAAGTGTGATATTAATGTTTCCTTGTATATGAGTTGTTTTCCTTTTGCTGCTTGCAAAATTTTCCTCTTTGATTTTGTCTTTTGGTTTGGCTATAATACGTCTAGACATGGATCTCCGTGTTTTATTTGTATTTACTTAAGGTCCACTGAGTTTCTTGGCTGCATATCAATATTTTTTCATCAAATTTAAGACATTTTCAGTCATTATTTCCTCAAACATTTTTTGCTGCCCCTTTCCCTCTTTCTTCTCCTTCTGGCACTCCCATTGTATATATACTGATATATTTGATATTGTCTCACAGGCTTCTGTAACCCTGTTCATGTCTCTTCAATTTTTTACATCTGTTTTTCAGACTGAATAATTTCTATTGTTCTATCTTCATGTACTTTGATTCTTCCTTCATCGTCTCAAATTTGCTGTTGAGATACTCTAACAAATGTTTCCCCTAGCCAATTCTTCATTTTGATTACTGTAGTTTTCAACCTGAGAATTTCTTTGTTTCTTTTTAAAATATATAATTTTTATCTCCTTATTGAGAATCTCTATTTGTTGATTCATTATCGTCTTACTTCCTTTCATTTTTTTAAGCATGGTTTCCCTTATTTCTTTGAACATATTTATAACAACTACTTTGAAGTCTTTGTTAAATCCAAAATATGGTGACACTTTCAGAGACAATTTCTATTGACAGCTTTTTTCCCTGTATATTGATCATACTTTTTTTGTTTCTGTGCATATCTTATATTTTGCTGGAAAAGGGACATGTTAGAGAATACATTTTAGTAACTCTGGAGTCTGATTTTCTTCCAATGAGGACTATTATTATTGCTGTTAGATGGTTTGTTTTTTGCTTAGTAACCTGTTTCACCTAAATCTGTGAATCTGCTTCCTCTACCCTATTGTAATAAGCAGCTGTTGATATCTCCGCTTATTTTCTTTCTTGTTTTTGTTTTTAAGCTTGACTTCCTACGGTTCACTTCTGCATCTGTGTAGCTTAGTGGTCAACCAGTGATTGAAAAGAGAGGGTATTCAAATACAACAAAGTAGGCTAGTATATACAATGGGGTGAAGAAAGTATCTTCGATATGTGGTATTGGCAAAACTGGACAGATACATACAAAAAATGAAACTGGATCACTTTCTTATGCCATTTCCAAAAATAATCTCAAAATAGATTACCTTAAATGTGAAGCCTAAAACTACAAAATTCCTAAAAGAAACACAGGCAGTAAACTCTTTTGACAGTGCTCTTAGCAATATCTTTTTGGATATGTCTCCTGGGGCAACAACAAAATAATAAACAAATGGGACTACAAAGTTTTTGCATAGCAAAGGAAACCATCAACAAAACAAAAAGGAACTTAGTGAATGGGAGAATAAATTCACAAATGATACATCCAATAAGGAGTTCAGATCCAAAATATATTAGAAATTCATACAACTTAACACACCCATATAAAAAAAAAACCATCCCATTAAAAAATGGGCAGAGGAACTAAATAGACATTTTTCTCAAGAAGACATACAGATGGCCAACAGACATATCAAAAGATGCTCAACATCATCAGAGAAATACAAATCAAAACCACAATGAGACATCATCTCACACCCATCAAGAGTGGAGATCATCAAAAAATCAACAAATATCAAGTGCTGGCAAGGATATGGAGAAAAAGGAAGCCCTGTACACTGTTAGTGGGATTGTAAATTGGTGCAGCCACTATGGAAAACAGTATGGAGATTCCTCAAAGAAATTAAAAACAGAGCTTCCCTACAATCCAGCAATTCCACTTCTGGGTATTTATCCAAAGAAAACAAAAACACAAATTTGAAATAATATATGCACCCCTATGTTCACTGCAGCATTACTTACAACAGCCAAGCTATGAAAGCATCTATGTGTCCACTGACAGATGAATGGATAAAGAAAATGTGGTGTGTATGTATACAATGGAATATTACTCAGCAATAAAAAAGAATAAAATCTTGCCATTTGTGACAACATGGATGGACCTAGAGGGTATAATACTAAGTGAAATAAGTCAGACAATGAAAGATAAATTCCATATGATTTCACTTATATGTGAAATCTAAAACAAACAAACAATAAAACCAAATGCATAAACAAAACAGAAAAAGACCCATAGATATAGAGAACAAACTGATGGTTGCCTAAGGGGAGGAAAGTGGGAGGCGGGGACAAATATCTTGGCCACTAAAGCTTACATGGGTAGGAGAACACAGTCAAAACTTAGGCCACTTTCAAGTATGCCCTGGTTTTTACTTCCCACTGAGACCTTTCCCTGTTCCTATGCAAATTCACGAAGCTTCAAGGTGTGTCCTCACACCATGCCCCAATCTGACAGAACCCTCATAATTGACCAAGCAGGGAGGAGAGAATGGGAGCAACCCCAGGTAAGGATGCCACAGAGTCCCACTGTTCTTTCCCACAGTTCCACTGATTTTTAAGCACAAACACTTTTCAGATTGTTGTATCCCTCTAATCAATTTTCACAACACTGAGATGGTTGTTTTTGACAATTCTGTCTAACTGTATAATTTCCTTTTTGAGAAGAGAATTTTCCAACTTTCTCATATGACTATACCATTCAAATTTGAGAATATTCCCATAGCAAATAATTTTTTTCCATGGAATTCAGCCAACCGTAACTGAAATACTTAAATAATTTCTTTGCATTAATGGTTTTATACATAGAGGAAATCTCACTATTCAAATTTAACCATGACTTCTATTTCTTCTCTTATTTCCTTTATTTCTATTTTTCTTTTATTCATGGTTCATTCATTCAATTATTTGTATGAAAAAATATCAATTGTTTTCCTATACTATGTCACCTGGATCATCAGCTATTGCCTCATTCTTAACATTAGCAGTCCTACGTATGATTCAATTATTGTATGTCATGGACCTTCAATACTGTCCTAGCAATAATAATAATACAAAACATTTATGTGACACTTGTTGTGTGCCAGGTAATTCTAAGTGCTTAATATAAGTTAATTCATTTAACTCACAACAAGTCTATGAATAGCTACTATTATTTCTTTTTTTATAGATGAGAAAACAGAGACTCAGAGAAATTCAACAACTTGTTTTAAGATCATACAAGTAGGAAACAGAAAGACAAAGTCTGAACCTAGGCACTACGGCTCCAGAATCCATGCTCTTAACCACATGTTACACTACCTCATGAGTGTGTGATTTGAGGATGCCAAGAATCTACTACTTCACTTTGATATTACCAAATCCACAAGGGGAGCGAAGCATATGCTTCAAAAGACAACACTCACAGTCTTTTCACTTGAAATCATTGTATCTAGCATTCAAAATGACTAATGTTTATTAAAGCTAACTGCTCAAAGAATTTTTCTATTAGAAGTTACTAAAATGTGTTAAGAGAAAAGCTATTATAAATCATAAGAATATTCTAAATGTATCAAATGCATTTTCAAAATCAGACAATTTCTGTCTACTAATTGAAATGTGGATGGCATCAGGCATTTTAATATAAATCTAAAATATCAAATATTGGAAAGAATTAACTATAACGATAGCATATTTTGTTGATATTTCAGGAAACATATACGTTCTTTCTTCTTTGTTACAAGTGGCTTTTCCACCCCCTTTCTAAAAACATGACCTCATCATGAAATGTCAATTAACATTCATATTTTGATTTTTACTATAGTCAATTTACTTAGCTCATGGACTCCCCTATAAATTTGCAAGTGTAAATCTATAGGCAAAAGTATCATTTACTCATGACTACCTTGCATATTTTGCCATTTTAAATACTACACCAGACCTCAAGAGAGATCGCGCAAAGATTCTACTGCTTAAGAGAATATGTCAATCAGTGGCAAATCCAAGACAGTCACTGCCAACCTCTTTTCTGCTGAAGCTGAGCAATAAAGCCACAGAAATTTGTTTTGAAGGGTTTTTTTCTCATATAGCTTAACAAAGTAACTATGTCATAATTAACTAAATGTACACTGGGAAGTACAAACATACATGCTCTGAGGATTTGCAAAATATAAATATCTTTTTTTAAAATTGCATTTAAAATCTAACTATGTTTACTTTAGCATGGTGGGTGACTTGACTGAGATGACTGACCCTTGGGTCCAGGGGATTATGAAATCTAAGAAGCGAGGAGCTGACAGACCAAAGAGGGGAAAAATCTCCCCAAACCAGAATAATGATCTCCATAGAAGTCATTTTGTGATTTTTTTAAAATGACCTCTATGACTTGTGAGGTAGTGGAAGAGGAAAAGTAAAAATGACGAATTGCTAATCATGCCAAGAGACCCCTTTTCCCTTTCCTGACGATGTTTCCTCAACATGAGTGGTAGTTTCCTTAGGCAGGCCAATGACAGAGTGCTGATTTACTACATAAGCTACACGTGTCTGTATTTGGGGATTTAACTTACCTTAAGCCTAGCCTCCTCTACAACATAATTTCTGATAAATACAGGAACAGCAAACCTTTATAAATTGATGCAGAAAATTCTATTCTCAGTGCTACATAATAATGACTGCTTCTTTAAGGAAGAGAAACAAAAAATGGCAGCTGCTAGCCCTCCTTTAATTATTCACCAAAAAAATACTTTGAATTTACCTTTTTGTGCCACAACAAGTAAGATAAAATCAAATGAGTAGCTGTCTTTTTTCTCATTAGAATGAAATGTTTTATATGTGTTTGCATTATCTCTCAATCCTTTTGCAAAGTGCTCAGGGTAGTCTCATCCCAGTCATTTCCAACTTGATTATGTTTCTTTATATTTTACAAATTCTGGGAAAATTAATGTTCATGAAGCACCATTCTGATCCTTTCACTCTTCTGCACAGAAACGCCATATTTTACTGAATTAAATCCTAGCACTCTATCCTGGCATTCATGATACTAGAACCGCATGAGAGAATCCCAATTTATCTTTTCACACTCAATTACGACCATTACTCATCCCTATATTCATCCCTCTACTCTAAATTTAAAAATTTTTTGATTTCCAAAATTGAGTCTTTCAGAATCCTTCCTGTGTTGAAATGTTCATTCCACCTAGCTATCCCCAGACATCCAACCCTGTCATGACAAAAATCTGTCTAAAGCTCCACAAGAATAACACCCACTACACAAAAACTTTCCTTACACTACCACCACTGCATCAACGGTTACCCCTCAGCATTTTCTTTGATTAAAAAATAATTTATGTTTCAGTAAACAAAAACTTTAGTTCTTAGTCTTTTTAAAATAACTTTTCCCTTTATATTCCTTTTATATTCCCAGGTTTGACAATTACTGCTGATTTGCTGTGAGCTTGTACACACAACGCTGACAACCCTCAGGGTACTCACCAAATGCACTATTCAAAACTAGAGAGGCAATTTAAATGTTAGGAATCAATATAAAAAGCTCACCAGAGTTCCAAGCCTACCTCTGGGATACCGAACTTTAATAATCAATAGTCTCTTTCTTCAAAGCCACCAGAAATGCACTAACTGACACCAATGCCCAAGTTCCATTCATGGATGAAGCTAGGAGGAATCGAACTGGGCAAGCTTTCCCACCACTTCCCTCCTAAGCAACATGAGCAGCCACTCCTAAGTTGGTAAATATAAATTAAAGACGGAAAATAGTCATACATGGTTACAAAATGTAGTAGCAAAAATAGAGCAGCACCAGGCAAGCTAAAAGTAGTGCTTAAATCTCACACCTACGCAAATATATGGAATTGACTAAACACTACCCGGATTTTCAAAGGAAAAAATTTTCATACCAATAAGCTTTAACTGTTTTCTCTGACCTCAACAACACTTAGATAAGAGCAGAATCCCAAAGATATACAGTATTGGTACTGACTTTGTAATTAGTAATGGGTCTTTCTTGCCCAAAACTAATTTCTTTAAGGTTTTGGAATTGTGGGTTCTGCTAATTTGATATACTTAGCCAATAGGACAATTAAATTACCTGTTGAATGAGTGAGCGAGCCTCTTCAGAGACACATTCTGGCATGTTCAAAGTAGTGTGAGTATTTATTCCTGCTGGATGGCACTCAACCAGAGTCTGAAACAATCAACCAGGTACACTTCTTATCTCAAATAACATCATATTCAGTTCTATCACAGGATTTATGAACAGCGAGTACACAGAGCTCAATGACCATCTTAACCAGAAGTGTCGTAATCAACACAGTACCACCTAAGCAGGGCTTAGGACAAGGGCTCTGAGCCTATGGAGTGAAGGCAATCAGCGAAATCACATCATAAGCTTATGCTTCTAGACCTTTTCCCTTACAAAGAAAATGGCTCATAATATGAAAGCTAACATTATACATGAAAACTAAAAAGGGGCTTGATATCTCTAAAAATTTTTAATGTTATTAAAAACCTTCAAAGATTAAAATCTGTTAATAATAATACT
The DNA here is from genome assembly GCA_028627145.1 of Eidolon dupreanum. Taxonomy (NCBI): domain Eukaryota; kingdom Metazoa; phylum Chordata; class Mammalia; order Chiroptera; family Pteropodidae; genus Eidolon; species Eidolon dupreanum. The sequence continues at coordinate 12,440,002 of CM053517.1, forward strand.
TTATATATGTATTGCACTTTATGGTTTAAATGTATGTATAAGTGATTTGTGAATTCGACAACAATCTTGGGAGTTCAGTATTACCGATATTTAAGGCAGAAGACTACTTAAAAAAGTCTGACTGCTTGTCTCCTCTATTTTCTCCCCAGGAGACAATCTGCACAATACTCTATTAAAGTCTATTAGCCTCAAACATCTTACTTAAAAGTTATTGATCAGAGAGTATAAATTCTGTCCTTAAGCTAGAACAGATAGGAAAAATTCACAGTTTGAGAAAAAAGATGTTACTTTTAATATCTACATTAATTTTCTAAAATGAGAATTCCCTCCTGACTTCAGAAGAGATGTTTAAAACATCCAGAGAATTCTAACACATCCTGACTTGAGCCTTACA
>CM053517.1:12440895-12474768 GCA_028627145.1 Eidolon dupreanum
CCTATATGTGCAGTCTCCAGGATGAAATGACAGAATCCGCAGGCTCCGTGAGCGCAGTGGGGCTACAGGCATTTAGCAAAGCGACTGGGGAAGAGCTATTCCCCCGAGCGACAAACAAATTCTCAGATTCTTCCCATAAAAAACTCAAAAAGAGATGGTAATAGCAAAGAATCCTGGATTTTTATCTCTGAGTCAAAGAAATGTATTGACAGGGCTCTAGCTACATTATTACTGTTTGAGCCTGGCTGGGTACTACTCAGCTTCTGTGAAAATGAGGACAGCCAGACCTCTAACATTCTTTCTACCTGTAATTTTATGATCCTGAAAGTGTTTTCAAAAGCACTCATGAGCCTTTCTCATAACTTCTTTTCCCTCCATTAACCTAAGATGCCCAAAGAGTGGGATTATGCTAAAATGAGCCGGCACTCCTCACTCTTCCCCTTCCTCCTTTCTAGACACAGCCACTCTTCCCTTTCCCTGAGAGACCCAGTGGCAAGCGAAATGAATCAGTGTCATCAAAACTAACCATTAGCATCTTTTAATGCCATGGAGACACAGAATCAGCTCCAGATTAGATTTCAAATCATCCAGAATTTTTTAAGGACACCAAACGTGTGAGAACGGTTTAGCAAAATTCTACACGTCTATCTTTAGCAACATCAATTCTCATATTCTAGTACAATACACAGCCTTCCTGATTCATACTAATGATTTAAACTATTTTATTTCACATGTGAATAAACGAGTTTGCATAAAACAATAAAGATACCACAACATAAAATGTGTTTTGCCTACCTTAGTTTTACTCATGTTTAACACCTCAGAGAACTCTTCAATAAGCCAGGTTATTTTTCAGAAAAATAATGCTGCCTTGGTAACCTATATTGTCAAAGGGTTTGCTAAAACACAGAATAAGAGAGTTTTATAGTCCTTATGATAATCAGAGTTTACCAAGTCTCCCTCTTATAGCCAAAAATAATGTTAACCTGACCACAAAACTGCAACTTACAATAAGCCTCGCTCCTGAAAAGTAAAGGAGCATGAAAACAGAAAGCTTGGACTCAGGGAACCACAAAACATCTGTATCTATATGAGAAGTGAAGGGAAAGAAGCCAAGTACCCCCCCAGGCTCAAGAAAATCTGAAACACACTGGAGAGACCACGTGATCCCAGCATCACTGAAACCATGACAGCTACTTATGTATAGTCCCTGTCTTTTAGGACTATACAATTTAAACCACGTGGATCTGTCAAACACAAGGCTCAAAAATAACCAAAGACAATGCTAAAACTATGCTGGAAATGGTAAAGAAAAATGGAAAAAGCTAGAAAATGTGTCTCAAACTCAAGCTTTAAATGAACATCAACCTTTCTACTAAGATCTAAAGATGAATCATCTTGCATTTCAAGCAGCTGTGGTACCCTCAACATCCCAAATTCAGAATTCACTCTTCTTTAAAAGACATTACTACCACAAGGCTTGATAAAAAAGGGAATCTCATATTCCGATTTACTTCCTGATAGATTTATTGAGGCACACCTTCAAATCAGTGACATGACTGGTTTTTCCACTAAGGCAGACACACAGATCATCTCATCTTTCCACATACCTCTCTCTACTAACACTAATAATACAGCTACTCAAACCCATCCCAAAAATCTCCAGAGATAATTCCATAACCTCCTCTTGGTCGTAGTATGTTCTGTTGTTGCTATCTTCCTCCCAGTGTATGCTAAGAAATATATTAAGTTCAGATTTTTCTTAGATAAGACTTTCACATATAGAGAAATTCTATTTTAATTGAGAACAAGTATTTAAATTTTCTTCCTAAACTGTTCTCCTTAACTACACTTTTTTTTAAAATGAAATTGTAGAAGCCTCATTTCTTTCACTCTCAAAGTTATAGTAACTGTGGGAACTGTTATTAAGAGGTTATATAAAACTCAATGAAAAAGCAGCAACTGTTGCAAATAAGTGTTTATGTAACAGTCAAACCAACATTTCAATTCTAGAAGAATCTGTCACATAAATGACACGGCACTTTATCCAACTATCAGAATGGCAGAACAATTTTAAAGGCACAGACCTATACATAAAATAATAATCAGTAATAAGTATATTTTGGTGAGGGAGGATAAGTATCTTTTTCTAATGCCACAGGAATTTTTCCCCAAAATATTGTTTAAAAATTAACTTTAAATATCTGACCTTACGAATTCCAACTCTTTCTTTTGGAAAAGAAACATAACTAACAAAAGTACATTAGCTTTTGGAATAAAAGAGAGATCTTCAGTGAACAAGACAATATAAAAATTAAGTTACTTCTTATAAACCTTAAAATTAAATACCATGTATACTTTTATAGTGTCATAAAAAAAGCTAGAGTGAATTTTCCATGAAGTGTGTAAGTATTCAATAAGATTGCAAATGCTGTTATAAATGATCAAAATTTTGTTAACTTTCTTCCAAGTGAGCCAGATTTCATTAATGGCCTTATGTAGGAGTAGAAAAAGGTTAAAAAAATAATAATAAAAAAACCTGATCTGTCATCAGTGGCATACTTGGACCAAGGAAAAGAACATCTTTCTTCTGCAATGAGCACCCACGCCTGCCAGAGCGTGGAAACATTATTCCCGTGCTCCTCCAGTCTTTCCTACAGCATCTGCTGCTAATTGAAAGGGACTAGAATTACAAAATTCTAGTCAATTTCTCTCACCAGCTCTTGCTGTGTATAAAGATTTTCTATGCAGGGGCTGAGCATTAGTCTTCCACTACAGCTGATGACTAAAGAGCAAAGAAAAAGAAACACAGAAGAAAGAAATTTTTTTGTATCCAACAAAATAAGGAACCAAACTGCAAGAAAAGGGACAGCTAAGCCTATCTTTTGTTAGCTTGGTAAATCACCATTCTTAAATACAACTATTCACCTTTAAAAATCTATTAATGTCCTAATTAACCAGTGGTATATGTTTTCTGTTTGGGTACTCTCCTTTTTAATATAAATCTTCAAAAGTAACTGTCAGTGTTATACCAATTATGTCTTTTATTTCTAGCTCCAAGACACAGTGCCTGGGACACAGGAGGCACTTAACAAACGCTTGTTGAATAAATATATCAATCTTGTGTTTGGTAGCACTGTTCATTCAAGGCATTCAAAGCACCTAACAAAGCCCTCATCACATTCATTTTCTTTTAAGTCCCATTAGTATAGAGATCTACATCAAGTCCTTTTGCACTTTTACACATGGTAAGCTACAAAGTTTCAAATGTTATCTAAAGCATACTCTGGCTGCTAGATGAAATGCAGGGTGAGAATGGAGGCCAGTCAGCTGACGACTACAGTGGCCCCAGGCAAGAGATGATGTTGGTTTGAAGTGGGGTACTGGAGGGACACCTTCCAGTGCTCCCCTCTGCAGGTCACTGGGACCACTTGTTCTGGCATGAAAGGCATATGGCAAGGAAAAAATGCTGAAAAGCCCTGAAAGCAAGAAGAAGACAGGATTAGGGGATAACTCAAGGTTTCTCCTGCCCCTTTTCAAAGAAATCCAGGCACACAATTACATCAAATGTGCTACAAACTTGTAAGCTGGTTTATCTGGATGCTGCTCTGGTAACATAATTAGTATCAGAAATTATGTTTAAATGTTATCAAAATCAAATTCATTTAAGTACACTACAGGACAACTATACTACCTAGTTTTCCCCCAAGGTATTCTTTCAGATATAGAGACATATTTTTACAGTTTCCACAAAGAGTAGACAAAATGTTTCAACTGAAATTAAAACTAAAAGCCGTATCAGCTATGAGAATAAAATTTCATTTTAATTGCAGGTTTGGATTGTTCCTCTAATACCTATAATCTAAATTAACAAAGTTTAGAAGTTTAAAGTTTAAAATAATCTGAAAGTGTTTAGAGAAACTGTGTATTTAAAATGAAGTAATTCAGAGAAGAAATTTACTTGCCTAAGGTCTCACAACGACTCCGTGCAGATCTTAATTCTCAGGGCGAGAAAATAACTAGAGCCTGGAATGTGCATTTCCTGGCCCAGGCTTTCAAATGGGCATTTTGCTCCTTTTTTAACAGAAAATGTTGGCTGCCCAATTAGCATTTCTGCATTCCATAAAGCCCTCCAACACTGTACTCAATTGATTATTCAAAAGCCATATTTGTACTGTTTAAACGTTCTCAGTATCACTTACTCCAGTTTGCTAGAGCATTATCCAGAGAAGGCCAAGGACAGAGGCTAGCACCCTCCAGAGAGGAGCGCCCATAGCAGCTGGACTCTGCTCTTCACCTCGGCCACAGGCGATGGGAGAGGTGTGCTGCTCCACCTTCCACACACGCGCTTTCTTGGCTCATCCCAGTCTCTTCCTGACACCACCACATTAATTCAGCTGGTTTTCAGGTAATTTAATTACCTGAAATCTTGAGCCTATTGCATTTATTATACATGGGGACTTAGATGTAAGTACAACACCACACTCAGCTACCTTGGGCTGGGCTTACAAAATACCAAATGCTGCTTTTCTCCTGCTACCCGGCTCTACATTTCTTCTAGTCGTGGTGACCTGGCAATCATGTTCTGAGCTTTCCTGCAACTATCTGCACAACTTTAGTCAAAACTCCTTGATTTAACTTGACTCAGCATTCCAGAGCCAAGAATTACTTGTTCAAGGGTTTATAGGTATCATTACACTGTTTTCTTGTGAGATAAAATAAGAAACACATAGCTCCCATATGACTTCTGGTTGACTGATTATAATTCTCGGCTCTATTCGATCTTGCTCACTCTCTCACCATGCACTTCTAGTACCAAAAACCAACAGCGTGCTCCATTTTCCATTGATCGCATTGCAACAACTCTATTTTGAACAGCCATTGGGTGTCACAGCGTTACCCAACCAAAGCCATTAAAGTGGATTGATGAGAAAAAGGCTAACTGAAAACTGTAAAACTGGCAGACACAGTGTGCATGCATGTTCCATGACAAGATTTTACACAGTACAGAAACTGATGATTTGGTCATCAAACTAGCTAGCCAACAGGTTTTTGCATAATGTTTAACTCAGCACTGCATCTTCTTAGTTAAAAGTAAGATATAGTTCACTTTCTTCTTTATAATATGGTGGTGAGAACAATTAACTGAAGAGTTGCTGAAAAATCAATTTAGACTTGAAAATTAAGAAGCATTACACTGCAGCTATCACTTAAAACTATAAGTATCTAGTCTGCTGTTCCCTTTCTAAAAAAAGTGTTTAAAACCGTAAAGAAAAGAGTCTGGAGTAAATAAGAGGTGAAAATTAACTTCCTTTTAATAATTCAAAGCTTGAGGTAAATCCCACACTCTCCAATATTAGGTAGCATTATGAAATACACAAAGATAATGTTTTCATACAAAAGAGGTGAAATACAGTATCAATTCTTTCACTACTTCTCACAGCTGAAGAATTTTTTTCTCTTCAGAAGGCTAATGTGTTACTCACTGAGGCGCCAAATAACAGAAACTGAATGCTTTGCTATTTCTCGGTCTCATTCCCATCACTACAGAACATCACATTTTGACCTGATGACAGGTATGATTTTAGAATGGGTCTGTTTCAATATGGAATGACCTTAATGCAGAGATGAAAGTGACTGGCCCATCACCTGTATCCTGTGCAGGTTCCAGGATACATCCTACCTAAGGATGGACCCTGAGGTTCCAGACCCTCAAGCCTACCTACATACAGCAATCCCTGAATCTTCGCTCCATCAGAAGGGCCTTGCCTGAACAAGGGAAGACCTAATATGGCCCTATACTTAGGGCACAAGCCTCTTCAATACACAGGGACTATACCAGGCAATTCTCAATATAAGATTTTCACTCTTCTATCATAAACTTGAAAAGTTACTGGTTCTCTCTTGAAAATACAGATTTAGTTTTTCTGACAATAGCGACTGATGGCAAAGGATTAAAAGTACTTGCTAATCATTCAAAGAAAACATTAAAACATTTACTATGTATAAGAGCGTTACTGTTGAAGTTTTGCTTAAGGGTAAATCAAACAAAAGAGTTACTGTTTGAAACATAATGTTTAAATATTAACCACAAATATTTTACTCTTTTAAAATTATTTCTAAAGCTGCCTCTTGCCTTTTTCTTCTTGCTCCTTTTGGCCGGGGGTGGGGGGGGGGGGACGGGGGGGACTACACCAGGGATATAGCCATATTTCCTGGTTATGTCATTATTATTTCAAAATATACATCTGTATTTGTTTGCTTTCTCTATCAACTTTGCATTCCTAAAATTAGATTCCATGTGCTTTATAAAGTTACCCAGGAATCCAAAATTCTCAGACCTAAATGATTCTTCTTTAAACAATCTGTTTACTGAAAATCTTGGCATTCAAACTTCACCCTACTCAAAAGCTGTCTTGGCTTTTTTCCTCTAAATAAAAATAAAAATTTTTACCATAAAGCCCTCATTTCTACATTATATACTTTGTGTATAAACTCTCTAAGTGAGTAAAAATAGATACTTACAAAGTCCTCCAAGTGAAATAATTCTTTTAACCCTAGACAAGAAATCAATATTTATGCTTGGGAGAAAAAAAATTCTTGCCTTCATAAGATGAACTTGAATTTTGACTAATTTGTATAAAATTTTGTCTAATGATGATTTGACATCTGTGATCTTTTTTATACTCAACAAATCTATTTTACTACTGGTAAATTAAGGACTAGCCAGTCTTAAATAACTTGCACAAGAGTTAATGACTGATATGGGACAAATACAGAGGTTTGATAATTTTCAATTCCATCTCAGTATTCTAAATTTTAAACTTATGACGACCTCATGGTATTTTAAACCACCCACGGTCTGAGTCCTAGATCTAATTATCAAATACATCGCTATTACACAGAGCACCATGCTTAAAAAATAACAAATTGTGTGTAAAACATGTTTATGGAAAAGGGCAGAAGAGACTACCCTCGAAAAATATATTCATGAACTATTTGATAAAGTCAGGCTAGAAGAGCAAAGGATGGTAGTAAATAAATGTCATGCTCTAAAACTGAATTTTACAGAGAGTTTTCAGCATGACTTTTCTATGTTTCACTTAGCCTGTCAGCTGTGAGCTATTTCCAAGTGTGAAACCACCTAAGAGAAGAAGCAAAGCTGTCATTTGATATGTGGGAGCGTGGAGATTAGGCTGCAGTAAAGAGCATTTTGGACTTCTTCAATTTACACACATATTCACCTAAATATTCTCAGGTCTGAAAAGTATTCAGTGAGAAATATCAATGTAAATTTCAAGCATTTATAAAGGCTTACAATGGGGTGGAAAATAAAGGTGAAGGATACGCACTGATAGGATACCATACCGACTTCTTAAGACTAGACAGGGAAACCTAACTGATGATATTTGCATAATAATTAATATATAAACAATTTTACTTGTCTTAGGTTGGATATTAAACTTTTAAATACAGTCTTCTGTATTTTATATGCCTAATATTATCAGTTCTATTTTCTGGCTGCTTTTCTGAGTAGATTGCTAAAAAAATACTGATATAATAAAAAATACTTTGATATTTTAGTTTTCCTTGAAAATGCTATAGCAAAAATTTATTCTATATTATGATATATAGTTCCAATGACAAAACACATAAAATCCTTTTAGTGCATGTGTGCCTGTGTACACAAATAGAAATAAAATCAGAGTAACTACAAGGAAGTCCTCTGGAGAAGAACAACAAATTTACTCCTGTTTTTGTTCTATAAACACAATAAAAAAAATAGGAGAACCTGTCTAAAAGTCTCCTAATATGGAAACTAGACTCTGTTATACATTATATCGTCATGCTATACAATCTATTCCTACTTTGGGGACTATTTCTTTGCTCTTTCTCTTTCTGAACTCCGTTCTGTATCTCTAGTATGAAAGGAACCCATTTACCATGAATGATGTTTATTTAAAATAAAACCTTTCTAGAGAATTGTCCTAGATAATCTAAGGATACAAAGTGAATCTAAAAGGAATGGCTTCTACTTTGAAAACAGGGCTGGGTTTGATCAGTGAATTCGTATTCTCAAGACCCTCTTGATGGGCCTGCAGCTGCAGCCATTTATTTGCTGGTTTTTTCACAGATGTAGACAGAGAATGCTCCATGGTTTTTGTCTTTTTGTTGTTGGATTTATTTTCTTTAATATAAAAAAGTGGCAATTTGTTTTTAAAGTTCTTCATTTTGTTGTAGAAACTTGTGACTGACTATTGGACATCCTTGCTGAAATGACTATGACTTTTTAAAATCTAAGATTGTAAAGTTGGGAGAAACTTAAATAACAGAAGGTGATCATTTGCATTACAAAATTTATCTATCTTGCTTTTCCCCTCAATTAGACCAAAACATGTTGATTCGCAGGTTTCTATGTGTGTGTTTTTTCTTTTTTAAACTTATTTATAGAGCAGAATAATGGCCCCCCTGCTAGTTTGGCATTTGCTCAAGTTTCTGTCCATGTATCGAATCTGTTACTGGAAATTTTTCTCAAAATATAAAGGCACATCATCCACAAGATAAAAAGATACACTGCTGATATTATAAAGAACAGAGCAGGTGGATAATGTTTTTAGGACAAATATGTGATAAGGATTCCCAGGAGGGTAGAGTGGTAGGGGTAGAGGTTGCACGCTGTTTAAACAGAAGTGAATCGCTCTCATCATAACCTTGTGACTTTACTTTCTAACCAAACATCAGATGCTTAACATGCTTTAGACTTACTTGGGCAATAATTCTAAGGTTAGAGTTGGGAAATGGGAGGGCAGGAGGGGAGGAGAAATACTTCAACACTTAGTGTTTTAAGAGTAGATCAAAAGAGGACTAAGTACTCTATGTCCCCATGTAGTCACTGATTTGTGATTTTTAGGCATTGAAATATTAGTATATTATCATTACTCCCATCCCCTTGAGAAGAGGAGGAAGGCCTACTTGTAGTTTTTATCAGTAGCGTTGCTGTTCAATTATAGGACGAACAATAATTTACAAATTTTTGCTCTAATTCTCCTTGCATTATAAGGGGCAAGAGTACACAGACTTAACTGAGTTCTATAACTCTTTAGTTTTAAGATCATCTAAATTAGAACACTTGCATTATTTTTCAATTAAGGCCACTACTGGTTTTCCTTTATCCTGGTGAAAAAAAAAAATTAATAGGCCCAAGGAATGAAGAGAATTTCCACATTGTTCAATGCATACCATAATACTAGCATACTTCTGCAACTCACAAACCTTGAGAGTATAATTCTTTTATGCAAATAATTAAAACAAAGCCTTTCTTCAGACTACAGCCTTTTTCAAATGTTAGTGAAGGACAACCAGGAAAATGACAGCAAAAATCCTTTAATGGTAGGCTGCCACCTGCTGGTAACTGATAAGAATTGTGATTTCTGGGAAAAGGCTGAAAAATTAGAACTTGGAAACTGATCTGGATTAAATTCAGTATTTCAGTACACAAAATTGAAAGTATATATCTATTAATGAATGTAGTATGGTTTTGTTACACATATATCAAAACTCTCAGGAAGTCAACATGCTATATAATATTAAAGTAAACATGACAGTACTTTGAAAAAAAATTTGCTAGAATATCAAAATAAAATCCTACAGATAGTTTTCAACAAAAAGTAACAATACTAATAGGAAATAATAAGTTATAAACATTAAAGAAGCCCCACAAATATTTGGTTGTGATGTGCCATTGATACTGCACCTGACTTCAGGATTTAACACAATTTGACTTAAAAAAAAAAACTTCCCATATTTAATTTTGATTCTAAAACCTCCAAATTCATTGTAATTAACACCTATATTTTTGTATATTGGTGTCTAAAATGTTATTTTTTTAGCAAATTAGAAAAGGGAGAATCTGTTTTACCAAAAAAAAAAAAAAACCCAGATAACCATAATAAAGTGATTTTACTATGAAAATTTTTTTGTTATCCCATTAACTAAATCACACTAATAAGGTTTCAAAAAACAGCATTAAATATTATCTATTTGAAAAAAAACAAAAATATAGGCATGTTCTATTGTCCCTGGAAAGACATAAAAACAAACAGCCCTAATTTAGGGGAAGAAAGAGGAAAGAAAGAGAACAGTAAGAAGAAAATCCAAATCATTGTTTTCGAGAAATAGTTTTAGGATATTTGCTTTGCAGGTTGAAAAAACTTTGCCATTCCCCAATACAGAAATTATTCTTAACAATGAAGGCTGTAACTAAAACAATATAGCTCTTTCAATCCTAATTATAATCATTTCCCATTATGCAGGGAAACAATGTTAGCATCAATAATACACTGGTTCGCTGGTAAGCATTAAATACTGTATTAATCAACAACTAAGCAGATCATGTCAATATAATCAGCTTGAACCTCCTTTGAAAGCCAGTGGGGTGACAAGTGAAGAAACTTTGGCCATCCAATGAGGCTGAATGCCAAGCAAAAGGTGAACAAACTTTGGATTCAAATATAGCCCTATCTGCACTGATGACAGAAAGAAACTTACTCAAATCCAATTCACATGCTTAAGCGACATGTAATTATCAACAAAAGAAATAAGTTTCTAATTTTTAAAAAATAAAATAAGAGCAAGAGAAACCTATTGTGTCAAATATTTGCCTAACTAGGCCATTTTTGAACAAGAAGAACAGGCGTCCTCAAATTTCTCAAATATAGGAAGGCTTTAAAATCTGCTCTAAAATGCCAGCTTGGCTCATCACTGAAGTCACAAATTTGTATCTTTTTTTAAATTCTATATTTTAACTACTTTTAGCCTTAGGAATTTTACCCTTTTAGCCAACTACTTCTCACATCTTAATAAAAATCATCCATTTAAAGACGTTCAGGGTAAACACTAAGTTAAGACATTTCTAAGAATTCACTGCCAGTCCTACACGAAGTACAAATGCATTTAACAAATATGTATACACACACACACAGCTACGGACTATATGTGATGGTTTTATAACTCAATTTTCTTTTTTGAAAGTTAAAGAGATAATCAAATCCAACAAGTATGTGAACTGGTAGTGAAAAATACAACTTCTATAAAGAAATAAGAGCCTCTGAACTACTTTTTCAAGTGAGATATTGTAGGAGATCGTGCTAACCTGGGGCACAGTACATTCTCTCTATGGCATCGCTGTCACAGGAATCTTCAACCTCACTCCACCTGCTAAAATACGTTAGCTGAATGTGTCCTAAAAACAAAACGACAGGAGAAATCAAAACATTTTTCTCTTCCATTTTCTGCAGAAGTGAACTGTAATTACTCCTTTTGTAGCTAAAAACAGTATCATTAAGAATAATGGCATCATTAAGTACTAGAAGCTATTACTGGGGGTGAATTTGCTGCACTGATAATGAAGCTCTAGACAGGAAATGAAGATACTAATTACAAGATAAAACGCCTACTCAGTTAATTGGAAGCAACAGCGAATAAAAAGAAATGCATTTGCAAAAGTTCCTGACCTCTATCATTCAATAAGATGTTGTTTGGGTTCAAATCGCGGCACACAATTCCCTCTCTATGTAAAGCATCAAGGGCTACCACCATTTCAGCTGCCCATCTTTGAATGCAGCCCTCTGGGATGTAAAACCTGGAGTTTAGTGCTAATTTTTTATCAAGGTCCTCAAAAATCTGATGTATTTCCTTGTCTCCTTCTAGTTCTAACCCATTCTCTCCCTTAGTCACAGAGTCTCTCTGAAATAAAATCGGTTCCTCTTCAGCCAAATCGTCCATTTGATCTGTAAACAGCAATACTTCTTCAGTCTTTAAAGTGTCTGTGTTTGCATTACATTCATTAGCACCTGAGAGTGGGTCAGAAATAGGAAGTAAGCTTTCTTCTGTGTAGTTCGCAGTTACAGCTGACTCTACCATTCCAAGTCCTTGAAAGTCAGGATCTGAGCTGTGTAACGAAGACATGTGTCCTGAACTACTATGATCAACAGTCGATATAAATAACATCCCCAGATCCCTCTGCACATAGTGTTTCTCTGTTATACCATGGGATTTAAGGCTAGAAGGGTCACTCGATTCCTCTGAGCCTTTTTCTTCTTGAGCTTGGCACTGTTCAGTACTGAGCCTGAGACATAAAACATCAGGGGCTTCCAATAGTTTACTTTCTATTACGCCTATATTAGTCTGTGTAAACTTAGTAGGTCCCATTGCTGCACCTTCTTTTGTTGGCTCCAATTCACCAGGCAGATTTACAAGAAGATCGGGCCTTCCTTCATCAGTACCACTGACATCATCAAAAGCAGCATCTTTAAAAGAAATAACTGGGACAGAGTCATCTGATCCCCTGCTAATGGTGTCCTGAGCTATAACCCTGCTTTCACTAATATTAAAACTCCTAGAAATATTGTCTCCATCTGAAAGAGTAAAAAATGGTTTCAAAGGTTCTGACTTTAGGCTATACATTTTTTCTCCAAAATCAAGTCCTAGGATTTCACTAGTACTATCCTTACTGTCTATCCTAAAGAATTCCATGGGGCTGTTTTTAGATCTACTGAGGGAATCTGAGGTTCTTGGAGAACTAACTGCTTCCAGGTCATCATTTCCAGGGAAGAACTTCCGCTCATAAGCTATCGGCTGTGTGCTGGGGCTGTCACTGCCAGCAGCAAGGTGGGCTGGGATGCTTTCAACAGCTTTGGTATCAGCACTATTCCTTTCAGTCTTCATGAAAGGCTCCTCAGTCAGTGACCCTGGTTCAATCTTTTCCTGCCCATATTCATTGCATAATGTTAAATAACTAGTAGTACATTCTTCTTCTGAACTTGAACCAGAATCTGGCCATTTTGGAGAGCTATCTTGGCCATCATCATCTTGGATGCTCTCATCTTGAGAGCTCTGAGTAAGACTAGTCTTCAATGGCAGAACTTTAAGCATGGATCCACCATCACTTCCTCTGGATTCAAAGCTGCTGCTGTCCTGAGGACTAGATGTTGGCTGTTGCAGGTGAACTTTAGTAAGTGCAGATTTTTTCACTTCCTCAATGTCAAAGCTTCCTTCAGGACTTCTGTTTAGAAATTTACTGATATATGACCAGAGTTTGCCACCTGTGAACAAATATAACCAAAAACAAAAACAAATTTAAGATCCCCAAATTAATGGTTATTTATTGAAGCCATTATACAAACAAAAAGTATACTAAGAATCAATCAAGAGCTAGTCAATGATACCCATTAATACATGAAGTTTGCTTTAAGACAAGAATTTTCATAAGATACCTTCTTGTTATTGCTGACTGGTGAGTACAGTTTCAAGCACATCTCCTAATATCAATTATTTTTGAAATGACAACCTATTTCTTCCTTTGAAGAGAAATTAGTTATAACAAATACTAATATGAAATCTCACAGCTGAATTTCTACTTTAAAGTTAAAATATAATTTAGCTTTAGAAACATCTGATTATGTTCTGATTTGTTTATGTAATAATCTTTTCAAGCATGGCCCCTTGGTCAAGTGGAAATCCATAAATAAGTACTGCTTAAAACTGTATATTTCACTGGGAAAAAAATCAACAATATTATTGCATTTTGAAAATGCCCCATCCAGGATGAGAGGGGAGATTTGGCATCTGGTATATAATTATGCCATTATAAATGACATATTAATAATATTTTTTCCCATTTTCTCCCCTCTACATACACATCATGTGTGGTATGAGACCACATATAATTGAGAAATATGAATTGAGCAGCCATTAATTCTGATTCTATATTCTGATATATATCAGAAACCTATAAAAACCAAAATCATAAAAGTCAATTTCACAGAAATCATAGAAATCAAACACAAAATAATCCAATGCTTTACCAGCAATATTTCTTAGGTAGTTATTTCACCTAATTTTTCTTCTGTTTTGTTTTAACCATTAAAAACTAAACCTCTTTTGCTAATTAGAATCTTTGAATAAATAAACAAACTATGATAGTATCAAAAACCTACCAAAGCTCTGCTGCCTAGAAACAGTATCACAAGAAGAAAGAAAAGTTCAATTTGATCTAAAAACATTAACAGTATACTTTGACAGAAGCATGCTTTGAAGATGTAACTGTAGCTTCCGAAAATTAGAAATAATATGTTAAAAACAAGTCCCTCTATTAATATGAAGGCAACTTCTTCAGCACTTTTTAATTTTGTCATTAAGCATCACGCACCAATCATATGGGAAATAATCAATGACAGTCAATTATACGTGGAAGGTCAATGAAAGCATCCGAAAAATATCTGTCTACTTTGTATTTCATTTCATGTAGAGGAACTCAATAAATACATAAAAGCACCCATACTACACCTAGCATAAAGTAACTGCTCAATAAAGGGTAACTGTCATCATTAATCTTAGGTTACTCATATATCTCTCCTACCAGTGATCTAGTTAACGGCCGTCTCCCATTTTTATAACAATTAGTGGTATAGAATATTGTCTTTTAACTTTCCCTCTCATTGTTTGTTTCTTAGCTAACTTTCTGTCCTCACTAGATTATACCTAGTGTTTAATATTTTCCCATATTTAAACTAAAGTTTAAGAATTCATATATGGCTTTGAAACTCACTCATTCAAAAAAGGAGCTCTGCACTGATTTCGTCTTTAGTCTTTTGACAACAGTACTCACACTCCTTTTATCACAAATACCACTATTGTGGCACAGTAACAATAATGCCTAAACCTGAAGCTGGTGCTCCGGTATGCAAGCCAAAAAAAAAGATGCATGTTGTTTTCAGTTCTCCTAGATGGTGACTACTGTGAGGACAGAACCAAGTCTTCTTTATCTTTGTGTACCTACAGCCTACACAGTACGCAAGACGTGACAGGCATTCAGTCAATGATAATTCATCAGAATGAGACACACCATCACAAAGTGGACCCAGTATGTAAAGATCTACAGTTGTAAAGATCTGGTGACCAGCAAGAAACAGTATCTGGTAAAGTCTTAAGAAAAGTTTTATTCATTCTTGGGCCAATTCCACCTGGATCAGCTACTAAAATCTAAAATTCATTATATGCTTAAATTCTTCATTTTTGTCCCCCAAATCGCTTCCTCTTTCTGACTTCCAAGCACTCTGGCATAAAAGCTTTGCACCGAACTTGGATTATTTTCTCTTCCTGTTCTGTCTACATCTGACAAGTTCCAAGTCTTATAAGATCTACGCATAATGTTTCTCATAGTCTTCCTCTTAATTCCTTTGACCCTCTGTTTCTTGGAATAACATTATAGCTACAACTAGATCTCTACACTAAGTCCTTCCTGTATTACTCTACCACACTAACTGCTGCCCAATTAATCCTCCTTTTCACCACAGACATTATGATGTCATTTTTCTTTTCAAGAACCCAAATTCCCTCCACCTACTGAATGATGTACCAACTACATAAAGGCATTTGAACCCCTCAGCAATACAGTATCAATCCATGATTTCGTCTTCTCCTTCAACTCACCGCATAGTTCATCTGAATTTGATTTTTCTCCATATAACCCATACTGGAACTTGTTCAAACCACACCTACCACTTAGAAGTTTCTTTCCTATTAGTTTCCCAATATCTACTTGTCAAAATCCTACCCATTACCAAAGGCCCTTCAGAATTTTTTTTTTTTTTTTTTTTTGTATCCCCTCACGGGATACAGTTTCTACCTTCTATGAATCCTCTATATCACTTCACTGCTCTTACAACATTTATGACATTCTCTTTCATATAAATATTGCTTTTATGCTTTATTACCTCCTTTACTAGACTGCAGGGTCTTCATAACTACATGGAGAGAATTCTGTCTAGCATGTAAAATAATAGGTATTTAGTAAATATGTATTATATTGGGTTATAAAAAGATGGCATCTTTACAAATTCTTTGAAAATCTTTCAAGGAAAGGGGTCTATAAATAATAATATCATTATTTTTGGTCATACTTTCTTCCTATTTTAATATAAATATATTAAAAACTGTAAATATAGAAAAGAAGGTAAATAAAAGATTCTGAATATAAATAACCCAAAACCACTATTAAGTATTAGTACATTTATTTTAAGGCTTTTTATGCACAACATCATATCATAAACATTTTCCAGTTTTCATGAGAATACAAACTGGAATAGCTTACAGCACATCCATGTGATAGATTTGATATATTTAAATATTCCTCTTTTGATGGACACTTAAGATACTCCAGTCTTTTACTATAAGAATTAAAATAACACATACTTTTACGTACAAATACTTTACATTTCTGATTATTTCATCAGGGCAGAATCCCAGAAATGATCAAGAACTTGATCAAGAAGCATGGATACTTTTAATTCTTTACAGAAAGACTGTCCCAGAGTCCACTCCTAACGTGCCTTGGTGCCATCTTCACAGCAACTTGCTAATACTGAATATTTGCAACTTTATCAATTTCATTACTCAAATATAACATATTATTTCATTGTCATTCTTTTCGTTATTAGATAAAAGTTCTAAATGGGATTGCTGGCATTTTTCAAATAAAATTTGTTCTTCACCTAAACAAGTACCCAAACTGAATTATAAAAAAAACTCTGCATATTGAAGCAATAACTAAACTGTTTTAGCTCCATTCTTTGCTGGGTGCCCAGTTAAATTTAATGCTCAACACGGAGCTATAGAAACAAAAATTTTGGTCTATTACACCCTTTTTTTTTTTTCATTACAAAATCATGAAAGCCACATAACTTACAAGAACACATTATTCCCACTGATGTTTCTCACTCACAAAAACTAAATAGGTTCTACTTTCTACAGAGTTAAGATCAGGCCCAATAGACAAACTTACACAAATGTCGACTTTACTAGTCTAACATTAAAAACATTAACCTTTAAAAAAAAACCTGTTATCACTAAACCACAAAATATAAATAGAAAATACCTAACATAGTTAGGATATTTAACACTTTAGGAATATAAATGACACCTTTCTAAGTCATACTGAAGCATCCAAAATTGTAGACGTTAGCTATTTTAAGCTATGAAAATATCAATTCATAAGGCTTAATAAAAACTATCTCCTCATAAGGCTTAATAAAAACTATCTCCCACCAGATTTTAAACTATTGGTTTTCTGAAATATGGCAAAGAAAATTTGTTAAATTTATTTAACCAGAATTAGGACTTTAAATTAATATATATGTTAAGTATTGTTGAACCAATAATCAAAATCATCTTTCAACCCAGCAAAATTCTACTTCAATAAATTTGTCCTACAAATAGTTCTGAAAAAGACAAAACAAAAATGCACAAAGCCATATAGATGAAAGCACTAGAAACAATTTAAACACCAATTAATAGAGGAAGAGTTAAATTATGGTAAACCTGTACAACCAAATACTGTGTATCTATTCAAAAAAATTATAGCAATATTTGCAAATGCTTACATACTGTTTACCATGTACCAGGGCCTATTATGAATATTTTATGCTGATACCAACTATTTAATGCTCACATCAATCCTGTGAAGTAGATCATTGTTACCTTTCCCAGTTTACAAATAAAGAAACAGAGGCACAAAGAGGTTAATTTAGTAACTTCAGTAACAAGGTCGCACAACTAGAAAATGATGAGTCAGTTTGGCTCCAGAATCCACACTACATTGTCTCTCTTAATGCAGACATATAGAGAGAAAAAAAGAAAGCTGTCCAAGTCACACTGTTAAGATGAGGGGAAAAAACAAGCTACAGAACAATATGTAAGATCCATTTATGTTTTTTTTTTTAAAAGCAAACAGGTAGGGAGTATATTTCCTATATACATAGGACATTTTCCCTCTATTTCTACAGAATGGAATTGGGCATTCAAAGTGCATAGAGAAGGGGAATTTTCATTTTAATTTGTATACTTCTACACAGTTCAAACTGATTTCTTTATATGTTAGTTTTATAATTTTTTAAACTAGTTAATGAAAGGAGAATCATTTCACCCCTTGGTTCCCCAAATAACTTGGGGAGAAATTCTTTCCCATCCCCCATCTAACTTGGTGTGTTCACACTCAGAGGCTTTTCCAGTCGTTTTCATCTAACCTAGTCATTTGGTTTTTCTCTGCTCAATATATTCAATGATTACACACTGAGGACCTCTATGTACTAAGCATTCTGCTAAATGCTGGGATATGTATGATGAATATGACATAATCTCAAATCTTAAAAATTTTTCAAGTTTTTACAATACTCAAGGCCTTGACTGAATACAATTATTTTCTCACTTTTTCTTCCTTAGAGTTAAAATAAAAGAGATTCATTAGCAGAAACAATGAACATTTTAAATCTCTCTCTCAAAATCTTGTCTGGTATATCCACCTGCCTACTCAACACCACCTGGATTTAATAAGCATCTCAAACTCACATATCCAAAACCAAATCTCTGCTTGCTTCATCTAAATCTACCCCTCCCATGGCTTTCCCCATTTTAGTAAATGGAAACTCCATTCTTTTCAGTCACTTGAGCAAAATCCTTGGAGTAATGCAAGATAGAATCGTGTCAGTTCTATCCTCAAAATACATTCAGAATCTAATACCCATTTCCAACCACCTCCACCACTAACGCTTTGCCCGAGACCCATCACTGTCACCTGGACTGCTACAACATCTTCCAAACTGGTGTCCTGCTTTTGCCTTTCTGTGCCCCCACCCCTACCCCCTGCCATATTCTATTTTCCATGAAGCAGCCAGAGGGATACCTATCTTGTCACTCTTCTGCTCAATTCCCCATAATGACTTCCTACCTATTTAGACTAAAAATCAAGTTCTTAAAGTGGCCTACAAGACCCCTCAGGACCTGCCCACCTGCCTCCCCACGTCTCAGTTCACTTCCAGCCACTCTTCCCGTTCTGCTCCAGCCACACTGACCTTGCTGTTCCTTGTGCACCAAGTACACTCTTGCCTCCGGCTTACGTACTTGTTTCCTCTTGCCAAGATATTCTTCCCTCGCATATCCACACTGCTCTCTCTTTCACTTCCTTCAAGTCACTGGCCAAATATCTCTTCTTAATAAGGTAACCACTCTATATAAAATAGTAACCCCTACTCACTCTTTTAGCATTTACTTCTTCCTTTTATTTAATTTATCTCCATGTGACATATATTTACTTATATGTTTGCTTATTGTCTATTCTGCCTCGATACCATAAGCGCCATGTGGGCAGAGTCTTTGTCTTTTTTGTTCACTGTCATGTAAGAACTACGCCTGTATCCAGGTAAGCACTCAATAAATTTCTGACTGAAAGAACTAAAAATGGAAAGAAAATGAGTTCAAATGAATTACAAATGAGTTTTGTAAGCAGAGGGAAGCTAAAACCATAAATGATAAATATTAAAGCATTCATATTGTGAAAAAAAAAACTTGTTCACAACATTTACCTTTTCAGTAATAGTTTATCCCACACATGAAAGTGATGTTTTGATGATATATGCATATCTCCTAATTCAAAGAAGTAAAAAAGTACCACTAACATGTAAACGATAACACACTGTCCATCATCTAGTTCACATAGCTGGTCAAACTAAATCCAAGACATTACCCTAGATTCTTCTCTCCCAAACCTCTATTTCATCACAGGTCCCATGGACTGTACCCTCAGAAAATCTCTGCTGGTCCCCCAGAAAGCCATGCCATCATCATCTCTTGCCTAGACGATTTATTAGCCTTCTCACTGCTTCCATTCTTGTCTTCCTGTAATCCATTCCCCATATAATGGCCAGAGTGATCTTTTCAAAATGTAAATCAGATCTTGTCAATGCTTCAGATGTCCAATGGTTTCCCAATGCACTTGAATAAAGACCAAAGTCCTCACTCTGTCATAGAAGGATCCCTCCTGCTTCTCCACTAGCCTCATATTCCACTATTGTGTCACCTGCTACACTCCAATCAGACCGTCTCCTTTCTGTTTCCTCAAACATTCCACGTGTGTTTTGCCTTCAATTTCTTACACTAATCCCTGTACCTGGAATGTGCTTCCCCTTTACATCCAAATGGTTATTTCTTCTGTCATTCAGAACTTCTTTTAAATGCTACCTTAGAGGGGACTTACTTGACTACGTAAAGTAGTCCCCCAGTCATCATCTATTAGAGCTGTGTGGAAGATCAGTATAGTCCTTCCTGTTATCTACTACTGTCTAATATTTTCCTGTTTGATTCTCCACAGCAAGTATGGAAGTTTTAAAGGGGCAGGCTCTTTATCTGTCTTGTTTACCTAAAAGAGAGCATAACACATGCTCAACAAATTTGTTGAATGTTAAATAAATCCACAGTCCTAACTGCACTATAATTTAATATCTTTGCATTGTAAAATCTTAACATTAAACAACAAACATCTGAAACACACAGTCAAGAGATCGTCTCCCTCCCCAAGGTTTAAATAATCCAGGAAAAATTATATGGTCATGTGACCGTTCAAAGTCAGAAGTGGTCAACAATAAAGGAAAAATGACTTGGTAAAGATAATTTGAAACAGTGGGAAATTTGAAAGCCACATGTCTATGTCGTTAAGAGAGATTATAAAGTCTTTCTATAGTAATGAAGGAAAATTAGGTGAAATACCAGCCTTATGGAATATAAGAAAAAGTGAGAAGATGGCAGAAGAAAAACTAAAGTATAATTTGGGGAAGGTAGAGGAAAACAGGAAGAGGAAGTTGCAAGTAGCAGAAGTAAACTAGGATTGAAAATCTGCCACAGATAATCTCCAACATGAATAATCCACTCTGGGTAATAGAATATTGACTATAATTACATTCATCCTACTGACCTTGTTCTAAATTATTATGGATTATTACTATGCAAGTTATTTTTGTTCCACACCAGAGGTGGCTGTATTCCGCTATCAGATGACATGACCTCTAATTCAATAATGTCTGTAATGCACTGGTATCCTCAGATAAAAGCTGTCTATAATGTCTGAACAAAGGTGAATTAGTTATCCAATTCACACACACAATTAACTCTCTTAATACCTGAGAGACCAGGGAGCCCCTTCTGAATTTCCTATTAAATACCACATATGGAGGTCTTCCCTCCATCTGCAGTTATCTTGTACTGTACTTCATAATAAACAATATTAATAGTTTATTGCCCCTGTCAAAAATTTTGCATTAGTAATCATAAGAGACCTCATTCCACAAAACAATGATTCACTTTCCTAGGAAAATGCATTATATTCAAATGTTATGCCTATTAGTAAAGCACAATAGTTCTTTACTCTTAGTAATATAAAAATAACACCTTCATGAAATATGAAAAATAATTTAATTTTTTTCACTATTTTGAGAACACCTCTTAAAAGCCAAAAGGCAATTATTTATTATGTAGATTTATATTTATATGCTATATTCAGTCATTCTAAATAAAAGACTATTTATTATTTAAATTCAGGCGTTAAAGGGCAAAAACAAATCAAAACACAGTATTTTTTGCCACCTGTTCCCTCTACTAAGAGCTGAAATTTCATAAATAGTTTGAAGGCAGAGTACCATGCTTCTGCTTTGTACCCATATGTGATGCCAATGGCTGTATTCGTAAAAACCCAGATTAGAATAACTAGGTCATGTCAAATGTCAAGCAAATACCCATGCCTCCTAAAAAAGTAAGTAATTAATTAATTCCTCAGGGGATGCTTTTTATTTCAGTCATCTAACTTTCATGTATCCATTTAGCAGAAAACAAGAGAATGAAATAAAATCTCTAAAATAAAACCTGGCTCTCTTAACACCCATTCCACCTGAAAGTTGTCATTCTTTCAGATCAATTCTAGGAGAAAGTAAGCAGTTAAATACACCTAAGAATGCTGCTGTAGTTCAACAGAAATCTGCTGCTCACCTGGGTTTTCATTCTCCCTCCCAACTCAAAGTAGGGAGGGAGAGCAGAGGAATAAGGAAACAGTTTCTTACATGTGTTTCGTATGTTTTACCCGTTCATGTAACGACAGAAGAAGGGCATTCTAAAAACTAAAAAGCTAGGCAGGCGATATTCTCTGTTAGATAAACAATTTAAAGTACAAACCAACCTTCCGCATGCTGCAGCACAAGAAATACCGACTCCTCAGAAATGATGTACTTGTGCAGACACACCATGTTGGGCACGCAGCGGGGGATGATGGTCTTTCTGTTCCTGCTGTATTCACTGCTTTTCCTTAGACCCTGACAGAGAACAAAAAGGTCAGTTGTACCCTCAGTTGCCTTTGGAGCCTGCTGTGCTCTGTGTTTATCAACCAAACTAATCTATCCGAGCTACTCTGGGCTTCAGAGAAACCACTCATCTGCTGCTCTATGCCCCTCAGTCCCTGGAGGCTCCGCTGATGGCATCTGGCATAAATCCAGAGAACAGAAGATGCCACAAAGCTGCCATTAAAATCAATTACGTGGGTCAGTGTTTTTATTAGAGATGCTCTCAAACTAAGTCATCAGGATGACACACAGTTATTTCTCTATGACCTTCCCTTAAGTTTTATTTTACTTGTGTATATCTTTAAAGCAGTCGACATTCGTGAGCCACAAGAGGTATTCCCAGATTAAACAGGCAATTAAAAAATTCTATTCCCCAAAAGTACAAAGGTTAAGTTTTCTCCTTAGAAATAGGTGTGTATAGTTTCTGGTGTCATACCTTTGTTTAAAAGGTATGCTCATAAAAAGAAATTTGTTTCAGTATATGTCAACATGACCTACTGCCAGACTGATAAGTGAAATCAAAAGTATCAGAAAAAGAAATATAAAATTAATCTAAAATTGATTTAATTTTGGATGCTATGGAAATACTTAAATTGGGATATTTTTAGAATATGTACCATTACAATCTACTTCAAATACAATTTCGAAATTTTTAAATTGAGAGGTTTTTCTTTTTTCATTTAATTACAAACTGGGTCATATGGAGAATAGAACTGAATTTAGATCAAAAAGAAGACCAGGGATATTGATAACATTTCTCAAATACCTGTGACAAAGACGTTAAGGCAAAATTTCAGCACTGAAGAACTGAAAAATTGTAATCACAATTAAAGGTGAGACTGTGGTCTTCATAAAGTATACAAAATATATTAGAGATATGTTTAAACTATACACTATACATTTGAACAGCATGAAATGAGTCTTTGACTTATCCATATTATTTCCTCCATATTCTCTTACCTAAAATGCTTTTAAATTTATACTATAGAGTATTTATCAACAGTGATGGGAGAAAAAAAATAAAATAAACACAAATCATCACACATAAAAGAGCATTCAAACACCCCAGGAAAAAGATATTAAATATTTTTTCTTTCAGAAGCATAATTTGAAAATAGATTTCTAAATTTGTTAAACAGATTCCACTTACTTTTAAAATGAATGTCTGTTCTGTCCTTGAGTCCATTACAAGTAAAACCTACATAAAACATATAAGTAATAATTTATTCACAATACAATGAAATATTAACTCATAACTTTTAAAAACTATACTTTAAGAATTGGAGGGAAGTGCTGAAATCGACTGCCAAGACTGTTAATTTCTGAAAGATGTTTTGTTAAAGCCACCAAATCACAGGGTTAAAAGAGTCTTATCTAAGGTAGGGTTATTACGGTTTCCTTTTCTAAAAATGCCATATTTTAGAAACATTACTATGTTTTCTAGATTTATTTTAAATTATATTTCTTATAAGGAAAAATTATTTATCTAAAACATTTATGGTTAAGAATTTTTAAAAAAATTTACAGGAATTGATAAAGTCTTGATTTTCTTCCTAAAACCCCTTATTTAACAACTTGCTATAATGTGATGTCAATAACTCAGGCTCCAGCGTAAGGCATTCTCGTATTAACTACTTCTCCATCCTGGACTCATCCTTAACTCCTCTTTTTCCAACAGCAAATCCTGGCAGCTCTATCTTCAAAATGTATCCAAAACTCACCTTAATACTTCTACAGCTATTACTCTGATTCCAACAAAGACTCGCCCGTATTATAACTCAGCTCCCAGTAGCTCTTTCTGCTTCCATCTTTGCTGCCCTATGGTCTACTCTCAAAATAGCAGCCTGGGTTTTCTTTTTAAAATAAAAGTAGATCATGTCACTCCTCTCATTCATAGAAAATCCAAAAAATAACCTCAAGACCCTTTATGATCTCACACATTGCCCTATCAAACTACCCACTTTCCCCCCACCCAATCTTGACGAACTGAAGGAGTGAATAGACATAGAGAATTATCCTACATGTTAATAATTTATTATATTGGAGACACTATATCAGAAGTTGGAAAACTTTTCCTGTAAATATCCACACAGTAAATAGTTTAAGCTTTGCAGGCTCATGTGGTCTCTGTTGCAGTAATTCAACTCTGCCACTGTAGCACAATAGCAGCCACCACCCGAAATGGGCTACGGGGGGTGTTTTTACACCATGGAAATCTGCTAACATGGTAACAGGGCTTTTTCCCCTCAATTCCAAAAAACTGGGAGTCAAGGATGAAAAAAAGATGTCAAGCTTGGGAAAATAAAAGAATGACAAGAAGAATAAGGGAGTTAAGATGGCGACTCAGTTTGAAAAGAAGATGGTAAATTCCATTTCAGACTTGATAAATTTGAAGTAATAGTGACAACAGTCATCTCTGACCTCTCCTGAGGGCATGATATACTATGTAGGCCTTTTAATTTCAACTGAATATTCTTCTCATAGATCCCTCCTGAATTCATCCCTTCCTATTCCCAAAGCCCTGTCCCTACTAAAAGCAAAACAAAATCCTGTTTCTCCTCCTACAGTACTGAATAACACTACTGTCCGTGGAACGCCCCAAACCAAAAAGCTCCCAAGTCACTATGAATTTCCTATCCCCTACCTTCACAGCCAGTGACCAAGTCCAGTCAATTCTACTTCCTAAGTATCTCTCTTATCTACTCTCTACTCTTTCACCTACCATGCTTTAAGTTTTTGCTATGTACTATGCTTTAGCCTTCCATAATCAATGTTAATTCTTTCAACTACCCAGTGAGATTTTACCATTTCTACTCTCACCATGGAGAAGACATACTAGTTTCGTCTGTAGATGCTATAATGGTAGGTAATAACGGTGTCTACCATATGTGAGAATTCAGTGAGATAACCCTGTAAAAGTGTTTGGAATAGCCAGTTATTATTGCTATCACGATTACTACTGCTTCTTATGAAATGCTGCCCCGGCCACTTAACCAAACAAGTACTCATCTTTCCGTATTCAGCTCGAATGTCTATCTCTCAGTAACACTGACTCTTTTCTTCCTTTGTTCTCCCACTGTATATAGTATCAACTACTATTATACCATTTCTAACCTTTCAATTTGGTTTTATGTTTACTTGTCTATCCCTCACCTAGATTTCAAGCTTTTTATCAGCATGCTGTAGGCGAATGATGGTCGCCAAAGATGTTCATACTTCAATCTCCAGAATCTGTGAATATGTCATGCTACTGGCAAAAAGAATTTTGCAGGTATAAATAATTAAGGTGCAGACCATAAAACAGATTATCCTAGATTATCTGAGTGAGTTCAATCAAATCACGTGAACCTTGAAAAGTAAAGAACTGTCTGGCCAGAAGTGGAAAGCACAGAAATGATATAACAGAGGAGGAAATTCAAGAGATTCAAAGTATGAGAGGAATGCATGGTTGCTGGCTCTGATATAGAGGCCCACACGTAAGCACTACGGAGAGGCCTCTAGCTCATAGCATGAAAAGGAAAAGGGAATAGGCAGCTTCTAAGTGCAAAGACCAGCACTTGGCTGATAGCAAGCAAGGAAGAGAGTTCAGTCCCAAAATTACCAAAAAAAAAAAAAAAGAGAGAGAGAGAGAGAGAGAAAGAGAGAGAGAGGGAGGAAGAAAGGAAGGGAGGGAGGGAAGGAGGAAGAGAGGGAAGGAATTAAGCCAACAACTTGATGAGCATAAAAGTGGATTTTCCCCCCAGAGCTTCCAGTCAAAAACGCAGCCCTATCAGCACCTTGATGTTAGCCCAATGTCACCCACGTCAGACCCCCTGATTCAAATAACTGTGACATAATAAATTTAGTTGATTTAAGCTTCTAAATTTGTGGTAACTTGTTATTATAGCAAGAGAAAACTGTACAGGGCACAAATTGTATCTCTTTCAACACATGTATCTCTCACAGTATATGTTCAATAAACATAAGTGAGTAAACTCAGGTATAAAAGTTTGAAAGGTAGATGGTAACACGGGAATGGCACTTCTTAGAAAATAAGGAGAGACTAAAGATTTCTATTTGAGCTTTCTCCACAAAGATAACAGCTTAAGACATGAAAAGGTACACTTACTTAATAAATACCAGGCAGTGTGCTTGGTTTAAAGAAATTCAATCATGTAATGAACTCAAAAATCCAATGAGGTAGGTACATTTTTATTAGCCAATTTTATAGATGAGGAAGCAAACATAAAACTGTTAACTTGCCCATGCTCAGAAAGCTAAAAAGTGGTAGAGGTGAAATTCAAACTCTAATAATCTGGCTGTATGGTTCTTCCTCTTAAACTGCAAAACTATACTTTTATGTCTAAATTTTGAAAATTATACATAGTTGGAATTTTGAGGGTATATAAGACAACAACAACAAAAGTACAGTGAGAAAAATATAAAGAAAATCAGAAAATCTAGTGGTTCAGATGTCAGGGAAATAGAATGCTGAAGATGAGAGCAATCATCTAGCCAAACAACAAAGAGAAGCCATGAGAAGGAGGGATGAGAAAGGGTTACCGCCTAAGGCACTTAGGAAGCCACTGGTAACTTTCAACAGGCATTATGCAGTGAACTGGTGGGGACATAAGCCAGACTCCTCTGAGTTAATGATGGGGGATAAGAAAATGGAGGTAACATATATAAATCTTTTAACAGAGAACTATGTCAGAAGAAGGAAAAACACTAAAATGAAAGAGCTGGCAGCATCTTCAGGTTCAAACTATTTTCAGATAGGGGAGAATAGACCTTTCCTCTCCAATAACGTCCCTTTAAGCTATAGTCACCATCAATCTTGAACCTCCATGGCATGAAAATACATTTAAAAAACTTGAACCTTTACAGTTACATTATCATATCATGGGAACAAAGGGAGGTACCAGGGGCCTCTCTCTGCAAAAAGGACTCGATGAACATTGTGTCTGTGAAGACATTTAGGGTTCCTTTTCCTTTTAGATCAAGTTTTTGACCCTTTTGAGCCATTCACCAGAATGCCAATCCGATTTAAATACGATACGAGATACATCCTTATAAAATAGAAAACGTTTCACTAAAAATGTATGGAAGCAGTACAAAGGAAAGAACTTTTTCCTATCAGCAGCCTCTTAATAGACTGAACAGAATATACATGCATAAATCAGAAGTGACACCTCTTTGCCGGTCTCACTTAGCCATGAAGCATGAAGTGGATCAGATAAAAAGGCCAAATTAAGATCGATAAACATGGCTGGGAAGTGCTGCTTTGTTTACATTTACTTTCTTCTCCTACCAAGTTTGTTTGCAGCTAGACGATGTTCACATTGAGGCAATAAACACAAGAACATATGTGATTTTTTTAAAATGTGCCCTTTGACTGTCAATTTCCCCCAAACAGGTGTTGGCTAAATGATTATAAATTGGCCTCTGGATACACCTCTTCAACTGAGCCGTACAGGGCTGGTGATAATATAATTAGACCTAAAAACATCAGGCTGGTGAATGCTTTCCATCTGTTTGGCAATAATGTTTAGTTAACAATAGTCTTTAAAAGAAGCACCTTCAACTTCAGTTCTTAAAGTTATTTATAGAGCCATTCTTAACACACCAGCACTCCTGCTAACAAGAGCTTTAGCCACTTGGAAATTATTAGCCATACGGCTGTATACAAAGAGAAACGACTGCATTTAACATCTGTATCTTTCCAAATTTACATGCTTCAACCTCATTTAAAGTCATTTCTTAATGAACAGTGCTGTGGCGCTGCATTAATATTATAGTTGCATGCACAAAGATCATAAGGAGCCAAACATTTTTTTAATGCCAACAGTAGGCCAATCTGTAATGAAGCTGTCAGCATAAAGGACAAAATAATAGCTTCTTTAACCCTCAAACCGAATTTGTTCATTTGTGGTCTAGAACACATCAATTTAAAAACTGCTCATGGGTTTGCTCACCTTTATAAAGACAAAAATCTAATTTGGTACTAATTTGATACAATTGTCTTTCCAATAAAAGGCTGCTAAAACCATCTTTTATTTCATAATATAACAAGTCTTATAACTAAAATTGTCATGAAATAATTATTGTGCATAGCATACCTTATTGAGAGATGACAATTAATGTATTTCTTCCTTTCATTTTTCACATTTACTTATCAGCACTATATTAGCATATGGTCTAACAGAAGAGATGAGTCCATCTCGGCCTGTAGTAATATATACAGCGACTACTCTTCACTGGGAAAAAAGCAGACAATTTATCCCCTAAGGATTAGCCTCATCTGTTCTTCAATTTCACCAGCACAAGGAGACCTGCCCACTCCTCATAACGAACAGTAGTAGGAAAAGCTCCAACCAACTATAGGTCTGGGTCATTACCTAGAAGAGAAAAGGCCTAGTATTTAACTAGATACCACCTTCAGAAAGACAGGAGGGTGGGGAGTTAACCAAAAGCATCAAATGGTAGTCATTTTTTAAAACATATGAAGAATAAATCTGGAGAAAAGACAGAGATGCTACTATAAAAGACACTATGAGGAAGTATGGAGAGTCCCCTTCAGTGAGAATTAAGTTCCACCCATTCTTGAATCTTTTTAAATATCTAATTCAAAT
Organism: Eidolon dupreanum; assembly: GCA_028627145.1. Lineage (NCBI taxonomy): Eukaryota > Metazoa > Chordata > Mammalia > Chiroptera > Pteropodidae > Eidolon > Eidolon dupreanum. Next base: position 12,469,724 of record CM053517.1, read on the forward strand.
GCTGACATTCAAAATCTGTAAATCTCTAAAAATAACATTAGCTCCAATTCCTTCAAAAAGAAATATTACCTGGGTAATTTTAGGGAACATCTATCTCTATTTTGCAGCCTGTTACTTCACAGGACTCAAGAAAAATTAATAAAAGTTAGAAAAATATTTAAGAAAAGTCTACAGAGTCATCTTGAACAAACACAGTCTTTCCCTTAATGGTGTCACAGTACTATTCATGTTTGCTAGATACAATCTGAATGGACTTCAGGTGTGCAAGTTATATTACTGGGAGTTCATGCATAAATAAACACACTACAAAAGAATGGGATCAGCATAATAAGGAAGCCAGAGAAAATATATTATCCCATTTCTGCAAGTAACATAGTTTTTCTCAACATAGTTTCAGATGAATAAGATGATACTTATTATACTTTTAAATAGTCCACACTTAACTTGACCATTATTCGGTGAGCCATTAACTAAATTCATCATGGCAGCAGTACAGGAGCTGGTAATATTATTTGTCTGTAGAAATAGTTTTGAACAACAAATCCAGAGCACTAGACCTTTGCTTTCCCCCGACACCATATGAAAATCAAATGTTATTTATAGTTACCACTAAAACCCCATCACTTCATACACTTATAATATTCAAAATGCATTTCTACTGTTAATTGTTAATTCCATACCTTATTCTCACAATATATCTCATAAAAATTCAACTATCAGGAAACACAGAATAGGTGACCTTTAATACCAACAATTCTCCCCACTGGGGTCTAACTGTCTCTTTCTTTGGCATCTGAAGGCGAGCACTGTTCCCTGTACCATTGCCCAGCAACTCCAAAAGCAAAAGACGCCGAGGCTACAGCTTTAGCCCATCAGAAGTTGCAGTGTCGGGAGCATCAGCATGAACAGACTAGACTGTGTAGAGGTACTTCTCTCATGTTATGCCATGAACCAATCTGTTCTTGGTGGTCCTATGCTCACAAAGTTGTTTCACTGATGAGAACTGAAGTATAAAGAATAAAATTCAACATGGATACTTATAACCTCTAGTCAAAAGGATATTTTTATTTATTACTCTCAAGGATCTATCTATTTTCAGTAGGGAAAAGTATAAAAAGTACTGCTACGATTTAAGGGGGACATACAAAAAAATCCTCTGGAGTCTTGTCAGTTTTATTCGTGCTAGAATTTTCAACATGGCACACTATCATGAAGTGGACAAACTCAAAAAGGGTAGGGCTTTGTGGATTGATGGCAGTCAAAAAATCACCAACCAACTCGGAACAGGTGAAATATATCTCTTTGAGATAGGCTGAGTTCTTCAAGCTTCTATATAACCTAGAAATATCTTCAAAAGTAGGAAATAGACCAAATCTACATACAGTACTGTAAGAAGAGGGTACTCAAGATCCACATTTCTTTCTGCTTATTAAAATCCAAAACATCGTTATTCAAAGTAAACTCTAAATGTTTATTCAAACACCTTTAACTCCTAAAAAACATCCCCTATTTGAGTTTACCTAATTATCTTATCTGTCTTAACTATAGGCAAATTGGAGCAAGGACAGGAGGAAAAGAACCACAATGGGAAGAGTAAGCAAAACAAAACTAAGATGGTAAATAACTAATTTCTCTATAAGAAAACAACTAACTTTAGATTTCTTTAAATGCCTAGTTATTTGCAAAGGTTTTAGTATGCTAATTTTTTAATTAAAAGATATTTCAGCAGTGAAAGCTCTTTCATATGCACTACTGATTCTTCATCAAACGTTAACTTTCCAACTTAACACCAGTATAGCCGGTGGCAGCCTGAAGGTTTACCATCTGCTGCTACCCAAAGTCACTGTGGCCACCTTCAGAACATATGCATCAAAGCCGCAAGATAAGAGACTGAAGAAATACTGCCTAAGTTAGCATAAGGGAGATGACGAACCCAGAGGCAGGCAATAGGCAAGCTACCAGAAAATACAGAACATCATGAACCATCACTCACCCCTTAGAATATGAACCCAAGGTCACAGGGGACTCTAACAGCTGAACAAAAAGACAAGAAAAATACTACTTCTATGAAATTTACTTAAGTAATTAAGTAAATGTGATCATTTTTCTTTAAAAGGGGGGAATCTAGTCACATTTAAAATCAACTATGATTTTACTCAAAATAAGCTTACACTGAATAAAATGAAATATAAAATGTAAGCTGTTTTAACCTATGAAAACTAATAAAGGTATTTATTATTATTTTTATGTAGTTATAAAATAAGGCACTTTGTTTTGAAAGGTTTGTTTTCTGGATACCATCACACCCACAATCCAAATATTATCCAAGGAAAATGTACTTTGAGACGAGGGTTTATAAAATCCACAAATACCAATTAAAAACCCTGATTTCTGGCTACTCGAAAATGCCATTTACTTATGGTAATGATCACATTTACCATAATACCTTATATAGAAATAAAATACTATGGTGTCTTTTAAAATATTAAAACCAGAGAATCTCAAAAACCTGGCTATATTCGATTATAATCCTGAATAACTGATATATATTCATCTAAAAGAAATTCACTAATATGAAATTTTCTTGCGCTTCATATTTGCTTTCTGCTTTTCTTCAGTATTTTAAATGAAAAAAAAAGAAAATCATATAGAAAATATTTTTTAGAAAATAATGCAAAAAGCATCTTTATTTTTAGTTTAAAATGGCAACAGATGCATTTAGTTTGCATTAATTATAACATAATTATAATTATATGATCCAGATTTTTTTAAGTTCTTCAAAAGTTCCACAGGGAATTAGTTATAAATTAACTTAAAATTAGGGCATTATTAAACATTCATGTACAATAAGAAAGTCATAATGAAGCCCATTTGTCCTGTCCTCTATGTAAACTGAATACAACCATAACCTGTTGAATGCAAGCAGGTACGGTTTCTATAACCTAATATAAAGCTGTACTGTTTGTGTATGTCCCATGTGAACTCAATTTCTGCCTTTGTATACTTAGTAACTTCAATAATAACCATAATGAATTTTTAAGGATCATAGTTTGTCATTGTGATAACTAAAATTAGAGTAAATGCTTACCAGAATAATTTGGTTTTCTAAGATATGTTATGAATATATTATGAATCATACAATTAGAACAAGAAAATAAGCATATTTTAGTGGTACTAAAACAGATTTCCAAATATACATAATCTGCTCAAAATTCAAACCTGCATTGTTTAACTCCTCCAAGGGGCATTGAAATATGGTTGGCGAAGTTTGTTTTCTTTGACAAACCAACATCAGGATGAGAAAAGATAAAAAGGATTTTTATCACTCCCATTTAAAAGCCACTTGGCCAAACCTCTGGGTTAGTCACCCTTGAGAAAACAGCTAAATCTAGTTCTGCCCTACAGCAAAGCAAAGTACACATTATTCTCCAGAAAAATAGTAATTTCAACCACAAACATTAATTTGAAATTTCTTATATTCCTATTAGCCAATGTCAATAAATGTGAGCTACTCCTCAACAAAGTCTCCTACTAGGATGTGAAGTTAATGATTTAGTGAATAATAAAGTTATCACAGAAATGTCAGATATATATGTGAAAAAAGAGTTTCATTTTGTATAATATTTAAATCCTAGGCCTATATACCTACTACTTCAGAAAACCTGCTTCCAAAGGACATGGTGTGTCTTTGTAAGAAAACTGGATATAAATATAGCAGAAGGCAGAATATAAAAGACAGAAAAGTTGGGTTTAAAACAGAAATGCTGAAGAGCTAGGGAAAACATCCACTTAGGAGGCTCTTCTCAGCTCCAAAGGCTTTTTAAAAGCTAGATCTCTACACCTTTGTCATTCTCGTTTTGATTGTCTGTTTTCTGTTTTTGTGAAGCAACTTGCCCAAGGCCACAAAGAGATTATGCTAAAGAGAGGTTAAAACTCTGAAGTTCTGGGTTTAAAGAACCAAGTTCAGCTCATGCCATTCAATTTCATAATGAAACCATTTATACTATTTCTCTGGTTTGAATTCTGAAGTTCACTTAGGATAATGACTTGACACTGTTAAATTTAGATGAAAATTAATTCAATTAAAAGTATAGTCTGTTGTATTTAGCTTTAGATTCCATCTTATTTGCATTAGCTAAAAAAACCTAACACTCTAGTGCTAATATAAACTGTGCCTATTCATACCCTGGTTTAATATTTTCATTCTGCTGCTAGGTGTGCTCTATAAATATGCTCAAATCAATTTATAGGCCCTGAAAACTGACATAAGTCCCTAAAAAGCAGCAAATGTGTCCACAGTTTTTATACAGTACTCAGAATTGGTACAGTGTATACTCAGTTAATAAATGCTACTTTATAATGATAATGGACACAGAGGCTACATCTCCAAGTCAATACATATCCAACTAAGGATGAAAGTCTAGGTGCCTCACATGACCTATGCTAGCGGTGGTGAGGCAGGGCCAACATTTGCTGTGCTGTTTGGCTAGAGTAGAGTGGTTATTATCTAAGTTTTCTGTCTTGCTAAGCTGCCTCTTTTTTAGTCTTTTGGCTAAAAACAGTAGGCTTTGGTTTGGTTCGTTTTTTGTTTGTGCCTGTTGGCTTTTCCAAGCTGCCCATTTCTCCAACATCCAATCCAGAATGTGTGAGGCAAAAAAAAATGTAGGGATTCATCACTATGAAGTCCACTGGGTCTCCTGGTCACCAGCCAGTTTTCCTTCTACTCTCTACTTTTTAGAGTCTTCTTATGTTTGTTTTCTACATAATATCCAGAGTTTTTAGTTGTACTTAACAGAAAGAATAGGGAAAGGAGCTTCGACTCCATTTTTCCAAAAGCAAAAGTTGACACCTATAACTTGATATCATTAAAGATCTTAGGTAATATTTTTGTCACTGTTTAGATAAAGAACAAATTCCTATTAATACAGTTCAACTGAATGTCCTCTAGATGAGCAGATACCCAAATACTGACGCTTCATGTTCTCAATGAGAACAATTTTTCCATGTCATCACAGAGAAAATTACATAGGAACCTTGAAAAAAAA
>CM053517.1:12475268-12548608 GCA_028627145.1 Eidolon dupreanum
AAAATTCAGTCATATGAATGAGAAAAATGATGCTTATAAGAATTTAATAAGACACTGACAGCTTCATGTAATATCCAACCTAATGTTCCCTTTAGAATACCTCAAACTATTAATTACTGTCTAAGTTACTTGAGATATATGGCATATTATTCAATTTTAGCATGGAATCACATGCATACTTTAGAACACAAGAAGTACCCAGTGACATTAAGTTCTAAATGACCACTACAGTGCTCCATAAAAGATGGTTAATGTAAAAAAGATCTAAATTAATTTATACCTTAAATATTAAATAAGGCATTTTCTTTGAAAGGAAAAGTAGTGGTTGATCAAATGTATTTAAAACGTAGTTTATTGTGTATGGTTTTTCAATTACACTTGTAAACTCTCTGAGAGGCCCAGTACCGTTAATGTTTGGCATATCTGAGATGTCACCAAATTGGGGAGAATTTAGTGGCAGCTATCTTTGTTCTCTCAGTATTTTCATTCTAAATATAAGAGTGTGTATGCATATGCGTGTACTGTGTGTGTGTGTGTGTGTGTGTGTGTGTGTGTGTGTGTTTAGTGTATTGGAAAAAGCATAGCTTTTGAAATCACAAAGATCTAAGTTTGAATTCCAAAACTACCCTAAATTAGCTTTGCAATTTGGGGGCAAGTCACTTACTTTTTCTAAACATCACTTTCCCACCAAGATGCAAGTAACAGTTGTGAGAAGCATTAAATAAGTTTTTTATATAAAATGTCTAATATATGGTCTGACATATAGTAAGTGCTCAATAAATAAGTTAATAGGAGAATGCCATTTCATTTTTCTTTTTGACCATTAGATTGGCTTAACAGCTAATGCTGAACAACTACTAACACGTTTTTGTAACTTAACACAGTGTATCTTTTTACTTTGCTATAACAGGTTTAAAAAACCAAACTCCTTACTAGAATGAATGACAACAAATATGCACCTTCTCCTTTAGTTCCAATATATTTTGCATGACCTTACATGAATTGCTTAGATAAAAGCTTTTTCTCTTCTGCTTTTGTTATTTTAAAGTGCAGATGCATTTGAGTCATTTTCTCCTTTTGTTTCATATCCTTAAGATCCAAAGCTTCAAAGACATAATGTCAGCATGCAGTCGATTTATGACTGAACTCTTGAAGAGACACTGAAGAATTACCTTGTCAATCACCCCAAGGACTCTGAAGGCCTTCAGCTCCTCGGCAGGGCTCCTTAGGTTCCGAGGGGGCCTTGAACTTAGTGATCCTGGAGGCTAATGGAAGATATCAAAGATTATACATCAATCAGGGAGGTACTTGAAGAAGACTGCCTGCTGAAGCAAATGCCAGGCCAAAGGAAACTAAATTTATCATAAATCACAGAATGGAAAGATGAAAGGAGAAGATTCTGTTTGTCTGTAATGTAAAATAAAAAAAATAATAAAATCAAAAATAAAGAAAATCAAAAAGAAAAAGCAAGAAAAAAGTTGCAACTAAATAAATCAAAACACTGAAAACAAAATTTTAAAAAGAAAAATTAATAAGCTGATACAGTTTTTAAGGCAATAATTCAGTTCAGAACTATACAACTATAATGAAACTTTGTAACAAATGGAAAACTGAGACAACAATCAGTCACAGCCTTATATTTACCCCCAGCTGGCTCAAGAGTAATTTAGAACAGGGAACTAAAAACCAATACAATAACAGATAAACTTGGGGAGGAAGGGAACACAAGTCATTCTCTTTCATCAGGAAACTATAGTCCATTAATGTTACTTTATAAACTATGTATTTTAAGAGGGATTGGCAGATTCAAGTTCAACCAGAATTGTCAATAATGGTGAAAAATTAAGAAACTCCATCATATAACCAATAATTATTAGAACTAAACTTGTTTAAGCTAGTCAGGAGATGATAAAAGAAAATTTTTTGACATATTTGAACATCTGTGACATAAAACACTTAGTCTGTTAGCTACAAAAAAGTCCAAAAAGATGAGTGAACACAAGAAGGAATATTTCAGTACCATACACAATAAAAGAATAATCCTAACTTCCTAACTTCCATTGGTCTTAGTTTTTTCCTATCAGTAAAGTAAGACATTAGACTAGAAAAATTCCATTTGGCATCTACAACCAGAAAGCAATGCTATATAATCCATATAATAAAATTGTGATGCTGCAAAGGATGACAGGAGACACAAAGCCTTATTATATCCTCAAAGCAGATCTTTTTATTGTCAAAAATATATTAAACTACATAGGAAATATGTTTCCCCAGGAATGGAAGATAAATATCCTGGTTAATCAAATGCCACGATTAAGAGTTACTGAGACACCATTTTTGGTGCATCAAGTCCTTGTGTTGAGCAACGTCACCAGACAGAAGCTCCTTGAGATCACAAATATGCCTTATCCTTCTAGTCAGTCCCTAGTGTGTTAGCTGAAAGGAGAGAGGAAGAGCATAATAAAGAAGGAAGAGGGGAGGGAAATAAGAAAGGGAGGTGGCAGGGATAAATTGGGTGTCATTTACAAGTGGGAAAACTATCACTTGTGAAATTTTCTAAAAGCGGCAATTCTAATTGTTTTGAAAATGTTTTGTTTTTAAGTTTAGCAAGCAATTACTAACTTCAATGTGTCTGAAGAGTTGATGTTTGATTTAAAAAAGGCTTTTTCTTTTTGAAAAATAGTTGAGAACACTGGTGATACTGGCAATTGGACTGAACAATCTCTTAAAATTGATTTAATTTATACTTCTAAAATATGTTTCAAAAAATATTTATTTAATATATTATTCCATGAGGTGCTGAGCCAGGTGACAAAAAACAGATATGTCTCTGCCTCCCTAAAAGCTTAAAATCCAAGGGGAACTTTTTAGGATACAGAAACATTTAGCAGGGTATTTTAATAGACAGATAACGGAAGCAGTCAGTCTTAATTTACATTGCTGTACCTTCATCCCTCACCTCACCCTAAGAACAGTACCTATAAGAAGTTATCATAATCCCCATTTTACAGATACATAAAGGGAAGTTTAGAAGGTCAGGTGTTTGTGGTCAGAAAGAGCAGTGGAAGATCCCAACTCTACTGATAATTAAAAATTCATCTCTTCTTACTTTATTATCAAGAAAACTGCTTGTGATTCGGGTAAAAGGAATGTTGAGAAAAAGTTATAGGGGGAAAAGAACACTTGAAATGATCATTTATCCATTACATTGTCTTTGAAAATATAGCCAAATGCATCCAACATCCCTGTCCCCTTATTCGCTGATGTCACTGGATCTATCAGTTTCCAAAGAAAGCTACTGATTCACTTTAGCAATCTCAACGGCAAAGATAGCAAACAACAAAATCTCGACTGCACCTTTCAATAAGTAAATACTGTGTGTCCACTACGTGCATGATAACTGAAAAAGATATAAATTATCAAAAAGGCAGTTGCTAGCTTCAAGAAGTTTACAATTTATTTGAGGAAATAAGTCAAATACATGAAAAAGTTAAATAACAATAAAACTTCTTTTAAAAATATAAGACAGACAGATAAGCCACTAGTTAGTGTATGATAAACTGTGGTCTCAGAAAGAAGTGGAATTAAAGGTGATTTTTAAATGCTATGTGGAAATAAGGTTAGAAAAAGTTTGAAAAGAAATTTGCCTGGCTGGGGAAAAAATGGCCAAATTGCAGGATGGAGGAAAATAAAATTACACACTTAGGGTCAGTTTTCACAGTCCCTGAATGCCAGGAAGAAAATCTGGGCTATATTCTCCAGAATCTAGAAAACAAGTTTTGTACAAGAAACAACCCAATGAAAACAGTGATTTAATAAGGTTACTTTTGCAAAGATGAGAATGGTGAAATTGTAATGGTGAAAGACCAAAGGTAAAGTGATCATTAAAGTTCTCTTTCTACTTTAACCATCTATAAAAGTTTAAGATCAAAGAAATGAACAAAGAAAGATCATGAAATAAAATCATCAATAAAAAAATCCTGTATTTCTTATATGCAGCATTTAAATTGGGTAGAATCCCTATAGATCTATTCCTTTTTTCAGATGGCAAAAGGAAACATAAATCTACAGAATTTTAAGAACAGAAAGAGACAGAGATCAAGTCTAACCTTCTCTCTTTTTTTTAGATGAGAAAACTGAGAAGTAGTAAGGTTAAGCAATTTGTCTAAAGATGACAAAACTAGGTAATAGATAAAAAGGGATTAAATCTTACTTATCAAATATGACACTGGGGAAACTTCAGCCAATGCTATGGGGGTGGGGGAGGAATGCAGTGCATTTCTAGGCAACATGGCTTATTTCCTTAATGAAAAATGTAAAATTTTCACTTAGATGTTCTAGTCACTGTAGCAGAAGATACCTAGAGAAGTAAGGAGTAGTTTCATTCATCTATACCATAAGTAAACACAAGGGGTGAGGAAGGAGGAGAGGAAAGAATATATGAGCCAACAATCTTCAAAACCAAAGCTAACAAGTATGTATCACTCAACTGCTCAAGCCCATGGCAGAGACCTCTGTTAATCCCACTTTCTCACAGTACAGTGCTCCTTGGCAGCCACTACCAGAGGATTAGTTAGCACACTCATAAAACCTACTTCCTATTTCTGTTCTACATTCTGCAAATTACTACGTGAAGCTTATATTTGTTTTCATTTTACGGTTTTTTTTTAAAGTTGCGGTTTATCCAGCCCACCATCTTTTTCACCTGATATGACTCCCTGTTCTCAATGAGATCTATCTCTATTTTCACCAATCTGTTAGTGCGGTACTTCTCAAACTTTCACATGTGCGTATATCACCTGAGGACCTTGTTAAAATGGAGATTCTGATTCACTCGGTCTGGGTGGGGCATGGGAGGGCTAAGCATTTCCAACAAGCTCCCTTTGTGATGTGATACTGCTGGTCTAGCAACCACATCTGGAGTAGGATCAGCTACTCCTCCTTAAATACCTGAGAGTGAGTTATCATTACTTGGGGATGTGGGGGAAAATAAGTAATCAAGGGCAAAGAAAAGCACTACAAAGGACTTATCCAGAACCCACACTCTGAACCCTGATAGCTAACTACACTAGTTTCTGAGCTTGGCTTCGTCTATAGATTTTGGATTCTGCCAAGACTTTCATTGGGAACATATGACCCCTCCATACCCAGTCTCCTAAGCTTCTGTTAGATCACATTTCAAGCATGACTTTTCATTGGAGTCCTTTTACTGATTTGGAATACCCCCAAATGCCATCTCTGCTTAGGCATGGTCATGTCTAAGGGTGATGTGATAATCACTTTAAAGTATTTTCTGAAGAAGAATTAAGAAATGCCAATAATACCAGCAAACAAAAGGCACAGAAAAATATTTTCAATATTATTATAGTAGTTGTACACAAAATCTATAAGGTATTAAGGAAAGGAATACATTCTATATATTAATTTTCATTTATACCTTATACTTACATGACAAAAGAATGTATTTACACTTTTGAAACTACACAATCTTTTATGTCCTAAATTTAGACTATTTTTCTAAATTTCATTGATCGTGAATTTAAAATTCCTAGAGCTAAAAATAGCAAAAAAAGCTATTCCCAGTCTTTTCCAGGGAAATCCCCTTTCAATGTTAATTCTTAAATGATTTAAAGTCATCTACAATTTTATTAAAAAAGGAAAAACTCTGTCTTCTTTAGTTAAGATTTCACCCTTACTTCAAACAAAATTCATTTCCTTTTTTTCTAAAATCTGTTCTTTTCTTGGAGCCTTTTACTAATGAAGTAATGAAGAAAAAAAAAAGTACTTTTGGTACTTTCCATCCTTTTTCTAAAAGGATATTACCATCGATGACTGGGAAATTCAGAACTATATTTACCACCTAAAAGTTCATAAATAAATTCAATAAAGCAAAAGCTTAAACTATCACAGAAAACTCAGGTGTAGTATTATGACCTAGAGTACACCAAAGGGGAAACGGGTAATCAACAAAAATTGTAAAACCAGAAGGGATTCCTTTATTTTCTTAATCAACAAGGCTAGATTGATTCAAAAGAGAAATAATATCTGCTTTGCACAGAATTTAAGAGCTAAAAAGGCCTTCGAAATCAGTTTTACTAGTCTTCCCACTGTATTCATTGAAACTGAGGCCCGGAGAAGGTTAAAGTAGATAATGTATTCACCAAGCTAATCAAGAACCTCTAGAAGACATTTAAGTTAAATTATGGATAAGAAAATAATCAAGCATTTTTCTGACCTAAATAAGGACCAGATTTAATAGAATAAAATACAAAGTGAAAATAAAAAGCAATTGCTCATCATAAAAGAAAAAAAACATTTTGCTCTAGCGAGAAAAATTCTCCTCCAGCCTCCTTGCCTAAGAACGGAAAAACTCCTACTATATCAAAACTGATCCATGAGGTAGCCCTTTTTACCCTTTCTGACCCAAGTCCCATTATTCTACACAGCCTTTACTATTCTTTTATTTCCTCAATTATGTATGTATTTTGGGTCCTCAAATATGCTATAGGGTTTTGCAAGAGCAAAGACTGTGTCATCTTTTGTATAACTCCAAAGTATATCTAGTTTAATACTATATATACAGTCTTAATAGAGGCTTAGTGAATTAATATATAACATAATATAATCCACTTTCCTATATTATACCTCTCATTTTACTTTCATTAGAAGCTATGTTTGAAGAGAAATTCTGACTGATACTTCTTGGTTCCTTTCTCCAAGTCAAAACCTTTACAGCAGGCTTTATATGTTTATTTTCCTAATAAATTATTACTCATAGAAGTGATTACGGGGAACTGTAACAGGGGATGCATAAACAGGGAGTTTGAATGAGTAAGTAGTTAGAACATTCAAAGTTAATGTTAACGGAAAGAAAAGACTGGTAAATTTGACTCCCTATAACTTTTACAATATTTATATACAAGATGGATTTAGTAAAACAAGTAAGTTCATAGAGACCCATTTAATTTACTTATGTCCCCCAAAACAGAATTGAGAAAGTACACACCAGGACTGCACACAAGGAGGGTTGCTAACCCCATGTAAAATAAAAATTGAATTCAAAGCAATCTTTAGATAAATATTCCACTTTAAAAAGATAAAACTCAATGGTGAAGTTAAAGGAAATAACCTTAATATAATTAAAACGATGACAGAAAATAGGAAAAGATTAGCAAACAATACAGAAGTCAAAATAATTAACAATCTGAAATGAGTCAGCAGAAACTTTATTCAGAATATATTCATTATGTTAGAACATGTAACAAAAGTACATTCCTCCCAAGTTGAAATATAATAGAATCATTTTGTTTTAAAGGGAATGGTCCAACGCATCAAAAATTCTCAATAATAAGCACAGTTTTAATTACGGCATGTTTTAAAAGGTCACAAAGAAAATTTAAAAAGGCTCAGAAAATCAAAAAAAGTTTTAATGGACGAAGATTAAATATTGGGCTGTTTATAAACTAGAAAACGGATTTTTTTTATAATTTCAAAAAGTATAAAAGTATTAAAATTGTGGGGGAAAAGTATATAAAGCAGTATTTAAGGGGAGATGAAAAGAGGACTAAGATTAATTTAATCTTATAAATGTGGCTAATAGGCTGGTGTTTTTATGAGGTAGGCACGTACGTGATTTGTGTCTGTGTGTGTGTCTGTGTGTGTGTCTGTGTGTGTGTGTGTCCATACATATATAAGTGATTTTTTAAAACCCATTTAATCCTAACAACCCAGCAAGGAATTACTATTATCCTCATTATTCAGAGGTAGAAGCTAAGAGGTTGGGTTAAGTACCTTGACCAATCTTCCATGGCTTCAAATGACAGAGTTGGAAATATGAATAAAACTGCCTGCCTCTAAGATCAATTAAGAAAACACTTTATCCTATCTCTAGAAGATATGATTCTTAAATTACATCAGGATAAAAACTATGTAGTTTAATATAAAGAAAAAAATAGAAGTGTCTTTCAGAAATTTACCAAATTCAGATAGCTATGACATAAGAACAACGAGCCACACCCCCCTTAATTTCAAATGCATAAAAGAAACCGCAAAACTGTTATTCTTCGGGCATTTGAGATCTTGCTCCTCAACATCAGTTTGACTCAAATAAACTCTTATAAAAATTCTCTTAAATAAATGAATTAATTAATAATAATAAGCCACAATGTTCTAATGTTTTAAGCATTTACCTGCTTTCTATACAAGACTAAGGGTATTCCCAAATAACCCAAATATCCCTGTTAGAATGATGCCTTTATAATTCTAGGTGATCTATAGAAGCCATTTGTAGAACTTACGCTTAAATGATTAGTTTTAGCATGAATCAATAAAACTACAAGATTTGTTTAAGAATCATAATTTAAGTTTAAAAATTCAAATAAAGTTTAATATAAATTACTGTCATTCTACAAAGGAAGATGTTAGGGGCAAAGTAAGGAACCAGAGAAAGGGCCAAGAAAGAGAAGGAGAAAGCAAATCCCATTTCAATGCACTTTTGGTGGTTTGTTTTAATGCTTTTCTTTCTACCAATAGAAAATTATTAATAAAATTCCAAAAACCAAATTTATCCAACATTCTAATTAAAAATAAAGCCAAGAGACAAGACAGCAAAAATGGCTAAAGAAAATACAAAAGGAAACACAAGACATACCTGAGATACATCATGAAATTGGGGTTTTCTATAAAAGCTCGACAGACTCTCTGCTCGCATGAGATACTCTGCTGTTCTTCTTTTCACAGCTTCTCGCCTGGTAGGGCTTGACTCTCCTAAAAGAGAAAACAAAAGTCAGGACATGTGAAAAATAAATTAGCTTTTCTTTATCCAGTCTGAAGATTAACTTCTTTTTACCTAATTCACCACTTGTTCACATTTCTAAATGGAGATTCAAAACTGGGACATCAAAGTTATTAATATCGGCAAGGTCTAAATATTACCTGCATGAATTTTATTTATCCAAATTCTGAAACTCTCCTATTCAAATATGTATAGAGAACTGGATATATTTTATAGGAGTCAATATATAAGAAATGTAGCGTAAAAAGCTCTGCAGACAAAACTCTAGCCTCGTACAGACAGTATTGTTGTCCAACTCAACGAACAGGACTAAGTGCAATAGATGTCTAATGAAATCTGTAACACAGATATGACATGCTCTAAAAGTACTTAGGGTAACTGAGAATAAAAGTATTTAGGGTAACAATTCACTCTAAACGACTGTTGTAAACATCACGATTTTTTCATTAACAACAAATTGTTACCCACCTTACAACTGAAAACAAGTATATGATTGATATCCCTGTAACGTAGAATTTTATGAAAGTGACAATTCACTTATCCTGTCTGGCTGTTTCTCTAAACAAAAGGTATTCGGGAGGCCTCCAGAGAACCTCAGACCTCAAAAAAGAGGTGGTCCAACCCATGGTGTACTGGGCTCTCCTCTCCAGCGCAGGATGATCCTACGATTTTATTCATTTTATATGGTACCTGGTGAACACTTTGTGGCTGAAAGTCAAAAACTTTGAGAACCACTGTACTATTTATGATCGCTAAGATTCCTTTTAAATAATATTACGTACTATTCATGACTCATTTTTATCAAAGTACTTCACACATAGTACTGTTTTTACAACTGACCCTAAGCATCTTTCTGAATGAAGTTAATCAAAAACCAAGTATCATAGAGTGGAATGTGCCCTGGATTACATTCCAGAAACCAAGATTATCTGAATTTTGGCTCTGCCTCTCATTAGTCATGTGACCGATGATGTCATTTCAACTCTATGAAGCTCTTCTTCATTCCCTAAAATGGAAATATACACCTCAAATGATTGTGGAGATTAAAGGAGACACACATGAAAGATACTATAACAGAGACATAAAAAATTGTAAAGGTTTTCAATCTTTCTTTTTCTCTCAGAACTGAACCCTACAAAAAACCATGGCTTGCTAAATTGAAGTGAATTAAATTACAGTAAAACAGACATTTTCCCACAAAAGACTACTAGTGGAAAAAACTCGTATTTCTTCCTGGAACAGCATCTTCTCTCTATTTCTTCTGGGAAATGATCCTTTCTCCTCCCCTTTATCCTCCCCACCCACCTCTACCAACCCCACCACGGTGATGTGAATGAAAGCTGTCGTCACCTCAGATTTCAGTCCCCAGTCACTACTAGCTGAACAAGGGTCACCAGATTGGCTGGGCCAATCACAGAACACAGCCCCCTCAGCCATGGTTGGAAGAGAGAGGAATTGGCCCAACACAAACTAAGCCAATCAGTTTTTCTCTTTTACTGATACAAAGGAAGAGGAGTTGGAACTGCCAGCAGCCGATTTCTGCCAAAGTGCAAAAAGCCAACCTGAAAGAAGGAACCTGGCAGAGAGAAGCAGAAGTGAGAGCCAAAAAAGGAAAGAGAAAAACCCTGGTGTGACCAGGGTCCCTATTTCAACCAAACCTACATTCCTGCCATTCTTCGCCTAAGGTAGATCAAATGTGGATTTTGTCTCATGCAAACCAAAGCATGCTGACTGAATACAGACTTCAAAGAAAAACTGCAATAAAGTTATTATTGCAATTTTGCTGAATAATTTTCCATTCACAGCTTTTATATTACCATTCCATCTCTTCTCTACTTTATGAGTAATTCAAATGTAATTGGTCTTAGTGAAGAAAAAAATCTCTATTGCTTTTTAACTGTGGAACAACCTACATTAACACTCCAACTCCTCAAACTCAGTTAAAATATCAGTATGCTTCCTACTCATCCTTAAAATTTACTTTCCAAACCCAAGATTTTTATTTTGCTCAGTCAAAAGTAAATACAATCTGTGGAAATCGCCCAAGTAGAACATATTTTGAGAATACAGTTTGCTACATAAATAAGAAACATTCCCTGTTTCTACAACTACTAGCCCTTTGGTTTTGGGTTTGCTATTTATGGACTCTAAATGCTATTCCCATTCCCATTACCTCTTCTCACTTCAGGTCATGCCCTTCAAGCCTTAATTTAAATCCACATTTAGAAATTTTGACTCCTCTTAGGCTCAACTCTAGTAGAAACTGCAGTAATTTAATTTTTCATTCAGTGATTAAACTTTAACAAAACTTCAAATTTTGCTTTATTCAAAAAAATCAACTTGCCTCCCAAAATAATATGAAAGTCAAAAATGCCAAGATTATGGAACACCTAATTAAAGCTAGAGTTAAAAATGTATTTGTGATCAAATCACTGTTTTTTAAACTTTTGGTATTTCTGCTGCTTTTTAGGCAGTCTCCATAGGAACAGAGGAACAAGAACCGGAAGCCAGCAGTTGAAATGGAGTCCTGCTGATGATAGTGGTTCCGCTTCCATGGAAACAACAACGAAGTAATGGAAATACTGGAAGGCTTTTTAATGTAACCTTAAACATACATACTATGACTCTTTCCTTATCAGCTCCTTAAAAGTAGGTCACAACCACTGCTGATCAATAGCAGCAGTCAAGGATGAAAACCACCTCTTGCAGCTTTCTGCTGCTAGATACTTATTGAGGTTTGAGAGAACTGTACTAGAAAGAAAAGATTAATCTATAGAGTTCCAGAATAATTCTGATTGAATTATTGATATATGTGACTTTTAAACAGATTTTAACTAAAATTTTTAATTGACTCTAACATTAATTTAATTTTCATTTTAAAACATATCACTCATGATTATTCTTCAAGAATAACAAGGTTATCTAGAATTCCATTTTTAATCCTATATGAGATCATGTGGCTATTATTTCATCAATAGTATATATCCATGTAGACACTTAATGTTCTTAAAAATGGGTACATATTTTACATTCTACCAAAAGATAAACCAGTATGTTCAATGTTTCTCTACATTTCTGTTAATCATTCAGATAGAGCAAGAATTTCCACTGGGCTTTGGCATCCAAAAGAGAAAAACTGCTCCCATTATATAGCAACCTTTATGTCAAAAAGTTCTGGTGTACCATAAAAGGTATCTAGGTATATATACTATGTCAACCTGTATTTCTTTACCTTATCAATTTCTGATCAGGAGAGAGGATGAATATATAGGGTGATTACTGAGTGCGATCTGTGAAAAGAAGATAGTGTAGCTAAATAGAAATGATGAAAAGGTACAAAACTGTCACTGAAATCTTCAGAAGCACTGGACTGCCTACCCTGCATCTCTCAGAGCACCAACTGATTTAAGTTACTAAGAGAAGTTTTACTGAAGGAATAGTCTATAGATAATAGAATTGTGAAATTCTAATTTATCTAAGAAGCCATCACCATTTGGCAACCCTTCATTATATCAATTCTATTTACAAATATATATTGCTTTCCTTTTAAAACTAAAGAAATTAAGGTTCACAGATATTAAATGCCTTTCTCAAACACAAAGTTAATATAACAGCCTAAACCAAAACCAGGTCTTAACACCACACTTCAGGTAACTAAATTTGAATTAGATTATTCTACCTTTACTGAGTAGAACCATAAAAATACAGAGTATAGGACAAGTACTGGCAAGTACAGGAAGAAAGATGAAGAGAAGATAAACAAGAAGTTTCAGACAGGAGCCTATAAGACAACACAGCAGAGTAGAATCCGAAAGACAAGATGACAAACAACCACACAGGAAAATGAGAGCTACAAAGAGGTATAAATTTCACACTATGTAAAAGAGAATGGGCTTTTCTGAGAAAAACTTATCTCTCAAACATCCTTTTTACCCATGGATTTCCTTAGAAAATAAAGGTTTTTTCTCATTTACCCCCCAAAAAGTAAAACAAAACAAAACAAAACAAAAACATTTTTACGCACAGAACTATTGAAAATCATTTTCACAAACTAGAATAAAAAGTAGTTTTTTCCAATTCTGTTATTCTACCCTGAGTCACCAAGAAGAATATAGCTAATACTTCATTATTGATTCAATAAAAGAAAAGCAATGCTGGAGGAAGAACTGGCAACATTAGACCTCTAGAAATATATCTGTATTTTATGGGAAATTTTAAGAATATTTTAAGAGAATTTTGACTATACCTGATTTTCATCACATGCACAGAATTTAATCATCACATAAGACTCTTCTTAGTCACATCTTATATTATTATCTTTCTCAAACACTCCATCAGGCTCCAAGCCACTGTACTCTTGGTCAACCATGCTTAGTTTTCATTCAGATTTATCATATTAGAAAGAACATCCAAGTCATCCTGGGTTTGCTGGAATGTTTTTGTTTGTTGGTGCTTTTTTTTTTAAACGACTTTAGTCACATAAAAGAATAAGCCTATTTGAGATGGCCTTGATGGTTATATTTTTTCTTAAGTGCTGATTTATTATATTTAATGGTATTTTGTTCTTTTCAGGTATAGCCTACCATTCATGACTTATGCTAAGTGTTCTGACAACAAAAGGCAACCTTGAGAAGAACAGTAATTTATTGTTCTACATGTGTACCACAACCCTGGAGCCATCGGCCTGTGTATAACACAAATCCAGTCAGTCAGTGAATCTGTTTCCCATTTACATTTAACCAAGCCCCTATAAATGTTTTTACAAAACCAAGTTACGTGGCCACTGAGTTCAGAGAGTCATAATAAAATTCATGCCCATGCGCTGCCTCGATTATAATTGCTCTCAATGTTGTTCAGCAGTTTTTCTACCACCAATAAACTGAATGAAAACTAACACATCATTAGATCATACAGTATTAAATGCCCAGAGATAGGCTTCTCTTAGATTCAACAATTTCTTTCTGATCTCTAACCTATTTTTCTGTTTTGCAATTTTAGAGGGGAGTACCCAAAAACTAATCATTCAGTCCCTTCAAAAAAACATTGCCTGGTCAGTCTCTTCATGACAATAAACTCAACAATAAATAAATAATCTCCTAAATGTCTTTTATGATGATGATAATCCCCTAAGTGTCTCTTATATTCTAATCAAGTGGCTTCTAAAATACTAAGGTAAAAAATTCAGAGATACACTGAAGGATAAAGGAATAAAGAATTAAAACCAAGGAGCCAAAAATTTCTCTTATAATATGGAAGAAAAATAACATCTCCATATATCGAGGAATTTTTTATTTGTCATACTGGTTATATGGAAAATCCCCCAATGAGGCTCATGCTCATTCTTTCACTGGCCATAGAGACATTTTAAGACAAGTAACAAATCCACAGAAGACTTTTAAAGTCCAACAACTGTTTTCTTGATGTGATACTGATCACAAATCTTTCCTTTGAGATGATGTAAAGTGATCAACAGAATTATTGATTATAAAGCAGTTAATTCTTCTCAATCCTAGAAGTTTTATACACTTCTTAAATGCATCTCCACCTTACAAATTAAATTGACTTAAAAAGGGTTACATATTTGGTGACGGAAAGAAATCTAACTTTGGGTGGTAAACACACAATGAAATATAGATATGACATACTATTGAATTGTACACTTGAAACTTATTTGATTTTATTACTCAATGTCATCCCAATAACTTTTAATTAAAAAAGATAAAATTAAATTGACTTAGTAAATACCAGAATTAGAATAGACTCCATCCTATCTTTCTTCGGATTGATTTAACATGAGATATACATACACACATATACATATATATATATACATACACATATGTATATATACATATACATATATACATATATATATACACACACACACACACATATACATGTAAATAATTCAACGAATGTGTCAAGCAATACTTTAGAGTAGATCACATCTAAAGCTCATTTCAGGATAACAAAGAAAATCCTCCCCAGCAACTGGCTTTCTTTTAAATAAGCCACCAACAAGTTCTTCATACCACTTATTCCTATCCTTCAGAAGAAGAGATGCCTAATAGTTATTGAACATCTATTGTGTTCCAGACATATGTTCATCTCAATGTTTATAGTCATTTCAGCATCATCATAGACTACTACATAAAGAAGACCGTCAATAAAATTTTGTTAAATGAATAAAAAAGTAAATGACAGATTTTGCACCAATATTACATGGTTTAATAACAATAACTTCATGCTTAGAGATGCTCTAATTACCTTGTTCTATAACTTAGTGCCTTTCTCTAACTTAAACAAGAGTTACATAAAATGCATGTCGAAAAGTAGTATAATTATTGTCTTTATCCTTTGTGTAAGTGAAATGCATAAAAAAGTAATATAGAGTAACACAGCATAGAAGTGGCATAGTGGGACTAAAAAGAGAATATACATTTGGATTTAATTTTATGAAAAATTGTTATAACAGTATTAATAAGGAAAATAACAGCAGATATTCTAAGTAATTATAAACCATTGTGTAAAACAGAATGAAGTCTACAAACTCTTTTTATTGTTTGACAAGTACAATTTTGCAAACTGTGCTCCTTAACAGTTTGCAAAAATACAGTATGTCTGCACAATGATCTGGTTATTTTTTAAATGAAACACATTTTGAGACCGCTAATGGTAACACAGTAAGCTTCTGAGGAAAAGCAGATTTACGTTTTCAATACTTCCTGAAAGAGAATAGACAAGCTGAACTTCTTTTACAAGACCCATTGTTTAATTATTAAGACATAATTTAAGCTGTAAATTACATAAAACTATGTAACTTAAGTAATTACAAAACAACGAATAACTTTCTCAAAGTGCCTAATAATCTGCTAGTACTGAAAAAGACATAGCTTTCCATTGAGTTTTTTAGCTTTGTTTTACTTTAAAATACTCAGAGATATCTGTATTTCTTCTGAGCAGAATCAAGGTTTTTTTCAGTAATCATGGAGATTAAGCAACCCTCTCATTTTAATGTTTTTAAGCTGTGTTGCTAAAGATATAAAAATATGGTGATACTGATGACAGACCATCTAATAAAAAACCCTTCGCAAATCCTCCTCTATCTCTCTGCTTTTGCTATAGAGCAGCTGTGCCTCACACAAATTCACATGAATGAAAATATTTAGATGAGAAACCACCCACTTAGTTTATTTTCCATATGACTTTCCTGTAATTATTTTGTAAACTGTTCACACAACAATACATAAAAACATCTGCAAAAACAGGTAATTAATGTGTCAAGCCAAACTAATGCATTTTTTATGGTGTCCATGCTTCGTCAACTGTAATTATAACTCTTTTTTAAGCAAATGATGATGTGTTTGTTGCAATGTGCAAATGGTTATTTTAGATGCTCTGTTTACTGTTCATACAATCTGAATATAAAACTCCACAGCTACTTTACCCCACACAGCAATGCTTTACCTAGCTTTTCGCAGAAGCAGTAAAGTGGTTCTCTTTTACAAAAAACATTTCTAGTAAATATTTTTGGCATTAAAACATGAAACTCTCAACATAAAAGTTGACACCAAAATAGCCAACAGTTCAAGAAGCATATGCCAACAATATCTATCCAGGCTTTCTTCCTTTGGTTCTAACCATGCAGGAAATACAGCACTTTATGCCAATCACTAAGCCTCCTAACTTTCCAAAGAAGGTTCATTATTGTTTTAATATATAATACCCATTCTACATAAACCCACCACATACATGTATCTTTGACATGAGACAAACAAATGCAGAATCAAGTCTTGCCCCAAACAGTTTCACATTCAATTTATCATGCTTGAGTTCTAACTACACGAAAGATCGTCATTATTATTATTATACGATAACACTGCATACCAAAAAGTATCCTCAGATGGACATTTCTGAAGGCCCAAGGTATGTGATCTGTACAGTTCTGTCTCCAGAGCCAACAGTCTAAAATCGAGGGAAAAGCACAACCCTATAACATTTTTCTAGGGTCCCTTCTCTTTTTTAAAAAGGCAATTTTTAAAACATCTATGGTAATTACCTGTAGTATAAAAGAGACCTTGGTTAAAAAGATCTCCTAGTAAACATGGTTTTCTGTCTATTTTCACCACCAAATTTTTAGAGATTGAATAAAATTAGCCTTTCCAGGCCTAAGTTTATGTAACTCTTTATTTTGATACTGATATTTCTAAAATGAGCTACTCCATTCTTCCCCTAAATATTAACTACTATAATATCCTACAGGTGTCTAATCAGCTACTGGAATATGCTACAGGTGTCTATTTACCCCTGCCTTGTCTCAAAAAACAACATAAAAAAAAGTATTATAGCAAATCAAATGATAGTTTCCCAGCTGCCAAGTTTGAGTTTTAGATCAAATGCTTATTTTGGAGAATCTGAGGGTGGGTTTAATCAAAACAGAACAAAGCCCTAGTTCCAAACATGCTGGAATAGAATATACAAGACCAAGACAAGAGAAGAAAACAAGGCAGAAACTTCTTTATTAAGCTAGAAATCAAACTCAGAATCAGCTATGCAAGATATCTCAAGACTGACTTCCACTGCTTATATAGCTACAACTATAAATGTAATAATGCATATAATTAATGCCCCTTCAAATGGCTGAATTCTACACAATATCAAACCTTCAGGACAGATAAACTGATGCCCGTGTAGAGTACTGAAATACTAGACAGGAGGCATTTTAAGCCTACTTGATATTTTCATAAACTACCTGCATATTGGTTGTTTAATACACATACTTTAGAATTCAACTTATTTATCACCTCTTCAAGAAGCTTTCCCTATAAATCTTCTCCTCCCCGCAGTCAAGTGTCTGTTTACGCCTATGTTTAAAATCATTCTCATTCAAAAACGTTCATAGAGAATTTCCTATGTGATAGGCACTATGCTGGAAGATGCAATAATGAAAAATGCCCTGCCTTCAAGGATATTACATGTAAATAGATATCCATTCAATAAATAATTGCACAAGTAATTATTTCATTATAAATATAAGTACTTGAAACAAAACAATGTGCAATGAGAACAAAGTTCAGGAAACCTATTCAGAACAGAGGTGAGGAAAGGTTTCTTTGAGGAAATGTCACTGAAATAGAGACATGCTGAACGAGGAGGATATATCAATTGAAGAAGCACAGTAAAGCACTCAGAACACACCTTACATGAAAGCTCTAACATGGGAAGGACCTTGGTGCCTTCCAGGAGGTAAAATGCCACTGTGGCTAAAAAAGGAGTGAAAAGGAGCAGTTCAAGATGAACCTGGAGAGGGAGGCAGAAGCCAAATCATTCACAGCCCAGTAGACCATAATATCTTCAAGTTTTATCATCAAAGCAATGGGTTTAATGCAAGAAAGTGACAAGTTTAGACTTCATTTTCAAAAGATCATTCAGGCTATTGGTAGAGAAAGAATGGTCTAGAATCAAGCAAGAGCAGAAGGAGAAAAACCAAGTGTAAAGTTGTGGTAGAAACGATGACGGAAAGTGAGACTTCCAGAATGTCAAAGCGAAAGCCTGGCAAAACCTCTCCCAGGACAAAACTAGTCAAGATTATAAAAAACAACAACTCTGGAAATTAACTATAGCCATACAACAAATTGGGAAATATTTATATAATAAAAAGAACTGAACTGCAGTAGGAGAAGCAAGGGTGTTTTAACACAGAGCTACCACTCCCCACCCCCTAGCAGAATGCAATGGTAGATGGAGATTGACAGCCTTCCTGCTGCTGGAGAGAGTTGGCCTACTTTGGATCACCACTGAAAATCTCCATGCTACTGAAATCAACAGCAATCAATGACAAACAAGAGATGAGACCAAATTTTAACAGGAAACTCTGGGAACGGCATGCTTTGATAAGCTCCCACATATACTTGGGGATTCTGAAAGCTACACACTTGCTCAAAAGAGACCACAGAGGGCCCCAACTATCCACTCATTCCTAGTTAATGGGAGGCCTTGCATAAGCAGAAAGTAAAAGCCAGAGCAGACCTGCCTGAACTCTGAATGTCCTAACCCACACAGACACTCTCAGTAAACGGCAGAAGTCTCACTGACTCATGAAGTTCAAACACAATATCTAAACAATCGTTAGCTGATGGGTGGGGAGTGAAGGTCAGAATCTAGAGTGGCTATATTATCTACAATGTCAAGTTTTCAACAAAAAAAAAGAGATGCAAAGAAACAAAAACGTTTCATAAACAGAAAAAAAAACAATCAATAAAAACTATCTGAGGGGACTCATGTAAATCTTAATAGACAAATACTTCCAAACAACTATTATAAATATATCCAAAGAACTAAAAAAAAACCATGATTGAGGAATTTAAAAAATACAAAGACAATGAATCATCAAATATATAATAGCCAAACTGTCAAATTCAAAACAGAAAATCTTAAAAGTAGCAAGAGATAAACATTACTCATCATGTACTAGAGAATCTCAACAAGATTGACTGATTTATTATCAGGAAAATGGAAACCAGAAGGAAATGGCATATTCAAAATGCTGAGAGAGGAAAAAAAATGTCAACCAAGAATCCAATAACCTGCAAAACTATCTCTCAACAATAAAGGCAAAATAAACATTCCCACCTAAAAAATGAGAGAATTTGTTGTTGCTAGCAAACCTACATTACAAGAAATACTGGGGGCAAAAAAGGAAATGACACCAAAGAGTAACTTAAATCTAACTGAAAAAATAAAGGAAATTATATAAATATAAAAGACAGTATAAATACATTTTTCTCATTTCTTCTCCAAACTGGTTTAAAAGTACATTTAAACAATAATTATAAAGCAACACTGTAGGGCTTATATAAAGATGTAACATATATGAAAATACTAGCAAAAAGGAGTAAGAAAGAAAGGGAGTTATACTGAAGCAAAGTTTCTACATATTACTAGAATTAAGGTAGTTTTAATCTGAAGTAGAACGTTTTAAGTTAAAAATGCTTTTTATTATAATCTTTAGAGAAACAACTATGGAAAAAAAGAAACTCAAAATAATACAATCTATATAGAAAATAAATGATACACTAGAAAAATAACTACTTACCACAAAAGAAAGCAGTAAAAAACAAAAGACATGAGACAAACAGAAAACAAGTAGCAAGATGGCAGACATAAAGCCAACCATATTAGTAAATACACTAAAAATATATGTACTAAACACACCAAATAGCAGAGATCATAAGACTAGTTTTTTTTTTTAAAAAAGGATCCAACTATATCTTGTCTACAGAAGACACACTTTGATACAAAGAAATAATACGTTGAACCTAAAATGATGGAAAAAGATATATTATCCAAAAAAAGAGAGGTGAAACAATTATACTAATATCAACAAAAAAAGATTTCAAAAATAATGTTATTAGAGATACAGACATTTTATGTTAAAAAGTTAAATTAATCAAGAAGATATAATAGTTATAAACATATATGTAGCTCAATAGTGTCCTAAAACAGATGAAGCAAAAACTGACAGAAATAAAGGGAGAAACAGACAATTCAACATTAGTCAGACTGTCTCAATAATTGCTAAAACCAACAGAAAATCAGCAATGATGCAGAAGAACTGAGCAACAATACTGACCAACCTGAATTAACTGACATCGGCAGAATACTCCACTCAAACAACACTAGAATACATGTTCTTTACAAGCACACATGAAACATTCTCCAAGACCTGTGCTAGGTCACAAAACAAACCAACCTCAATAAATTTAAAGGAATTTAGATCATACTAAGTATACTCACCAACCATGAGAGAATTAAAATAAAAATCAACAACAAAAGAAAATTTGAGAAATTCACAAATATTTGAAAATTAAAGAATACATTTCTAAGTAACAGGTGAGTCAAAAAAAAAAAACACAGGGAAATTAGGAAGTATGACAAGTCTAATGAAAATGTAAACAACATATCAAAATTTATTAGATGTAGTAAAAGCAGTGCTTTAGAAAGGCTTTATGGCTTTAAACACCTATATTGAAAAGACCTCAAATCAATAACCAAAGTTTCCACCTCTTAAGATGAAATCTAAAAAATGAAGAACAAACTATGTAACAAGATAGCAAGGGAAGTAGCAGAAACCAGTGAAATAGAAACAGAAAAAATAAAGAGAAATCAATCAAAAGTTAATTCTTTAAAAGATCAACAAAATGGACATTTAGCTAGCCCAACCAAGCAAAACAGAGAGAAGACACAATCAAAATAATGAACATATCTATCACTCCCAATAAATAATTCTTTATTTTGCCTTCATTTTTGAAAGGTATTTTCACTGGGCATAGAAGTCTCAGTTCACAGGGGTTTTTCTTACTGAGTGTTAAACATGTTAGTCAGCCATCTTCTTGTTTGCACTGTTTCTGATAACAAATCTGAGAAAATTCTTATCTTTTTTCTTCTGTACATGTCCTTTTTTGTTCCAACTGCTTTTAATTTTAAGATTTTCTTTATCACTGGTTTTGAGCAATTCGATTATAATGTGCCTTAGTGTGGTTTTCATGTTTCTTATGCTTGGGGTTTGTTGGGTTTCTTGGATCTGTATAGTCATGCACCATGGAATAACGTTCTGGCCAATGATGGACCACATATATGATGGTGGTCCCATAAAATTATAATGGAGCAGAAAAACTACCACCTAGTGACATCATCGCCATCATAACATCACAGCGCAATGCATCACTCAGGTATCTGTGGTAATGTTAGTGTAAACAAACATACAGCACTGTCAGTCATATAAAAGTACAGCACATACAATTACAGTAGTAGGCTATTCCATCTAGGTTTATGTAAGTACACTCGATGGTCATACAATGACAAAATCACCTAACAGTGCATTTCTCAGAACATACCCCCATCATTAAGCAGCACATGACTGTAGCATGTTTTCATCAAGTTTGGAAACTTTTCAGGCATTATTTATTCAAATTATTTTGTTTCCCTCCACCCCTCACCTTTCAGGGGCTCCAATTACAAATAAAGTTGTTCTGTAGCTTACTGATGCTATATTGTTTTGCCTTATTCTTCAATCTCTCTGTTTCATTTTATAGTTTGGATACTATATCTTCCAGTTCATTTACTCTTTCTTCTACAATATCTAATCTCCCACTAATCTCATCCCTTATATCTTTCATTTCCGATACTGTAGCTTTTATCTCTGTAAATTCAATTTGGCTCTTGTGTAAATCTTTCACGTCTCTACTTAACTTTTTGAACATAATAAAAACTAAGTTTTAAAGTCCTTACCTAATCATTCTAACATCTGTGTCACTTCTGGGTAGGTTTTGACTCATTCATTTTTTTCCTCATTATAGGGCATATTTTTTCTGCTTCTTTGGATAAATGGAAAATTTTTATTAGATGGAGTATTCTACCCATGGGTCCCCAACCCCTGGGCTACAGACTGGTGCCAGTCCATGGCCTGTTAGAAACTGGGCTGCACAGCAGAAGGTGAGCAGTGGATGAGTGAGCTAAGCTTCATTTGTATTTGCAGCTGCTCCCCAGTGCTAGCATCACTGCCTCAGCTCCAACTCAGATCATCAGGCATTAGATTCTCATTTAGTCCCTGGTGCCAAAAAGGTTGGAGATTGCTGTTCTACCCAATGCTCTATGACTGAGGTTTTCAGGACTACCTGTTAAGAAAAGATACTATTCCCAGTCCTGCCTGAGTACACAGAATGTTTCCCCATGTCCATGCACTAATCAGTACTCTGCTGAATATTCCAGAAAACTCTGAAAATCTCTATACTGTCATCTCCTCTTTAGATTAAACACTAAGTAAGCAACAAGCGATGATATTGCAAGCTCTGAGAACTCCAGCTTTGGTCAACCTAGACTCTCAGCTCCATCTCTTTAACTTGGAGGTTTTGCCAGGAATCACATGATTCTCTCTTCCTGAATCAGAGCCTGGATCATACAGTGCAAATTCTTATATCACGGGATCACTTAATTTTAAAGGATTATTACCATGTGCTTACATGTCATATCTTAGCCTCTTCTCATTATTTATTGCCTACAACCTTGCTTCTTGTTGCTTGGGTCAAGACAGGTCTTTTATTAACAGTGCAGGTCAGAGTACTGTTCCCCCTCCAAGTACCAAATCAATCACCTACAACTGTTTTTCCTTTATAAGGAAAGGGGCCATCACTGATATAAACTGATTCAAGATTAACTATTTTATAGCAAGATTTTACTGCATTTGTGAGCTTTTTTCACCCACAGCCAATAAAACAGATATGCTTTTATAAACTGGAGAGTAATTTAATAACAAGTCATATAGTTCAAAAATCAATTTAATCATAAGGACCTAAGACTTCTAAAATCAACTATTACAGAATGACTATTCTGTAATGATTGGTTAACTACCAAAAATAAGGCAGAGACTACTAAAAGGTAAGAAAATATCCTACAAACACAAAAAAAGACAGCCATGTTATAGAAAGTATCGTGAAACCCTCAAACACTGTTTTGAATCTATTGAGCACCTACATTTCAAGGCTTTGTATTAAAATGATTAAACAGAGTGGCTTGGACATAAAGAAAGCCTTGACAAATTTCAAAAAACAAATCATTCAAAGTTCTTTGAACATCATGGAATTAAGGTAGAAATTAATAACAAAAAGATAATTAGAAAACCAACTGCTGAAAAATTAAATAGTATACCTCTGATATACTTAGAAGTATATTACTTAAAAGTGATTCATAAGTTCAGTAGACAGACTAGCAGACCCCTAAATATGCTCATGTCCTAACCCAAGAACTTGTGAAAACCTTACTTTGCTTGGCTGATGTGACTTTACAAATGTGATTCAGATTAAGAATTTTGAGATGGGGCAAGTATCCTGGTTTATTACAGTAGGCTCAACCAAATCACATGGATCCTTATTATTAGATAACCTTCTTTGCTAAAGATCTGAAGGAGATTGGTCAGACAAATGCAACATTGTGGGCTTTGAAGATGGAAGAAGGCACATTCTGTATTCACAGATTGAAAGACTTAACATTGTTTAAATGCCAGTACTCCCCAGATTTATTTACAAATTTAATGCAATTCCTATCAGCACTGCAACAACCCTTTTTGCATAACGGGTAATTTTAAAATTTATAGTTAAAAGGGGACCCAAATAGTTAAAACGAAATAGAAAAAGAACAACAAAGTTCTCAAAGGAGCATAAATGAAAAAAACTAGGAGCCAATGCATTAGAAGGCAAGAGGTTCTCACCATCAATGCCTATCAATAATACAGCTTTTGGTCTTGTTAGCCTCATACTATACCAAATTTTGTACTAAACTGGGCAATCCCTTAAGGTGAACTAGACAACATTTACATATCTTCAGAGTTAAAAAAAAAAACAAAAACACCATAAACAAGCCAAATTATTTTTATTTTTAAAGTTATACATTTTTATTTCTGAAATTCAGCAATAAGAAATCATGTGACTTGCTTCCCTTTACCAAACACAGATTTACCACTATCCTTCTGATAGATTCATCCATTCTAGAGCAAACAAGTTTATCCTTTGGGTTTCCTAATATTTGAGGAACTCTTATTTAAAAGAATAAATCAAAACTTTTTTATAGCACTTGAGTATATATACTGAGTGCACAGAAACTGACCACATTCATAGGCGCTGGACATGTTCTCCAACCAACTGTACAATTCTGAGCTAGTCTAAGTGATTCAAAGGAAACCTAGAAGTATATATAGGTTTGTGGTTTCTCCAGGTAGTCTATTCCTCATTGTGGGAAGATGACTCGAGACCTAGTAAGAGACCTAGAACGATGTAGTACCTCAGCACACTAGATCACAGTTTTTGAAATATATGCGTGGACATCCCTGAGAGCCTAGTACCCAGGAATGGGGTAAATTGTAAAAAATATCTTGGTATTGCTTATTATACCATTTACCTGGATGAAAACTGTAGAAGACTGTTTGCATATCTTAGCTGACATCAGAAATAGTCTCACTGGTCAAAAATATCAACTGTCAAAAATAAATGGGATACAACATCCAGGAATTCTTTTTCATTGTGAGATTCATAACATATTCAGGAGGTAGAAGGGAAGCAACGGGAAGAGAAGGGAAAGGGGTGGAAGGGAAAGGAAAGGAAGAGATGAGATTTCATTCCGAAGGCCCATCACTCTTTATTTTATATTTTTACAAAATTCGTTTTGTATTCATTATCTCAGTACTTCAGTATATATAAAGAATAAAACCTGATTGAATGGTCAACTAGGTGAACAGATAACTGAATGAGCAAACAAACGAGTAGAAAGAAAAAGAACAGACACTAAAAGTTCAAAAATAATTGATATTGGAGAAGACTTGTTACTTGTTTTAAAAAGCTAATCTAATTAGGGAGGAATGTGTGAGAAGTACCATGGCATTATGGAAATGAGACAAAATTTAAACTCAGAAAGACCTAGATTTAAAAATACTGGCTGAGACTCTTGCTGGCTTGTGCCACTGAGTGAATTGTGTATTTTATGTAAATCTTGGTTTTCTCTGGCTCTGAAAGGGGGGTTACAGTATCTACCTTACGAGGAGAGTAAACCAGCGACTGTGGCACCTAGAACACACCAAACAAACTGGCTCCCAAATCTGCTCTGAAGTTCATAATGCAGCCACAGATGGGTGTAACAAACAATGCTCACCATCTGGTGGCTTCTTGTTTTAAATAATTATTCTTGCTAACTAGGTGTCAAGCTTTTAAAATCATTATATTACATGTCTGTACCTCTAAATTTTGTGGTCCTAAGACAAAGCTCAATATAATCAGCCATAGTCTAATATATAGGCTTGTTCTAAGAATTAAAAATAACATTAGGAAAAACCCCTTCTACAGTGACAGATATGTAATAAATATTACACTAATTTAAACATTTCATTAATACCTTCATCTCATCCATTTGCCATTCTACATTACCACAATGATTCTAATAAGCCTACAACTGACAATACATATCAACCATATCAGCCACTTGCAGAAATATATAAACAAGAAAGAAATGAAAATATCTGTACTAAAACATTCTCTGCAAAAATTCAAGTTGATTCATTCTATTTTGATTTCTGAATTTTTCTCTCTTAAATTCATAAAGACCTGAGGACTTAGAAGAGTACAAGGTACCTTAATTTCAAGAGCCATTTCTAAACTGACTGAATAAGTAAAGTGTCAGGTTCAAAAGGAGAATTCAAAGTCACCACTATCAGCCTATGCTTTTACTCTGCTTGATGGGCAAATAAGACTGCTACTATTGTGTTTTACCTCTAGTCTCAGCTGTGCAAACACCAGTTAAGTAAGAAAAACATCAAGCCATCTCTATCTGATCTACAAATAACACAGATAAACTCCTTCAGGATGAATAGTATTCAGAATAACAAAATCTGCCAACTCATAAGGACCTCTGTATAAAGCACTCCTACTTAACACATTTTTTCTCTATTATAAAGCATACCAATCCAAACCAAGGTCACAGGTAACAATTCTTATAGCAAAAGTTAAATTAAAGTGATTCATAGGTATTACTGGCTACAGTGATGTTTCAATAACAATTCTGCCATACTAGAACAAACTTTCCTTAAGGACACATCTCTTCTGCTCATAAATGTCAAGTCATCTCACAAGCTAGAGCCTTCCATTTCCCTCAATTTAAAGAATGATGTCTATTATACTCAATGGTGATAAGTTGAAAGCTTTTCCTCTAAGATCAGGAACAAGATAAGGATGCCCACTTTCATCATTTTATTCAATACTTCCTTTATTCTGGAAGTCTAGCCAGAGCAATTAGGCAAGAAAAAGAAATAAAAGGCATCCAAATCAAAAAGGAAGAAATAAAACTGTCTCTACTTGCAGATGATATATACAGAAACCCTAAAGACATCATCAAAAAACTGCTAGAACTAATGAACGAATTCAGTAAAGTTCTAGGATACAATATCAATATAGAAAAATCAATTTTGTTTCTATATACTAACAAACTATCAGAAAGAAATTTAAAAAAATAATCCCATTTACGCTGCATCAAAAAGAATAAAATACCTAGGAATAAATTTAACCAAGGAGGTAGAAGACCTGAAAACAACACAACACAGATGAAAGAAACTAAAGAAGACAAAAATAAACAGAAAGACATTCCATGCTCATGGACTGGAAAAATTAATATTGTTAAAAATGTCCAAACTATCCAAATCTATCCACAGATTCAATGCAATCCCTATCAAAATTCCATTGACACTTTTCACAGAAATAGAAAAAAATAATCCTAAAATTTGTATGGCACCACAAAAGACCCCCAAATAGCCAAAGCAATCTTGAGAAAGAATAACAAAGCTTGAGGCACCACATTTCCTATTTCAAACTATATTACAAAGCTATAGCTATCAAAACAGTATAATACTAGCATAAAAACATCCAGATCAATGAAACAATATACAAAGCTCAGAAATAAACCCACACATACATGGTCAATTAATTTATGACAAAGGAGTAAAGAATATACACTAGGGACAAGACAGTCTCTTCAATAAATGGTGCTGGAAAAAATGGAAAGCCACATGCAAAATAATGATAATGGATCTTACCTTACACCAAACACAAAAATCAACTCAAAATGGATTACAGATTTGAATATAAGACCTGAAACCACAAATGCCTAGATGGAAACATGGGTGAGTAAGCGCCTTGACATCATCCTTGGCAATGATTTTGGGGGTTTGACTCTAAAAGCAAAGGCAATAAAAGCAAAAATAAATAAGACTACATCAAACTTTTACACAGTAAAGTAAACTGTCAACAAAATGAAAAGGCAACCAACTCTCTAAATGGGAGAAAACATTTACAAATCATATACATGATAAGAGGTTAATATCCAAAATACATAAACAACTCACAAAACTCAATAGCACACACAAAAAAATCCGATTAAAAAATGGGCAGAGGAACTGAATAGACACTTCCCCAAAGAAGACATATACATATTCATCAGGTACATGAAAAGGTACTTAACATCACTAATCATCAGGGAAATCCACAAAAAAACACAATGAGGTATCATCTCACACCTATTAGAATGGCTAGCATCAAAAAGACAATAGGTAACAAGTTTTGAGGGGATGTGTAGAAAAGGGAACCCTTGTGCATGTTGGTGGAAATGTAAACTGGTGCGGCCACGATGTAAAACAGTATGGCAGTGCCTCAAAAAAATTAAAAAGAACTACCACATGATCCAGTAATTCCACTTCTAGGTATATATCCAAAGGAAACAAAATCACTGTCTTGAAGAGACATCTGCACTCCCATGTTCATTGCAACATTATTTACAATAGCCAAATAACCTACTTGTCCATCAATAGATGAATGAATTAAGAAAATGTGGTGTGCACACACGTAGAAAAAAACAGAATATTTATTTAACCATAAGCATGAACGAAATTCTGCCATTTACAACATCAGAGATGGACCTTGGGGACATTATGCTAAGTGAAATAAGTCCAACGGAGAAAGACAAGCACTACATGATCTCATTTATATGTGAAATCTAAAAAGAACTTAACTCACAGAAACAGATAACAGACTGGTAGCTAGCTGCCAGTCCAGAGGCAGGAGATGGATGGAGGGTAGGTGAAATGGGTCAAGGTGGTCAAAAGTTATAAACTCTGATTTATAAGATTAATAAGTTCTGGGGATTTAATGTGCCACATGGTGACTACAGTTATCAATACTGTATTGTATATTTAAAGTTGCTCAGAAAGTAGATCTTGAAAGTTCTCACACAGAAAAAAATTTATAACTATGTCAGGTGACAGATGTTAACTAAACATACTGTGTAATCAATTCACAATATATATATGTACAAATCATTGTTGTATACCCTTGATTCAATGTTGTAGGTCAATCATATCTCAATAAAATGGAAAAACTTTTTAAAATAAAGTCCATGAGCCTGTTAGGAGGAGACCAGTATACTTTTATATAATCCGCAGGCCAGAAGCACTGCTCTGACATTGCATCTGACATACCATTAAATGTATAGCCATGAGGACTGAAACAGGTTATTCTACATATTAGCTAAGCATTAGAATTCTGTGATTACAGCTCCCAGTTTGTGTAAACAAAAATTGATCACATTATGAATAAACAATAAAAGGCTTAAAGCAATTAGTCTATTATAACTCTTTGGATTTGATGGCACATTAACAACAAAAATCAGTCCAGAGTAGAAATGGATATTGTGATGTCAGACAGACAGGCACACGTTACATAGGAAGACGTGCTTAAATGGTAACACTCCTTCAGACAGAGTCCTAGCAGGTTTGGTGTCAAGTTCTACTGGAGAAATAATTCACCACCATAATCACAAAATAACTAATTGATATATTTTTTGTTATTTGCTGATATGCATCCATAATTCTCATTCTGAAGCAAAGATTTTTATTTTTCTGGTGCCATCAAGTGGTAGCATTATGAAGTGTTCTAGGATTAAATGCAAATAACTAAGACAAAAGATATCACACTGATGTGTATTATCTATATCAATTAAATACTAGTGATGTTTTCACACAAAAATTATGTAAAAAGAAAAAGGCAAACTATCCCAGCCAATTGTTTGCAACTATTTTTGAACGCCCAACCCAAATGTGAATTAAGACAAAGAAGAAATATGAGTAGATGTGTAAGACCAGAATGCTCCACTCGCAAATAAAAAACTCCAAAAAATTATGAAACTATCTGAAAAACAAAAATTTGCATCAAAATGATATATCAGTCACTCCATGAGGAATATTCCCCCTGAAACTCCATTAACATGGCTATCAAAGAATATCTTTAAGGCAAAATCCCAGAAGGACAAAGAGATTGGGAGAAAAGATTACAACAAAAATTTATAAGTTAGCAAGTAGACAGATCAGAGTTTATTGACTTGGGAAACTGAAGAAAGTGGCCTGACTCACACGGCACTGCAACTCCCTCCCAGCGTTCAGAAACTGGTGGCCCTAGATAAGAGTGAAAGATTAAAACTGAGAATTAGTCAAAAGCAGTTAAAAAGCAGTTAGGATGCCAATACATACACTCCCTCTTCCACTCCATACAGCCAAGTATTTACTCATCTTTACACCATGTTAGAAGATTGAAAGTTTATCCTCTAGGAAAAGTAAAA
Source organism: Eidolon dupreanum (assembly GCA_028627145.1). Taxonomy (NCBI): domain Eukaryota; kingdom Metazoa; phylum Chordata; class Mammalia; order Chiroptera; family Pteropodidae; genus Eidolon; species Eidolon dupreanum. The sequence goes on from CM053517.1 coordinate 12,505,264, forward strand.
CAGAAGGCTTCTAGACTACCGGACACCAGGCAGGGTGAGGGCAGGAGTACTGTAATAAAAAAGTGTTAGTAACACAGGAGATTGTGGTCATCTAACAGGTCAAAGACCACAGACAAATGATGAAAATAATAATTTTCTGGAAAGAAAACCAGTGGTAGCAGGTCCCATCAACCTTTGATTATTGTGTCCAGGAAGTCATGTAACTAATTGCAGCATGCTTCATTCTGCTCTTATAAGGAAAAGGCAAAATGTTGAAACAAAAATTGATGCTTAAAAAAAAAGGTAAGCTGTACTTACATTCAGCAACATTCAGCTCCATGTGTCCCACATCACCCCCATTCATTAGCTGAGAGTTTACTGCAACTAATGAAGAACAGTAGGCAAATCTGAGAACCCTTTACATTCTTAGTTTAAAAGCCCATTTCATCTCGTCTCTTCAGGCCATTGAGAGCATATGCACTAAAAAAGCTCTGTGAACACTCCTGAAAGGTGAAGGCTAGTGAACATTGGCCATATCAGAAAAGAAAACAGACTATTATTCATAGAAGAGACTTGATTTTTTTTTAATCTTGTTTTTGTTGAATAACTGATCAAAGTAGAGGGTTAAGTACCTCTGATATTGTCACATAACTAAGAGCGTATATTTATATTTAGGTCATGTAATCTTCAGCAATTTCTTGTTTTCAGTCTTGTTTGTACATAGGATTATACACAAGATACAGCTATAGGCATATACTTTTTTTCCAGATACCAACATAAGGACATGCTAAAACATATTAATACAGATAAAATTGTACCTTGAACACCTTCTAGGAGTAAATCAACTCCCTTCCTATAAAAATCGGAAGCAGCTTCATAGTCATCTTCTTCTTCCTTTTTTAAAGCCAGCTTTATTAACTCTCCTGCTTTCTCCAAATAATCTCTCTTGCCGAGCCTGGATTTCAAACTGCCAGAAAAAAGGCTACGATTTTCACGTTCTTCTTCTGTTTTGTTGTGCTCACTGTCAGAAGCAACAGCCCCTAGTGCTGAAGGATCCGATGAAAGACTGAGACCAAAAGTTCTAATGGGAGAATTTTGATTGGAAGCCATTCCATCGTCTAACTCGGCAAGAGAATCCACATCAACAGTAAGAGATATCAGATCACTGTCACTGGAGAAGCCTGGAAATATGATCACAATAATAAACAGATATTAAGTTGAGAATCAGCCAAAAGAATACAAATCACGCTGACTAATCATTTTTTCATACTATCCAAGTCAATCAGGAAGGCTGTAATTTACCGATGGAAGTCAGTGGCTAGCAATTTATTTCAGCTTAGTTCATTCATTTTTGCACTGTTTTTTCTATAACTCTGGGAGACCATCTCTTTGCCTCAATTATCAAACTAAAACTAAACAAACGTCTTTATCTGGCCTTGCTGTCAAAAAGAGCCTTTACCACAAGATCATGTAAACCATTTATAGAAAGCTGATGCTTGTACGCACAGCTGCTGTGAACAACATTATAATAAAAGGAAAAGAGTAAGACAAAAAGAAGTCCTTGAAATCCAGCTCTTAAAACTTACTGCATAACCAACAGCAAGTTACTTAATACAATTACTTATTATGCAAGGCTTTAAACAAGGAATAGCATTAATGCATGTAAAGTATAATATACTATCATTAAACTATAACTATTATAGCAATTATACAATAATTATTTAACTATTAGACAATGTATCCTCAGAGGTGTACTGTTAGGTCACCACTCATACCTGGAAAATATATGCATTTATTTTTTAAAAAACTGAATATTCAGAAATTTTTGTTTCAGTCTCTTCCAAAGCTTTTGGAGCGAGCCCTGGTCTATACCTGTATCTGTTTTCTGACAAGAAAATGAATAATAGGTGCTACTGAAATATTTAGCAATTAAAATGACTTCTCTTGTTTCATATTACTGACTTCACGGTAAATGAGCATGATCTACAATAATGGTTATCAAACTTTTTGGTCTTAGACCCTCCCCTTACATTCTTAAAATGCTAAATGACCTCAAAGAAATTGTTTATGTGGATTGTATCTGTAAATATTTACCAATCTTGATATTTAGCAGACTGAAATTTTTTAAACATTATGGTCCATTACATGTTAACATAATTTTATAAAAATATATTTTCCAAAACAAAAAATATTTAGTGAGAGAAGTGGCACTGTTACATTTCTGCAAATCTTAACAGAAGATGGCTAGATTCTCTTCTGATTTTGCACTCCATCTGTTGTCTTATGTTGTTGTGATTGAAAGATTTGAATAAAATGTCACATAGCTATGTAAGTGAAAATGTAGTAAATATTTTAGTGGTCTTTTTAAATAACTGTGGATATTGTTTTTTGATACTACACCAAAATCTGACAAGTGGTAGTTTCTTAAAACTTAGTTGCCATGTAGAATATAAATTCCTATCAATGAAATGTGTTTGTTACACTCAAACGCATTGGTCTGTCTTGCACACTGAATGGATCTTTCATCCATCATGAGTTTATAACTCCACCCATTGGTCATTTTGAAAATATTGGTCCCCTGAATTACACAGATCTTCCAAATGGTGACAAATTTCATCATTACAATATCACCCAAAAAAGCACATGTTACTATCACTACCAACCTCACCAGAAAATTCTTTAAGTACTGGAAAACTGTCAAGCTCTAAGTAGCAGACTTAATTTCTCCAAAATTCTTATTTGGGGTTGATAACTTGAATTGTATCCTTGGCAACAAATACTGTCAGTTGTTTTCCTTAAAGTGTCAACTCACTTCATCCACTTTTGAAAAAATATTTGCCAAATATCCAAGTCTAAATAATAATAGTTTGTCTGTCAATTGTTCTTTCAAGCAAAAATGTTGTTCCAGGAAAAAAGCAGCTAGTTTATGGCTCAAACAGTTGCACAAGTACTTTTCCTCAAGACAACCATGGTAGTTCAGCATGTAGTGTTTTAGTATACTTCCATTTCGTAACAGAGCATATCACTAAGACACGTACCTAAAAATTGAGATTTAAGAAAGTTAAGTTTTGACAGTTTTATCAAGGACGTTCGTAGGTAAAATTAGCACTGGTGTTACTGCAAGTATGTGAGATGATTACTGTCGCAGTCTGGAGTCATTGTCTTTTTTTTTTTTAAATGCCTAGGGTCACTGTCTTGATTCATGCTCAGGCACAGCAGTTCACCCATCATTGCTTTTGTATCATCAGTGCAAATGTCAACACAGTAAAAAAGGCAAAATAATTTCCTAGATGATTAACAAAACAATTTTGCCTTGGTGACCTCCTGAAAAGATATCAGGAATACCCAGGGGCCTAAAGACCACATATTGAGAGCCACTGATCTATATCATTAAATAAGATCGATAATAGGGTTATGTAAAAATCAGGTTTTGGAACAACTATGAGATCTGCATCACCACTGAATACTGACTGCCAAGTTTCTCAGGAAAAAAAAATATATTAAGAAGGAAATTATTTCCTCAGAAAGTCAAAATTAAAGGCAGATTAGACTATACAATTCTAGATCAGGGATCAGCTAACTTTTTCTCTGAGGGCCAGAGTGTGAATATTTCAGGCTCTGCGGGCCATCTGATCTCTTTCAAACCAGTCAACACTGCTGCTGTAGCACGAAAGCAGCCAGACAACATATGAGTGAATGAGCAGAACTGCGTTCCAATACACTTTTATTTATGGATGTTGAACACTGAATTTTATATTATTTTCACGTGCCACAAAATATATTTTGGAATTCTGTCAATAATTTAAAAATATAAGAACTATTCTTAGCTCTTAGGTCACATAAAAACAGGTGATAGGCTGGATTTGGCCTATAGGCCGTAGTTTGTCAAGCCCTTTTATAGACTCAAAATGCTTACTTCCTATCAAATAAAGCAAGTTGGGTAAAAGCATGTTACTGGAAGTTATGCTCAAATTTCAAATCCGCTTTAACACACTATTTTGGCTCCTTGTCAATATACTGTTTCCAGGGTTTTTAAACAAATCCTTAGAATCCCCATGAAGAACTAATTTTGAGGTATAAACTTTAGTTATAAAATAACTCATGGAGATATAATGTACAGCAATGACAACTACAGTTAATAATAGTTGCTTAGAGAGTTGAAAGTTGCTTAGAGAGTAGATCTTAAGAGTTCTCATCACAAGGAAAAAAATTACTGTGTACAGTGATGGATATTAATTAGACTTATTGCGATAATCAACATGGGGGTTAGGGGCGCCAACCTCTGCTCGGCTAAAAAATTGGCATACAACTTAACTACAGTCCCCCAGTGTCCATGGGGGGTTAGTACCAGGACCCCTTATGGATATCAAAACCTGAGGATGCTCAAGTACCTTATATAAAATGGTGTAGAACAATGCAAACAGTGAGTCCTTGGAAAAAAATTTGCCTATAAGTGGACCTGAGCAGTACAAACCCATGTTGTTCAAGGATCAATTGTGTATACAAATATCCAATCATTAGGCTACACACCTGAAACTACTATAATGTTGTGTATTAATTATAACTCAATAAAATAAAATAGACTTAATTTTGTTTTTTAAAAGCAACATATTTCATTAAAAGCACAATCTCAGATGAGGTTCACTGGACTTGGTGGAAATCTTTTCAATTCTCTGACATTACAGCTGTGCAGATGGTACTTCAAAATCAAAATCTTTTACACCAACCTACAAAATTATCTACTGTTTCTGAGAAATATCTAAACTTTAAGAGACTTTTTAAATAATTTCTATATATTTTATGTATTTTAATGCAAATTTATTTCCTTAAATGGTACCATTATATAACCTAATCCACTGAAATTAATAAACAGACAAAGTTTAAAAGAAATGTTCTGGTTTACACAGATAATCACAAAAGAAAGGAAATGCTGTTACAGATCTTTTGTCAGCTCTCCTGTGTCTTGTCACTATAACCTTCACATCATCTATCACGTTGCACTGTTCACGCTTTGCCTGATTTTCCTTTCTAACAAGAACAATAACAGCTAAGGGCAAGAGGGTAAAGTTATGTATACTCAGTTTCTTGGCTTTTGACCACAAAAATCTAGTGTCATGGTCATATTTCCTCTTACCTTTCCAATCTCATTTTATTAGCAAAGGAAATAATGATTAAATGAAATTAGATCAGAAAAGTAAGACTATCAAAATACCTCAGGAGAAAGTAAGATAGTAAAATAAAGTAATAAATATTCTATATAAATTGTTTCCTTTTCAATTTCTACCTAATCCTAAAAAAAGAATATTTCAAAGTAAGGAAATAAATAAAAACTAGCAGGTTAGAATGAGAAATTTTTTAGCCTATCTAGGAGAAGCAAAGACAAACAAAAAGACTTCTGGTTTTAACCTTTTTGGAGGACAATTTGGCAATACATATCAGATGCAAAAAATACTTATATATTTGACCCAGAAATTCAGCAATATACCAAAAACAATCAGAAATATGAAAAAAGATCTATGTATAAGATGATACACCACAAAAATCAGTAAAAATTGTGAAATGAATTTCTAACAATAGGAGATTATGGTTCATCTCTATGATAAAGCATTATACAGCTATTAAAAATTGTTATAGAAGAATGTTTAATGCTAAAGTATTCATGATATATTAGGCAAAAATGACTACAGTGTGTATGGATATATGTTATGTATATATACGTACTGTAATTCTCATTTAAAAACAAACACAGAAAAAAGGCTAGAAAGGTACATTAAACACTAAAAGTAATTTTCTCTGTATGGTGGGATTATCAACGACTCTTATATTCCCTGCATGTGTATGACAAGCCCCTAAGGCTCTGTACATGAAGGATATCAAAAGAGATGCAGCAAGGACTAAAACTGGGAATCCGAGAATAAAGATATGTAATACAGACATCATTTGTGGAATACAGGCCTATATGAATTATGCAGCAGCCAGTGCCAAGGAATCCTAACTTAAGAGAGACGACAGAAATGATTATAAAGAAAGATCTGTTTAAGGTACAGAAACCCCTGACACTTCTTCCTTTAATTCTCTTCTTAAAATGCACCCTACCATACCTAAAAAGCCTAACCCTATCACATCTCCTTGACCCTGCACTGCAACTAATCATCCTTCCTAGTATTTTCTGATATCTTTCTTTTCCCTATTTAAGCAATTTCTAAATTCCCTTCTCAATCAAGTATTGCTAAACAGCTCAAGAACACTCCCCTTCACCACTGCAGCAATAAATGACATATATATATATACATACATACATATATATGTATATATAGATATACACACACACATATATACACAGTAGCTAGTTTATTCTTCTTATATCCTTAATATTTCTACTTAATACAGTGCCTGCTCAACTCCTCAAAATCATGGTCCTATCATCCAACCTGCTTTATACAAAGCTACATATAAATATCACATGAAGTGGGCACAAGCTCCCTATAACCCAGAAAGAAAGTTAACAATTAAAATATAGGAGCAGTGAACAAGAGGTTCTCAGTTAAGGAGAGTAGAGAGAAAACTGCGGCTAAGGCAGAGCAACAAGGGACAATACAGAGACTATTTGTCAAAAGTTAAACAAACCTGAAGTCAATCCATGTTTAAAGGGGCTCTCTGGGCTATCATGAGAGTAAAAGGTGCATCCTTCACCAATGCCATCAAATCAAAAACCTAAGCCTTTTTTGGAAGGGATGAGGGCAGGGGGTGGGATGGGGAGTCAAAGGTTCTATGAAAGCGTTCTGCCTCCAGATTCATTTCACAGGGATTCAAGTCTCAGGGCTATTAGAGGGCCCCAGGTGACTGGTTAAAAAGCAGCTACAGACAAGAGGGGTTTATTTAGCATCCCAGTTCACCTACCTACCCTCACCTTCTGTGCTTTGAACTGCTCAGAGTAGGGCAGTACAGTGCAATCTGTCTAAGGTACCATCTCTGAAAGACATGCACCAGAGGAAAAGGTTGCCACAGAATAAATCTTTATACTATAAACTATCAGAAATCTATATTTGAAGACCATCTGCAAAAAGATGTCACTTTTCTTTAGAACAACAGGTGGTCTCTCGTGGTCAACTATATATAAAATACATGGCCTCGTTATTATTAGCTGATAGCTTTCACTAAGCCCTGAAGTTCAAACATTGCCAGTCAACGAAAGAGAAGTTCTACTTTTCCTAGTAGCAATGACTCATGCTCCACACACAAAGCATGGTATCTAGCCAACAAAGATCACCCTGAGATAGAAGAAATACGTATCAATCTCCATTAAGAAACAGGCCCTTATAAATATCATTTTAAGTAATATATATAAATCTAAATCTAGTTAAGATTCTAATGCTAGTTAAAATTCCTGTATTTGATTACCAACTCATCATTTGGTAATACTATTGTTACTAAAAGAACCATTCTTTTGACGTTTCACATTTTTATAATATCCTTGGGACATATCTGTGCTTCACTCTTGAAATTTTAGAAAGGAGCATCAGAATCTCCACCGTATATTTGGGGAAAAACAGAATGAGCTCAGAAAACAACACATTCATCACAATTACAACTCTAATACCGTTATTTTATCATGAACAACAAAGATCTATGAGTTGGCTTCCCTTTCTCCCTAATGAACTTTCTATGCTGCTACTCTCCATAATCTTCTCTGCCAATCACACCTGTTTGCTGTTACCAGCACACAAGTAGCTCACACTGAGCTTCTATGCCAAATATATATTCCCACTGACATATAGTCTCATAATCTCACAAAATATAGTTCTGTGATTGCTATTAAATACCTGGAGTGCCTTGACTACCTTAGGCACATGGCTTAGCTTTTCTGAAATTCCAATTTTAATTGTAAAATAAGAGATTTTATCTACATCATTTCTAATGTTCCTTCTACTCTAAAACCCATTCCCACACCATGTGTTTTAATTTGCCTCACTCAAGCCCTAAAGTCCTAATTTCAACATTATCTTCAATAGCCCAAGGGTTTTTAAGAGTAAATATTTATAATTTGTATCATCTGTTTTATATGCACACGTACACACAATGACACATTCTCATTTGTGTTTATCTTAACAATGACCTATTCTTTTTCTATTTATTTTAAGTAACCTGACCAAAAAATTTCAACTAGTAAGGGACAGTGAATAAAAGTTAAGTAGGTAAACCCTTAAAAGAAAAATATTCTAGTATAATATAATACAGGGCCTAGACTAAGCCCAGTAACAAAATTTAGAGTTCTCATGGTGCCACCTAGTGGAAATTTGCTATAAATTCTACTTAAATTTAAATTACTTTTAGTTTAACTTTCTATTTTGTCACCTTACAGTACACAGTGTACTGCACATATATTAAGGTTATCTTAAAAAGAGATTTGGGTTATTAAGTAGCCAATTAACTGAAGTATATTCCTTTTTCAAGTGATCCTGCCTCAAAGCATCAACTTTAACTAAATGAAAATAACACAAATAATAAAAATTAAAAGAAAATAAAAAAATACTTTAATACAAAAGAATTTTTTCAAACTTAACTACATACCTTTCCAATAATTCCCACAATATTTAAGACATTAAATATAATCAACATTGTTCAATTTAACACATATTAATTATAATTTTCATGTTTATCTACATAATGGAGAAAATTACTACTTTGCCATCAAATAAATATACAAATCTTGGACTGGGAGTGATTTTAAGAGATCCCTTACACAGACCAGCAATAAATGCTATTATCCTCAAAATGTACATCTCATTTATTCTAAAATGGCTAATTCAAGACAGCTTAATAAATCCTTTCTTGAGTCTAAAACTGCTAGAATAAGTATTTAGGAGCTCTTAATCCACAATTTACAGACCCAACAAAAAAAAGGTAGATTTGGCTATTCCAGTTTAAGAATATTCACTCATAAGATCTGCTACATATAAGTTGATCTCTCAGTTTGTATTTGTGGTTATGATCACCTATTTTCTCTTATATGCTGCATACACCTGGAAAATGTCCCTCCCAAAACTGCAAAGGAAGTAAAGTAATGTATTAGGAAGAGGAAATGACACAGGTTACCAGATGAGACTATACCAACATCAAAGTCTCCAATATCAAGGCCAGCATGGCAGAAAAGCAACCTACATCCCTCAAACAGGCCAACAGATGAGAGAAATATGTCAAGGAGCTCAATTCCCATGCATCGTTTTGGCCAAGTTTCCACACATGTCACGGTAACTTCATAGCTAAGTTTAATTTAACAAAAGATGGAAGTTTAAAAAGGAAATAAGATGTTAACAATCAATTAAACCTTTTATCTTTGAGAAAATATATAGTTTAATTTCTCTGAACAAAGGGGATCAAGAGTAAACAGCATTTCATTTTAAAATCATAAAACAATATTAACTTTTCATCTAAAAACCTACTGAATAACTTCATAATTTTTAATTTCAGATTAGATAAAATATATTTACCAGTTAATCACCAAATTATTGGTTTTATGAAACCTTAAAGGGGTTTCCTCTATCCCATTGCACTATAAAACAGTGGTAAAGTTTTTAAACCACTAATCCAGGTCTTTAATGTTTTCCTCAGAAAACTTTCTCTCAAGGTAACTTAAAATTTATTGATCGCATTTTTATTGTACTAATAAAAATCACAATCACTTAGCCTCCACATCTGTTCTCTGACAGGTGACACACTTGCCATGCCATTCTAACTCCACCGGAAGGACCTTGAAACAGCAGACTATATATTAAGATTTGCCCTTCTGGTTCATTCCACTCGCAAACTAAATCACAAGTATGAAAAATAAATCTACCTTCAAAACATCATTTAAAATACTACACTCAGAGGAGTTGTTATGGAGTGAATCACCTCCTTGCATTTTGGCTCTAAACCCAAACCACAAACATTTGCCAACCACAATCCCTCTACAACCCTCTGTTTCACTGCATAACTGTGGGGCCTGGCTGGCTGCTGGCTTTCCTGCTCTTGCTACTAGAGGCCCTCTCCCTTGGTTTTCTCCAGGGTTTACAGACCTTTTGGTATGAAGGTAAATCTTACACTTGCCCAGCATGCCAGACAATCTCATGCTATTTAAAAGTCATTTCCCCTCTCAAATAGCAATGAATTTGTAAGCTGTCTGACACTCAGAACTGTTTTTGTCAACATGTACCTTTCAGAAGGACTGATTAGCCAAACACAAAGGCTTTTAAAGGAAGGAGGTAAAAAACACAAGCATTAATAGATAGCATTTCCAGTTCCATGTTTTTCATTCTTCATGGATCACAGTGTATTTTAGAGATGGTAATATAGCTGGACAACTAACCTATGCCCTGAAAGTATAAAATATCAATATTACTTTTCAGTATAAGTCTTTTCCTGTATTTTTAACAAAACTTTTGCCCCCAATTTCTCTCACAAAAACATATACCTAAAAGAGAAATTCTTCCAAGGAAAACCCATTATTTTGAAACTTCAAATGTAAACTCTGAAACAACTGCTTTAGGTAGGGTGGCCCATACTGACCAGTTTGTCCAAGGCAGTCCTGGTTTAAGCTTGGTGTCTTACTGTACTTGTTCAAAGCACCCTCTTTAATTCTAAGAAGCACCGCAGATTGGACAATGAATCACTAACTTGCCCTAGCTTTGGGTTATATCTCCTTTAACATTAACGTGGCCAACTTTTTACTCAGAACAGCTGTGAATCTTTCAAACACCATCCCAAGAACAGTTATGCCTAATAATAGTGCTCTTCTTCGTCCCTCCTAGACTGCAGCAAAGGACAAAAGACCTCTACACTGCGCCCATCCATGACTACCTAACACTAAAATAGGGAAACATACTTCTCTCACCAGGGCTGACTCCCACCTAGAAATAAAGGCTTATTATAGATATCATATATACAACCATTCACAAATCCATCTCACATCCAAAAAGGCCTGTATCAAAAACCAGAGAGAAGAAAGAAACATTCAGCAATTTCCAAGAGTTGTACTCCTCATTGAATATTCTCCTACAAATATTTCTAACTCTCCTACTTCTCTATTGGATGTCACCAAATCAGCACGTTTTATAGGCAAAAAACACACTCTCCTTCTTTCTCAGGAGAAGGGTATCTCTGAGGCAATAACCAGATCAGGTAATCCCAGACAGGTTACCTTCCAAGGAAACTAGATCTAATTAGAGCATCTCATTGGGATCCCAAGCAGGGACGAGATTTTCCAAAGCCTAGCAAAGGTCTCAGATCAAAACAGGTTATAGAGGATATATTTTTCCAAAAAATCATGATGGACTGTAAAGTAAAATTACTGTCACCAATGTTTTTCTATGACGTTGGCTGATTCAGGATGGAACCCTGGGCCTGAGGTCCCCATATATCACAGAGGACACTGGGTATAAGTTAATAGGCTTTGCCTTTAAGTCAATATGAACAACTATTACAAAAAAAAAAAAAAAAACAAGAAAAATCGATCATTTTTCAGTATGGCAGTACCAAAAGAAAAATACAATTTAAGTACATCAGCCTGCATAACAGATGGGAATCTATTGCTCCTACCAAATCAAGATAGGTCTTTACTGCAACAGATTTATGACAATATGTCTGCTGACATATGATAGTAGTACATATCCCCACACAAAAAACATCACTGCAATGAGATTATGGCTACCTCCCATGTTGGGCTCATAAAGCATCCTTCTCTACCGTAAACTCTTACTTATGAAAGAGATCAAAAAAATATTATCTAGTCTATGATTTCACTTTTATGTAAATCAAACCTAAGCCAAATCAAACAAATCTACCTATTTTTAAAGACTTTCCTCATCCTTATCCCCAAATCTTCTTTTTTAATTTTAAAATCTTCCCTGGAAGAAAATTAGCTAAGGAAATCCAAAAACAAAAATGTATGTTTTAAATCTTCATAAAAATTCAAATATGGCTTAATAGAGAAATAAAACAAGAGATTACACATTCTTAGAGTGATTAAAAGTAGAAAAATTGCTTTGGTTTAGAATGATGTTTTATAAAACATATCAAAAATACTAAAACTGCTTTAAGTTTATTCTTTCTGGGTACATAACTAACTTAATATCAAGCCAGTCTTGATATTAATTGTCTAAAAGTCAGATGCTGTCAAATAAACTTAAAGAAGGCATTCTTATTCTAGAGAATGCAAGTTTTTAACTCATTATATCATATTTCATCAAATCTAAGGTGCCATTAATTGTAGGAGAAATGATTATTTTATATATCGCACTAAGAAAGAAAAAAGCTGTCAATTAAATGGAAGATACCATTGACCCAAGTCACACACCCAATATCAGTGATGTTAAAATGTAAAGAAAAAAAGCATCTTAGAATTAGTGAATACTCTCAAGGGATTCAATATTCATTTATTTTTTTGCAATGCAAATATGATTTATAGTCTTCTGCAATCAAAATCACTGAAATGAAAAAAAAAATAATCTCTTACCTTCTGTACTGCACTCAGGAAAGCTATCAGTGAGGGAATCCAAATAAGCTTCAACGGGACCAATCAATTCAGAACCATCATTAATTACACCACCCTAAAGAGATCAAAGTAATTATCTTTCATTGTAAATAGGATATTTAAAAAGTCATTAATAAATAAACAATAGTTATTTCAACTGAGTATGTATAAGGATTACAAAAACTATTCAGCTATTAAATTAGACTACAATTGCTTTTTTAAAAAATCAATAGGAATATCAATATTGGCTCATCAGTTATAACCAATGTACCACACCAATGCAAGATGTTAACAGGAGAAACTCTGTAAGGGAGAAGAGGGTTATGGGGAAACTACATTTTCTGCACAATTTTTCTGTAAACCTAAACTGCTCTCAAAAAAGTCTATTATTTAAAAATTCAATAGGAATATTATCATATTATAAAACACATGACTTTTTATAAAAGCGTATTTTTTTCTCTCTCAAAAGTACTCATTAAAAAATGTAAAAAAAGAGAACATCTTCCAGCTAACGGATATTATTCAGAATCATTAGTGACTGGTCGTTCTAATTAGTGATAAATGAACTCCATTAGGAAGTCATTTAATTCTGTCAAATTAAAAATTACAATGTATCACATAGCACCTCCAGAAGATTCCGGAAACAATTTAAATTTGAAAACCACTTAAAGACAATGTAAGCAAAGCTAAGTAATTTTAAAATATTTTTATTAAAGAAACATATTTTAGTAAATACAAAACTGACTTCTCAATGTGATCATCATTTTAATTCTATATTTAGGTTTGAAATTCAGGCCTCAAAGACCATTTCTTTTTACATGCAACAAGAGAATGCTATTAAAAGGCAAGTAGTCATGGTGTGATTTTGCACTGTGGCCTTATGCACTGCTCCAATCGTGAATGGGCTTATAATCCTTAAATAATTATAATTAATTAAAATAATAGCTCTTCTGCTCCTTAACATTTTCCCTTCCACCAATAGTTCTATGCCCCCAAACACTAGTTCCAGGATAGGATAGTGAAACCCAAGAGAAATACCAGACCCCTAGTTCCGCTTTACATCAGTGCCAAGAATTCAAAACTAATTTTACATAATCAAGTCTCCTTGCCAGCTTATCTTTTAGAAAAAGAAATTTGAAATGGTCATTCTCAAATTACGAAATTTTACTTCCAAGAGTGGTTAAATGAACTGAAGCTTTATAAACAATTATTCTTTAGAAACAAGAATTTACTTTATTCTTTAAAGAATTACTTTGTTCTTTATTAAAATATTCAAATCACAACTTAGATCTGAATTTTTCTCCAAAAAGAAGAATATCTATTCTAGATTAAGCCATCCTTTGAACATCCAAACCAAAATTTAAGCAAATATTCTTGAGAAACAAAGTCGATTTTATTTACAATTTCGCTTAACAGAAAGTACCTTTCAATTACTATCTCTTCCAACACCAGGTGTGTAGAGACTTTAAGTTGGAAATGATCCCTATAAGTAACTCAAGAAGTCGTTAGGACTAAAAGATTTCGTACATGTAAAGTGTGTTTAGAACAATGTTAAGTACTCAGTAATTTTTTGTTACTATTATCATCAGCTGATACAAGATCTGTTTATAAGATAAAATAAAAACAAAAAACTAAGAGGTGAAAAAGTGTTTTGGCTCTTAATCCTAGAGAAATTTTATTTACCTCATTTAACAAAAAAAAATATACAAAAGAAATAAATAGTACTATACAAAATAAAGAATAAATCTTTAATTAAACAAAAGAACTGTTCTACAGAACTCAAGAGAAGTAATAGGAGAATATGCCACAATTCTATTTTAAATCTCTAGTTCAAAAACATTAACCTTTGAGTATTACTGATTATGCAGTAAAAAGAAACTTTTATTACATAGCATCTCAAAAGTTTTTAATGAAAAGTCAATCTACGGGGGAAAGAGTTCAGGTATGATGGAATAAGTAGATCAGCAAATGTTCTCCCCTAAAGACAATAATATCTATAACTAGAGAAAACTGTCAAAACAACCATTTGAGAGCTCTGGAAATTGACCAAAAACATAAAGTAAATGAAGAAGTGGTTACTCATGAAAAACCACAAAACCACAGGTAGGAACTGTGGGAATCTGTGGCATTCTTGCCTGGGGTTACTTCCATTTTCCATCCCAGATGGGTTACCATGGTAATTATACAAGAGTAAGGCAAAGCTTGAAAACCAGCAGATTCACTTAGAGGAAGCTGGCATGATTTTGACTGAAGCACAGAAAAAAAATCTACCCCAAAGAGCGTTATCAGTAATAGTAGCGATCTCAGTGCCAAACAAATGGCAAGAACAGTGGCTCAGCAAGCACGAAGTTGCAGCAAGCAAAGGACCAGCACATTAGTCAGACATTTATCAGGGAGATCCAAAAAACACAGCAATAGGGGTTCTCAATAAGCTCTCTACCCATCCATGCAGAAGAGACCAGGGAGGGATCAAGCTATTTAGAAATCTCTGGCAAACCATGAGATGGTACACATGCACAGAAGAAATGGAAGAGACCCCAAAGGAAAGTAAAATTGGAGGCAAACTTAAAAACTGCTTGAACTTTGAAAACAAAAGAATCATCGGCATAAGGAGAAATACATGATGAAACAAAGTGTTCAAGTACAAGCCACGACCAAACACTGGTTGACCACTAAGCGATAATGATAACAAGGTTAATCCCTACTAAGCTGTGCTTAAAAATGCAATAAAAATTAAAAAATTAAAAACAGCGTAAGTATTAGCAGTTACACACTACACATTAAACAGACCCCGTAGATTTAGACATGTTACTAAACAAACTGAAAAAAACAATGGCAACAGCCTTCTGGGGAAAAAATCAGAACTCAGAGTTGCTATATTATCCAAAATTTCTAGTTTTCAATAAAAAAGAAATTATGAAATATACAAATAAATAAAAAAGTATGCACTCCATACAGAGAAAAAAGCAGTCAGCAGAAACTGAGAAGGCAAAAATGCTGGACTTAGAAGGCAAAGACTTCAAAGCAGCTATTTATAAACATATTCAAATAACTGAAGGAAATCATTATTAAAGAATTAAAGTATGGTGACTATGACTCATAAAATAGCAAATATAAGTAAATGGAAATTATAAAAAAGAACCAAATGAAGCATCATCATAAAGCCAAAAGTGGAGACAATCCAAATGTCCACCAACTGAATGGATAAACAAAATGCAGTCTATTCATATTCACTTAATGAAATACTACTATCTAGCCATAAAAAGAAATGAAATATTGATACATGCTACAACACAGATGAATCTTGAAAACATTAAGCTTTGCAAAAGAAGCCAGATGTAAAAAGCCATATATTATATGATTCCATTCATGGGAAATGTCCAGATGAGGCAAATCCATAAAGATGGCAAGTAGACCAGTGGTTGCTAGGGGTTGGGGCAAGCAGGGAAGGAGTAAGTGCTAATTAATGGGTATGAGGTTTTTTTATGGAGTGATGAAAATGTTTTGGAATTAGATAGTGATAATGGTTGCATGACCTAATGAATATACTAAAAACCACAGAAGGTTACACTTTAAAATAGTGAATATTGTTACATTAATTAATCAAATTAAAAAAAAAGAGAACAAGATGGAAATCTGGAGTTGAAAGGTATTGTAACAAAATTTTTTAATTTACTAGAGTAGTTCAACAACAGATTTGAAAAAGAATAACCAATGAACTTGAAGATAACAGAAACCATCTACTGTGAAAAACAGAAACAAAAAACAAATAATAATCAAGAGAACCAGAGAGAAATGTGGGATAAAATCAAACATAACAACTTATATATAATGTAAATATCAAATGTAAGAGTGAGAAGGGGGCTAAAAAATACATTTAAAGAGGGCAGAAAACTTCCATAATATGACAAAAAAAAACATTAATATACAAATACAAGAAGATAAATTAAACCCCAAATAGGATAAACAGAAAGAGATCAATAACCTAGACTAACGCCGTAAAAAGACAAAGGCTAAATTCTGAAAGTAAGAGAAAAAGACTTACACAGTGGAACTATACTTAACAGCTGACTATAGTTAACAATTAACAGCTGACTTCTCATAAAAAACAATGAAGGACAACAGTCAGTGGGATGATAAATTCAAGTGCTAAAAGAAACACTGTCAATCAATAATTCCATATACCTAGCAAAACTATCCTTAAAAATGGAATCATTATTAAAGAATTAAAGTATGGTGACTATGACTCATGAAATAGCAAATATAAATAAAAAGAAATTATAAAAAAGAACCAAGTAAACAAAAACATTTCCAAAGACTGAGAGAATCTGCTGCTAGCAAGCCTGCCTTATACACACACAAAAAGAAACAACAGGAAATCTTTCAAGCTGAAAGAAAGTAACAACTGTTGGTAATTCAAACCTACCTGAACAAATAAAGAACACCAAAAAAAGGTAAATATAAAAGACTATATAAATATGTTCTCTTCTCCTAACTTCTTAAAAGACATCAAATCATAACACTATATTGTTGCGTTTATAATATATTTGAGATATATACATATGATAACACAAAGCAGGGGGTAGTAAATAGAGCTTTATGGAGCAAACTTTCTATATTTTACTGGAATTAAGTTCATACAAACCTCAAATAAACTGTCATAAATTAAAATGCATATTTTAATCCCTAGAGCAATCTCTAAGAATATAACTTAAAAAAAAATAAATAAGAAATTTAAATGGTATAATAAACAATATCTATTTAACACAAAAGGTAGCGTAAACAAACAAAAAATATGAGATATAAAATAGTAAAATGGCAGACAAAAATTCAATCATATCAATAATTACTTTAAATATAAAAGGACTAAATACCCTAATCAACAACAGCCATTTTCAGTCTGGATAAATAAATAAAATCAAACTATTAGATTCAATTAACATGAAGAGACTGAAAGCAAAAGAATGTAAAGAAAGGCACCATGCAAACAGTGACTATAAGATATAAGAGACCTAGGGTGGCTACATTAAGATCATACAAAATAAGGCTTTAAGACAAACATTACTAGAGACAAGAAAGACATTTCGTAAGGCTAAGAAATTCAATTCATCAGGAAGACATATCCATTATAAAATACATGTACATGCCAACAGAGCCCCAAAATAAAGTAAAAGTTAAAAGTAACTGAAAAGAGAAATAGAAAATTCAGCAACTGAAGACTTCAATACCTCGTTCTCAATAATTAACAGAACTAGATGGAAAATTAACAATGATACAGAAGATAAACAACACCACTAACTTGAACTGACATTTACATAAAACACCTGACAAGAAGATACATATACCTTTCAAGCACACACAGACCATTCTCCAGGATAGATCATACACTAGTAAATAAATCATGTCTCAATAAATTTTAAAGAACATCTGATTTCTGACCATGACCACAAGAAAACAAAATTAGAAATCAACAACAGAAAAACTTTAGAAAATCCATGAATATTTCCATCTGAAACTAGTATGATACTGTATTCCAACTGTAATTAAGAAATTAAAAATATTAAACTCCACCTTTCATTAATAAAAGAAAAAATTTATGACTATCAGTATTTACAAGTAATCACATTTGCTGGTCTAAGATTAGAGTTAAAAAAATCTATTTGCTAGTTTTTAAAAATATATATAAAAAAGAACATATTTCTAAGTAACCAGTCAACAGAAAAGTCACAAAAGAAATTAGAAAATACACTGAACTGAATAAAAACGAAAACATAAAAATTTATGGGATTTGAAGCTGAAGAATTGCTAAGAGGGAAATTATAGTTCTAAATGCTTATGTTAGACAAGAACCACCTCAAATCAATAACAAATTTCCACTTTAAGGAATTAAAGAATTAGACAAAGAAAATCAGAAGCAAGCAAAAGAAAGGAAATAAAGTCTAAAGTATAAATCAATGAAATGAAACAGAAAAATAGAGAAAAACCAATGAAACCAAGTTGGTCCTTTGAAAAGATAAATACAAATATCAAAAAAAAAAATCAAACTTTTAGCTACACTGACCAAGAAAAATATAAAAATAGACAAGTTACAAACTACCAAAATCATGAATGAAAGAGGGACATCAAAACCATCCCTATAAAAATTAAAAGCATTATAAGGAAATACTATGAACAATTTTATGCCAACAAACTGAATTTCAATCAACATCTAAAAAAAATTTGGTGACATATTAATTATTGAAGCTGAGTAATGAGTAATGGAGGCTCATTATACTATTCCTTCTACTCTAATGTATATTTTAAAAAATCAAATCAAATGACTATATGGTTATTTTCATGAGGTATCTACCACCAGTGTTTCTATAAAGAAAAAAACTATGGTATTATAGCACAAACTATGGACTGGCTACTCAAAAACCTCCCCCCTACATACCTTCACCCACAATCAGAACTAGAAAGCTAAGAGTCACTGCCCAGACTTTCTGAAGCTAAGGATAGTCCTGTGACCACTTCTGGCCAATGAGATATAAGAAGGACTATCTCTAGATAGAGAGTTAGCTTTACTTCTCTTGAACTTCCCAACCTTTTCTTCCCCTTCTTTTCTCATTTCACAAAGCCTAAAAATAAGTGTCATCCAGCAGGAATTCCCAGATCCAAAAGAAACAAAATAAACAAGTAACCTTCATTAAAATTGTCCAAAGTCTATGATCTGATTTCTATATCCATCCCTAGACTGAATTTTTTAGCTCTTGGTATATGTTAATTTACATGACTGTCTTTCACAATTTCTGTAAAGCAACAGTCTTCTTGCTTAATAATGCTGCCTTTTTCTATAAGCATATACTCTTTGCTGCCTCGAAACAATTGTAACTAAGAACAGTGAAGGGCTAAATACTGTATTAGTTTGACTTGGCCTTTGAGCCTAAAGATCTCCATTAGGTCATAAGCAGAAGCCAAATATATCATCTTGGCCTAGATTGCAGAGTAATGAAAAAGTAAGAAACAAAATTCAATCAGTAGGAATCCTATTTTTACTACAAACTCTTCTATTACTATTTCTATTAAATACTATATAAGTCATAAGTTTGTATTATAATATCTTTCAAAAGATCAACTTCAGTATATTAAAATAGGTCATAAAAAATAAATTCCTTTTGTAGCTCCACTAGCTTCAGGAAAATAACAAATCCCATTATTCATAGACCTTTCTGGCTGCATGTTCTAAGAAATTACATTTATATAAATGAGTAGATTTTTAGTTGAAGGAAAAAAAATACAATTATGGCACAATCACCTAGCTTTTTTCTAGAAGGGTAAATGCAGTAGGAAAATTGTGGTTGTTAAAGACAGTGATATCAACCGACAACTTGCAGGTGCAGTTCAAAATAAATTTTAAAATTATTATTAAAAATGATAACTCAGAATAAAGGCATGTCAAGAAACTTAAAACATTGATCCAATGATCTCCGATAATAAAATCTGTACTAGCCCACTTCTCTAAAATTCTACAGTGACTTTTTTGTTCTATCTTTAAACAAATTAGTATAATTATAACATTTAATATGTACTTACAGTGGTTTCTCTCACAAAAAGAAGTCTATCACTGAAAGACACCTCAAAAAGTGAAGGTAACTACTGGAGTTTCATTATAATTAAAAATTTTTAATGTATTTCAGTTATGATGAAGTGCATCAGATGACCTTTAAATCCTTTGCATCAATTTTTTAAATCTATGAATCAAAAATCTAATTCATTTCTACACTATAAATACAAGGCATGCCACACTGTTATTAAGCTACTGTCTTATTTTAGTGAACAATAAAATCCAAAAGTAAACAACTTTTTGTTTAAAAAAACTTTACTACAAATTAAAAAACAAAGATATTTAATAAAGTACAAAATATTTCAGAAAGACCACCAACCTTGAAAAAATCTTCAAGTTGTTTACTGTTATAAAGAGCAGGAATGTTGGCAGAAAACTGTAGCAGATCTTCAGCACACTGTCTCCTCTCTTCAATAACAGTTTCATCAAATCGTCCTAGAATTAAATAAGAATCAACTCTCTAAATAGAGAAGAATCAAACATGGACTTATAATAGTTTATGTTCACAGAGTAAAGAGCAGCAGCAGGCCTATCACCACACTGCCTATTTACTCTAATTATGCGATCTTCTCAAATCAAATCTTGTCTCCACAACTAGAATCAGCAGCACCCTCACCAGAAAAGGTTTCAGATAAAACAAGAGGCAAAGGTGTCAACTGATAAATTAATGCTGCCAACATAATCTAAGGCCTGTCAGTGTAAGAAACTTACCCTTTAAAAAACTGGTGATTTGAAACTGAAGTTGAAAAGAGAATTATATAAAGAACTCTGACGGTTTTCTATAGTAATTTAATACTGTAATTACTCATTTAATTTCCCCTTTCACACTTTTTTTGATTTATAAAGGAATTGAAGAGAAAAAATTATGAGAACATCTGTATATCAATGGGTTCAAAAGCCTCAGTTTGAAGCAAAAAGCTTTTAAGCCGAATTCCATGTGTAATGCTGTCAGCAGCATATATAACAGTGTGCTTGTGAGAAAAAGAGAACACACATGGCACAAGTGAGCTCTGGCTTACCAGGTGATCGAAAGGTGGTTTTCACAGAATTTTTTAAATAACATACACGATTTGAATGCTGACAAGACATTTTCAAATATGATCATTCTTTACTATTCTCCTATCAGATTACCCATTGGCATGTGACACATGCCATGTATCATACTGAATACAATACAGATTTTTAAAAAACACAAACTCAAAAGAGTAACATCATCACATATTTAAATAGTTTCAGTGGCTTGTAAAATGTTAAGAGAAAACTAAGAAACAAAAAGATTCCTAGGTATATTACTCAAAGCAAGAATTTGAAACTGAACCACTAAATACCTCAAGCTCAGTGTGTCACATTCTTACAGTGAAGTGTCTATCTCATGATAACTAGACCCGTGTTCATATAGTAGCTCCATCATTCACTAGCTATAAAATCTTAGGCAGATTATTTCTTAATTTATAAAATGGAGAAGATGAACAATGTACTTAAGGCTCCCAGTTCCATGCCAGGCACACAGTAGGTACTTAATAAATCAATCATGGTGTCTTTGAATCTTCAAGTATCATCATACAGTGTCTAGCATACAGAACATGCTAATAAACTTTTGTTGAATTTATGAGTAAATAATGAAAACTTAGAAAAATTTTCTAACAAAAAGAACTGTCTTAGTGGAACATTCTATCCTAGAAGATAGTAATCTTTCACTAGTAAGAAATCGTAACAATGGGTCCATAAAGAGCCCCCTAGGGTTAATGGAGATAACAATCCCACAAAATTCCATGCATATGTCCACAGGCACAATTTTCTAGGAAAAGAGTCTATAACTTTTATCAGCCTCCCCAAAGAACCCAGGTCCCCATACAGGTTAGCAGGGACATGGAAGTCTATTAGAGGATTCCCAACATCCAGCATACTACTGCCAACTGCCATCTCAATCTGTTCTCAACATAATCCTAGAAGTAAAAGAATCCCCAATTTCTAACTAGATACAGGCAGCCCAGGGGGGGAAATCTCTTTAACAGACAGCCTATATAAACCTTTTCCCTTCTCCCTTTCCTTCTTTCTCCTTTTCCTTTTCCAAAAAGGACTATGAAAGCTAAAAAATGACAGAGCAACAAGGCAGGATCTTTGATTCCTGACTACTGTGGAGCTGCCCTGCCTAATGCTACCTCCAGATCTTATATCACGAGTATAAAATCAACATCTGTCTGATTTTAAGTTATTTCACAAGTAACCAAACCTAACAGAATCCATTATGCTATATCTGTTTTTCTATTAGTTCACAGTTCATATGCAACAATCGAATTAAACCCACTATCCCAATGACAAAGGCACATCTAAATGACACTGCTGGCTTCCCTATCTATAATATTATCTGGAAACAAACTTCCAAGAGCCCCAACACAGAGCAAATTCTCTGGCCTGAAAACAACGTAAATTACTCAATCCTGGGGAAAATACACTAGCCAAAAATGTTAAAAAGGCAGCTAAACGTCCATTATTCCTTCTTTTTCCTAAGAAGTTAAGGTGCTTGTGATTATCATCCAAACATATTTATCCTTTAAACAAAAGAGTAAATTCCAGGGCTTACGAATTAATATTAGTAATTTTGTGGGCATCTATAATCCTAGAACAGAAACCCAGAAAATGTACACATTATACATTATGTTTCAAATCAGAAGACCACACAGTATTATCTTTAAATGCATAATCATTTATTGAGAAACTTTAATAAAAATCTTCCTCATATTTGACAATGCCCTTAAACAATCTTACTTACTAGCTGAAACGAATACATAAAAATTTGAGAGCTTTAATTCTATAGTGATCAATGACTCAGTCCACCTTCCTGGTAAGTTAGACTAAAATGCTTAAGCAACAAGTATATTAACTTCTAAATAGAATACATATGTCAAAAGCATGTCTTTGTAGTACTTCTATTGATCTTTGCATTTCCATTCCACTAAACTTGGATAAGCAGAGATGAATTAAAACATCTTTCAGAGTGGAGCACAACCAAAAATAAAGGCTTATGCATTAAAAGGTTCAATTACACTGAATCCTATCATCAGAACAAATGTGATGAAAGAACATTCTCACTTCTTTGTTCCTAAGATTTCAGAATAAAAAAAAATAGCACTGGTAACATAAACAAAAAAAAAAAGTAGATGAATTTTAATGCAATAACTACTGGCTTGACATATATAATAAAACCACCTAATTTTAAAAGTAAATTAAAAAGTAGCAATATTCAACAGTCATCCTAATGGTAGACAAAACCCTATTCTTTAGTTGTTAATCCTTTAATATTATCAAAACTTTCATTTGAAAGGCAGAAACAATGGGATATCATAATCAAGTGGTTCTCTAATCACTGTTTAAATTTCCATTCACAGGGTCATTGTTTATTTTCCTGTTAACACAGTAGAAAAATGATATATAACTTATGATAGGAAGTGCAAAACAATTTTTCCTGAGAAAGTTTAATGTGCAATATTACGTTATGTATATTATTTGTGTGTGTATATATTATATACAAGCCATTCGACCGCTTCCAATTACTCATTAATGGTTTGCTTATTAATAGCTGGAGGAAGGAGGGATAAATTCAAACATTCTAACAAAGCTGGTAAATCATCGGAAATAAGTCTCTTTCTTTGATTTATGAGCTGACTTTAGGACCTTCTCTGTTTTTATTATTATTACTCCTAGAAAACAGAGCTTATAACTTTCTTAAAATGCAAACATCAACGATCAAAAACTGGTTATATGCAACTAAAAGTTACACTTAACCAGTATGAAACTAGCCAGAAAAGCTTGATGCTGATTCTTAACTATATCAAAAATTCATTCCCAGAGTACAATGAAGAGGCCCAAGTTCTCAGCTATGAATTCCCTCTAGTCAACAGTACCGAGAACACACCTCTAATTAAATAAACGGGATTTATTACTCCTTGTAACTAGGGAGAATATACACTGTGAACACTGGGGCATTTCACTAAGAAGGTGTTAGAAAGTACTTATAGGATTTGGGCTTGTGTTGGGTGCTTTCGGGAAAGGCTAGAAGAAGTGGAGCTTTGCCTTGTTTGGATGCTGTCAGGAAGTGTAGGTATTCTGTGACTATGAATTCTAATTCTATAATTTAAAAAAATCTTACTATGAGACAAGAAGAATGAAGAAAGGCTAAGGTTGTCTTTTATAAAGGAGCTATGTCACTCACAGTAACCAGAATGCTTAATCATTTTTGTGACTTGAACGACATTCATGTTTTTGTCTGTATTTAGACATCATCATGGAGTAATCTTATTTTTGTCTTGATCCAAAGACACAGAGTGACCTTGTCTAATGTGCATGTTCTATGAAACTGTTTAGGTTTAACAGAATAACAATGCCTAGCTGTGAATGCCAGGTCAACTTTAAGAAACCCAGAGGTCGAATGGATAGGTAGTGCCAGGCCAGTTCTTTCTCAGCTGTCAGGAGCTGCTATCCTCTTTCTCACAGGAAATCTGGTATGATGAGAGATATAACGAAAAAGAAAAAAAAAAGAAAAAAGATCTGATCATAAGAAAACAATCAGATCTAGAGTGTGAAACCTACAAAACAAATGACTTATACTCTTTACAATGTCAATGTCATGAAAGAAAAAAATGCATAAGAAATACTCTACATTAAAGAAACAAACCTAGGGCCTGACCCTGGATCCAAAAGAAACCTAAAAAGAGTATTTTTAGGACAACTGGGGCAATATGAATATGGACTACATAATTGATAATATCATTGTATCAATGTTAAATTTCTTTAGTGCAATACGGTATTGTGGTTATAGGGAAAATATGGGAAGAAGGGGTGAAATGTCACAATATCTGCAACGTATTCTCAAATGGTTCAGGAAAAAAATTAGACACACAGAGAGTTACAGACAAATGTGACAAATAGTTAATCAGTAAACTTGGGTAACAGTTATGTAAGTGTTCGCTATACTACTCTTTTGGGTTTTTTTCTATAAATTGGATAAAACTGCAAATTAAAAAAAAACTAGAGAAAAATAAGTTAGGTGCTATATTGGTGAGATATAGAACTAAAGGAAACAACTAACTCAGCCTAAAGGAAACACAGAAAACTTCCTAGGAGACAGCTAAAAGTCTGTGAGAGGCTAACCAGAGACCTCACGGAGGAGCAGTGCAACACTAACGAAGGAGACACAAGAGTGTATGGTAAACTGAGCAACAGATGATAGCTAACAACAGATGATGACATGCGTCAAGCACTAAACATACTACAGATAAAATCCTCAGAAGAGGAAGGTATCATTCCTATCTTACCAATAAGAAAAAGGACTCATTAATTTGTACATGATCACACCACTGGTAAACAGTGGATAGAAGATTTGAGCCTAAATCTATCTAATTACACAAGGTATGTTCTTTTTACTGTAACACTAGAATAACTACATATCTGATGATTTGGCAAATTACAACAGGACTCTCTCTTGCTGCTGAGGCTTGTGTACTAAAAATGTGAGAGTAGCTAAAAAAAACAGATGACTAACCAACAATTCCCCCAACACAACCACAGCTGCTGCCTGCAGGGTTCACTGCAGTTATCAAGTATTACAAATGGACTGTACCATTTACTGAGAATGATAAATTGCTTACTTATTAGGATTAATAAAAAACTTTCACTCTTTAATATGTAAGGATGTAGAGAAAAGTTGGAGATAATCCATTAGCAACAGACAATAATAGCTAAGAACCATTTTAGAAGTGATTCCCTTTTATCCAGTGACAAGCTTATTGTTTATAAAGCCAGGCTGTGTATCTTCCAACACTCAATTTAAAGATATGTGTGCACAGCTAAATTCCACAGTGCAGAAGGTTTAAGGTAAAAGGTAAAAATATCCCAAATCCCACGCCCTCAGAGATTTCACACATTATACAAATGTGTGTAGGTATGTCTTCACACAAATCTGTCTATTTTAAACATAGATGGGATCTTACTAAACATACTGCTGTGCACAAGTGTTTTGTTTCTGAAAAATATATCTTGGACACCTTTCCGTGCCAGCAGATCTCAAATAGCTGAAGAAGTCTATTAATTGGCTAAATTATGGTGCATCCATACAATCACATATTGAGAAATTTCAGTTTAAGTTTTCTTCTACGGAAAATGCTACAAGGAACACCCATGTGTATGTACATATGTGTGTGTACATATTTGTGTGACTGTGTATGTATGTTGCTCTCACATGTGGTCCACAGACTGCTGAGGGTCCCCCAAGGGCCTTTCAAGATATCAACAAAGTCAAAACCATTTTCATAATCCTAAAACAGTAAGCTGCATTCTTCACCACATTGACCTTTGCACTGATAATCTAAAAGCAATGGCAGTAAAACAGCTAACCTTAGCATGAATCAAGACCAAACTATACTTATTAGTAATCATCATATTCCTTACTGCCACTCACTTGCATTAAACTTTTAAATGCCACTTTCAGTTAAGAATGTCCTTGATGAAGCAGAAAATTTATTAATTGTTTATTAAATCTCAACACTTGAGATCATTTCTTTTTAAAAGTACACAGAAAAAAAAAAAAACAAATATTCAGACTTGGATAGCTGACAGATATTTTCTCAAAAATAAAGTAAACCTGACACTTCAAGGAAAACTACCAATAGCATTGTTTCCAGTGATGAAATTCAAATTGTCAAGTCACCATGAATTTGATAGCTCCCCAATACTTTAGAGATCTGTAATATTAACTATTTTTTGATATTGTATAATGAAATGGGTCAACATTTGCAAGAAACATATATAGATATTTTAAAAGTCAAAAAAATTCCAAATTATAATAATTCAACATCATCTTTTCTTATGATCCTACAGTTTTTTAAATTTGTTTGACTGGCTGGAGTTGGGAGTTGTTGCGTTGCTGTTTCACGGAAGGGAAAAGGACATGTATTTTGAGTTAGCAAAACTATACCAAAAACATGAAAAACAACTTTAGGTGCTTGTTGCATGACAGGAATTACCTTAATAAATAAAGGCGCTTCTGACTTTATTTACAGCACAGTATTTCGGGGTTTAGCACATATGCATAACTGGTTAATCGTCAATTTTAAAATCACAAATTCAAAATAATTACTTACCAAACACTTTTCCTTTGGCAAATGGAGGAAACAGTTCTGAATGTCGGAATAAGTTTTTGTGAATTTGCCATAGTTCTTTGTGTAGTCTCTTAAAGTCACTGTATCTCTTCCATACAATTATCTGAAGAGAGAAGAAAATTAAATGTGCATCTCACAGTGAAACTATTTAGGTTCAGATAGCTGAACAACACATGATCTTTTCATTTAAGTGCTCAAAATTGTCATGCAAAGGTAAACAAATATTGCTTCTAACCAATATGGTAACTGTCTGAAATTAATAATATTTGCTTTAAAAATATAAAAGTTATTCTTCCTCCAAATATTCTGTTTTGGTCTTTAAACAAATACTGTTTTCTTCATACTAGAAAAATTTTCACCCTAATACAGAGGTCTATACTACATAAAACGTTACTTAACTTCTTCAAAAGCCAATTACTATTGGCCTGGAAATGAGCTGGATGTCAAAATACATATTCTATTGCAAAAACAGCATGTTCTTAAACAAAAAATAATCTAGACCATTTTTCAACACGAAGTACATACTCAACATTTGTCTAAATGGATAAAGTAAATAACAATAAAGAATAAATGGCCTTATAGCAACTAATTAACATAAACTTTATTACATAAATCTTAATTTAAAGTAGTAATAAGATTTCTGGAGATAAGGTGACTCCTGCTCATAAAACCATTAAAACTAGTATATTTCAAAAAACAAATTAAAAGTTTACCTTCATTTGTTTGAATTATCATTTAAACACATTGAGATTAAACTAGAAAAAAATCTTTATAAAGAAAAAGGATGTGACACATGGCCTTGATATCACTGATTCATCCTTCAGTCTCCACTAAAGAGAATAAAAGTGAGTTTTAAATTCTGTCACCTGGTATACTGGGGCCTTTGCTTCTAAAAAACCCACTTACCTCAGTTCTAACAAACTCATTATTACAGGGAAATGTTAATAAGCAAAGCTCAAGCCAAGCAGGTTACCACATGTGATTTAGGCTCAACAACAAAAATAGTTATCAAAACAAATATTTTCATGGCCTTCCTTTGTGCTAGGCACTGCGCTGGCACAAAGGATGAAGAAATGAGAAACATAATTCCTGCCTTCGAAGAGTTCCCAGTCCAGTCAGGAAGAATAAGCCAACACAATAACTACATCACAAGACAGCGGGATGGTAAATGCTAGAAGGGCAGCCTATGGTTGTTACAGAAAACGCACCTAAACCAGCCTTGGGGTCTAAGAAGGCTTTACAGAAAGTTTTCTCTTAGGTGAGTAGCCTGAAGGGAAATAGTGATTAGACCAACAAAAATAGAGAGAGAAGGAGCTGTTGATGAAGTTTTTAATAGGAGAGCAAGACGCCAAATAAATAATTACTAGAATTTTGGCTTTTGCAACTGGATAAATGGTGATGCTATTCCCTAAGATGAAAAGCCAAGGGAGAAGAAGCTGTTCTGAGATGAGAACAAAGTTCAATTTTAGACATATTTGCTTTAGGTGCTTGTGAAGGCATCTAACTGGAGATGTCCAATAGGATAAATGGGTTTGGGGTTCAAGAGTGAGAACCAAGCAAGATGTATTAATGTCGGAGTCATCAGCAGATAGGTGGTAATCAATCACTCAGAAAAGGTTTCTCAGTATTTATAACAAGATGAGGAGCCTAATAACAGAATGATGGGGAACCCTAACATGGAGGGGCCAGCCAGAAGTAGGGAAGGAAAATCAAGAGCAAAGTAAATGTGAAGCAGCTTGGCTGTGCCATGAGACAGGCTACCTGGACAGAAGAGATTGTATTTTTAAATGGACGTAAATGAGGTAAGTGCTGATAGCAAAAGACCAATAATTCCAGTAAAAGATAAAGAAAAATTAAGAGAGCCAAACCAAACACTTGAAAAGTAAAAGTCCTCAAGATAGTGAAATTACAGTGATTTTAATTTTCATGTTTGCGCTTCTCTATAGTTTCTAATTTTAATTCACGAATGTAATTCTGTCATGGGAAAAAAACAATGTTAGTTTTATATTTTTAAAATAGATTAAATTATATTACCAAGGCCTTAAAGGAAAAATAGGTGATAGACTTATGCCATCCTTAAAGCCATTATGAAGTAGACATTAGAGCTATTCAAAGGGCTGTAGTTCATGGAAACAACGAACTCTGCAGATAAAATTTATATTCTAGTTGGGGTCATTTTAAAATAAAGGCAGAGGAACTTAAGGGGCAAAAGTTAACACTATAATCACAATAATGATAATAACACCATAGCACATAAACCAGTGGATAGTTTGTCAGGTAAGAATGAGAACTCCCCAACCTAAGGTGAGCATCTGTGTTTCACCATGTCCTAATCTATTCACTCACATATTCCTTATTCATAGCTCTAGAAATATAGAACTGAAATATCTGAGAGCAAATATATACCCTCAAGAAATATGGGAAACCAAAGCATCACAAAATGTCACTATCCACTGCCTCCTTTCTTCTTACTCCTTCTAAGCTTGGACATTTCTAGAAATCTTCAAAATGGAAAAGTGAACAGAAGAAAACATCCCTTACATCAGCAAGTATTCATGTTAACAATGGGACTACACAAAGTACCAAGAGATACATGCAAAAATCATTTTCTCTAATAATCAATTTTTTCC
This sequence comes from Eidolon dupreanum, assembly GCA_028627145.1. Classification (NCBI taxonomy): domain Eukaryota; kingdom Metazoa; phylum Chordata; class Mammalia; order Chiroptera; family Pteropodidae; genus Eidolon; species Eidolon dupreanum. Next base: position 12,535,144 of record CM053517.1, read on the forward strand.
TATTGCTATTGCTCTATTGAACCAACTCTACAGAAATTTCTTATTCATTAGTTATCTGAATAAAATTCATCAATTAAATATTAATTCAGTGACAATCATAGACTACAAATTTAATAAAAGCTTCATTTTCATTAAAAACATTCTCAAGTATTTACATTAAAAAAAAACATTTTCTTTTAAGATAATTTTATTTAACAATACCAAAAACCTTTAGATCTCTTATATTTCATAAAATCACTCAATTCAACTGTCTTTTTTACTCTCCTATAGTACTTAAATCTTGCTTGATCCTCTGTTTTGCAACCAGCATCATACCATACTATTTGCTTATGGATTTCCTTTCCCCCTTTCAAGAGCCTTTTCTTTCCTGTGACACATTTTTGACACCAGTGAGGTTTACTACCTATGGAAAAACAATACTTTGACAGATTCTTAATAAATAAAAAATTTAGAGGAATTTTTAAAAGATAAAATAAGGTACCTGGATAATTTTAAATTATTTACTCCATGTGAGTATTTCAACATTCTTAGGAAAAAAACACTGCTGTCTGGTAGCATGTGCCAAGGCATATGAAGAAAAGAAAACAGCAACATTTTATAAGGAATACCTATTACTGGCCCTGTATTTGATCAGACTAACTGCATCTACTAATCCTCAACAGCCCTTGTGAAGCCTAACTACATTCTAAAACAATAACTAAATGTATCAGTGAACAGAAAGAGAAAGAGAAAGAAAATGGAAACAAATTCTAGGGGGTGAATTCCTCCCTAAATGAGAATTCCAATGTTTAAGGAAATATACGTAAAAATAAAAAGTGCTATTATAATTTCGAGGTTATTCTATATTTTAAGAAGCTAGACAGAAGACATTTTTTAATTTTATAGCATTCCTAACAAAGGACCATGCAATCATCTAACTAAAGGACACTTACAAGAGTTTTCTGATGAATGGATCACCAACAGTTGTTATTATAAAAGAGATTTCCCCAAAAAATGATTAAGGAAATGGCAGAAAGTATGTTCATGGATAGGTTGATTCAGGATTCTCCCTGGAAAAGGGGAACATCAAGCTACAAACTACAGCACAGCAATCAGTGTATTCAAAAGAAATACAACCCACTTTCGATTTTAACAGAGTTGTAAATTTTCAAAAGCAGAATAGCCTGGTATTGACTATTAATTCAACATTCTAAAGAGTTCTAAATTCTAAAGAATAGTTCGCACTAATCAAGTTGATACTTGACATTTAAGCAAAGAGAGTACTTTAATTAATCAACAGTGCAAATTAATTTCACCGCCATTCTAGGAGATATATATACATATATCCTTTTCTTCCAAAATAACAATATTACAATATTCTCATCAGAGCTATTGGGGATGGGGTGGGAGGAGTAAGACATCTTAAAATCCTAAGGAAAATAATATGAAATCTTTTAAAAATATGCCTTTCGTTGAACTATTTTTAACCATAGGACAAAAACAAATTTTAGACCAGGTACAGTAAGACATGGTAACGTATAAAAGTCGAAATAAATAAACCTGATGTCACATATTCAAACCAACCAATACCAAACAATCAACTTAAATGTTATGAATCAAGCCTGATTTGTCAATAAGGAATAGCAGTGGGGCTTGTGGCTAAAAAGAAAGTACATATCCCGCCTAAAGACATTAAAATTCAATTGTAAAAAAACAAACAAACACTGTTGCAGAATCAAGACTACTAATTTGCAATGCCTGTTTTAAACACTTCAGTAAGAAAAAAAAAGTCCTCAACATATATCATTCTAATCTTAGTAAAAATGAGATCAGGGTAATCACTTTGCAAGGTATATAAATGTCTAATCAGTATGTTGTACTCCTGAAACTAATATGATATTGTATGTCAACAGTAATTGGAAAACAAATTAATTTTTTAAAAAATAAATAAGAAAATTAACAAATAGTAAAATGAAAGTAAATCAAAAAATGTTAAAAGAAGCTCCTCATTGAGGATTCCTAAAGGTATATATAATGAGCACAAAGTAATTACAAATAGAGAATTCCACAGTTTTAAGCAAAAACATAACAAGCTGGTATGATTAGAGAGGGGAAAATTCTGCAAAAGAACTTATTACAAAATTTTAAATCGGAAACATCAACACCCAAAGCAGTTTTCCAAGATGTCAACATGTCAACTCAATATAAAAATGGAATAGAAACTCATTTATTATTAAAATCTTTTAAATTAATATTACCAAATACTTTGCATTTTTTATCAACTAGGCATCAAACAGGTAAATAAGGGCCCTTAACTAATACTGAAATCTTATTATGAGTGCCATTTATCAGAAAAAGTACCATGTTATTAACAGCATGATAAGTCCTGAAATTCTTATTTACATTACTTAACACTTACTAAATTTAACACATACTTAATAGGTCTGAGTAACTCCTCAAATTCTTATTTATATAACTTACCACCTACTAAAACTTAACTCGTAATTAACAGGTCTGAAATAAGACACTTCAACTACTGTTTTGTGAACTGAAGACAATATCCACACAAACATACAAATACAGACTGACATACAAATAATTCATTTCAACAGTAAAGTAGTTAATTCATTTTTTGTCAAATATATAAAATAAAACTCATATGGATAAACATGTTACCTCCTGGACATCCTCTGGATTTCTTCGTGAAACAACCTGAAACAAAACATACACAGAAATATCTAATTATCAAAATTTAAGATTTCACATTTGTATAATTACTTTCGATGGTATTTTTATTTTAAAAAAATCTATTTGCTTAAAGGAAAAGAAATACCCTATTATATTACTTACATGGAACTCAGCTATACAGTAACTTCACTATCTGAAACACACTAAAAAATTAAGTATAAAGGCAGAGCTGAAATAAAGTCCACATTCTAAAGTTCCGATATCACAGCCACAAAAGAACACCCTAGGCCTTCACACTTACGTGACATAATTCTACCCAACTTGTCTATTTCCCGTCCCAGCCTCCATATAAATTAGAAGCACAAAAAGCAGCTGCATCTGAATAAAGTATGCAAGGGATTGCTCCACATTATTTCTTCTAACCAGATATGAATCTACAATTAGCTCAATAAAAATTTCAGTAAAAAAAAAGCAGCCACAATGCTCAGACACATAAATATCTGTGAGAAGCTATATTCTCTGAGCAAAGAGGAGAGGAGGTTCTTTTACACATCTCTAATTACAAAAGTAAAAAAAAATCTAACACCAAAATAAATAAATAAATAAATAAATAAATAAATAAATGATTTTTAGAAAACTAACACCATTTATAAAGATTTTTTTCACATAACTTTTGAAAAAAAGGCTGAGTACTTAAATCATCAAACAGCATTGTACAGTGGGAAAATTTCACATTATATACAAAATACCATCTATATAAATGTAAAATTCATGAACATAATGCTACAATATACATTTTGCAAAAAAAAACAAAAAAACAAAAAGATACATCGAACACATAAAAATGGTTGCCTATGGGTGAAAGGAAAATTCTTTGATAACTAGTGACAACAGCATGAACCAGGGATTACAGTCAACTCATCACTACTCCTGAGGTCTAAAACAAAAACAAAAAACTACCATTTAAAGTCTGACATACCTGGATTCAAATTATAGTTCTTCTACTGACAGACTTGATCCCCTCTATAAAATGGGGATAATACTCCCTGCTTAACTTGGCTGTTGTGGACATCAAAAAAGGAAACAGCATGAAGTCCATGATTAAAAAGTTAGCTCCCTCACTCCCTTGCTAGAGGATTTAACCATCTTGAAAGGCCTCACTTAAGAATTCCAGACAGGAAAGGTTTCTAATTTCTTGCCAATCTATTCTCCAACTAGATATATAAATTTGGTAAAATCTCTTAACAATTTTCAATAATTTAGAACAGTGCTGTCCAACAGAATTTTTTCTGACAATGGAAAGAAATGTTCCTATCTGCACTGTCCATATGTGTGTATATGGCTACTGAGGCTGAAGAACTCAATTTTTATTTCATTTAACTAAAAAGTCACATATGGCTAATAGCTACCACATTAGAAAACACAGATTTAGAATAAAAGGCTAGAATAGGTAACTAACAACCATATAATACTCAAATATTGGATTTTAGTTATTACTTTCAAATACCACACACCTTACCCCCATCGCACCCCCCCACACACACACACACACCCTTTCCCAATTGTGGTGTTTCACATAATAAAATAATTTTGCCTTATAAATTTCTCTTGCATTTTTATAAAATGAGCTAATGAGAAGAAAGTCGGGGATATCAATTCACTAATAATCCATTCACCAAAAACAGTCAACATATGATCACTGGCGAAAAGGTTTATTCAGGTGTACCTTACGTTCTACAAGTTAAATTTTTCTGAAAAATTAATAGACTTCCTGAATTTACAACTCAATCATTTTATAAATATACTAAGGTATCTCCCTATTTTAAGTAATCTTCCTTTACATGTGCAAATAATCTTTTCATGACAAAAGAAATTATTTCCTGTTTTGGTGTACATGTTAGAAGTACTGCATTTTGGATTTTCTTCAGGTAAGCCATTCCTGGAATTCAAATTTACATCTACTTCATAAGCGAAAATATATTAGCTATCCCCTAACAATATCTACAATTTTTAAACCAGCTTACCAGAAATAATCAGTTTGATTATGAAGTTTCATGCACACTTATTGGCCCACACACTTTGCTATGCCCTAGGGCTACGATACCAGCAACAAAGTCCCTGTCTTCATGATGGTCACAGTCTAGTGGTGCACGTGACTATGGGTGTGGGGCGGGGAGGTGTGTACTTCCCAAACTTATTTTAGTATCACAGAAGAGTGCGCTAAGCAACAGATTGGGAAGCGCTTCATCCTAGACCCCTCCCATGACACTGAATGCTCGCTGCCCAGACATGGTAGCAAACTGCATCCCAGAAGCAGTCAAAAACACAGTTTAATGATTTAAGACTTTTAATGTTTTCATGATACTAAGTTACTTATGGCTATTACAGAAAATACAGAAAATAAAAAGTTTAAGTAGTTTTAAACCACCTATGTGAAGGTCTTTAATTTTAAGCTTACAAGAGGCACTTCTCTTCACCCTCAAATATTTCTCAAGTGAAGGGAAGAAAATTCACTTAGGAAGAGTTCAGAAAATTAAATTGAGCGCTGTTTGCTGAGCATTAACTATCCCTTTCCCCAATAGCATAAACAAAGCTTAGTGAAAATCAAGTCTGGAAAGTACAGAGCTATACTTTCCTGATTCTCCTTTCTTTTTCCTCTTTGGTTCTTTTGCTTCTCTTTTCTTGGTTCCTCTTCCTCCTTCTACCCCCTAACACTCTGTGAGCACTCCAAGAATCAGTCCTAGACTTGTTTCTTAGCCTCTTTTTTATTATTGAGAGGAAGTCTTTATCTGTGCTAATACTGTTCAAGACACTGTGGTAGGCATGAGGGAAAAAAACTTGACTTTGTACATTTACATTTGCAAAACATTTTATATCAATGATTCATTTTATTCCTTCAACAACTTATGAATTGGGCAGGAGTGGTTATTATGAGTGTCCCTTTTATAGACAAAGAAACAAGACCCAGAGATTTGCATAACGCCACATGGCTATTCACCTTTAGATTTGAAATTAGAACTGAGATTTTCTGACTCCTGATCTAATGCTCTTCACTGTACTCTGCCTCCCTCCATTTATCTGTGATATTTTCAGCAATAATTAAGTTTATTTACTTCCACAAAACTCTGTCACCATTAGGTTTTATTTATTCTTTCAAACCCAAATATCAGTAACTTTTAATACTATATTAGCAATTATTTCAAGAAGTAGTATCAATTCTAAATCAAAAATACTTCAATTCACCCTGATATAGATTGCTGGCATTTAGTAATTTTTTTCTGGGTGAATTTCAGTATTCTGTCATAAAATTGAGCCAATAAATTCCACAAAAGTTGGAATTTAAAGCAGTGGTATCTTTCATTTAAAGTTTATAAATTTCTATAGCTCAGTAAGTACTACATATATATATATATATATATATATAGAGAGAGAGAGAGAGAGAGAGAGAGAGAGAGAGAGAGAGAATTCTATTGCCAAGTCATCTTGACAATTACCCTAAAGCAGTGCTTCACAAACCATACCATAGAGAATACCAGTATTCTTTAAAATCAGTGATCTCAAAGGATTAATAATGAATTGAATTTGTTTGTTTAAAAAAGAAACATAATATATTATTATGCCTCATAAATCTCCAAAAGGAATATATATAGTATTTCCCAAGGTTATCTATCCACTCAACATTTTATTTTTATCATATGTTGTTTATTTAACATTATTTATTTAGTAGGATAGCTACTAAAATTTAGAACACAGTTGGGAAATGCTACTACAATGTTTGTAGTCCATCTATCTGCCTCTGTTAATGCCAAAAGGAAATTCTGAATTAAAGAAAACAAATAAGGGCCTATAGTGAAGGTAACTACCTCTTACTATGCTAAGAAACTAAAGCCTTTCCTTCATTTGATCATCTCAACAATCCTGCCTGATGAGTTAATCAAGGCACAAGAGCACACAGTAACATACTAATACTAACCATATTAATCAAAAATGGACAGGACTACATCTCACAACTCCATAATTCCGAACAAAGTGCTCTTCCCAGGACATAACTAAATCGGCCCTCCTAGAGATTAAAATTCCGAGTATGCAAGTAATATTTCTCATGCTTGCTAACAAACTCATTTTGCCTTTAATAAAGAAATGTAAATCAATCAAAAATTCGAAGTTAGAGAAGCACTTTGGCAGGATAGAATGAACTAAGAAAAAAGGAATTTGAATACTGGCTCTGGCACTAGCCATCGAGTGCTCTTTCACCAGTTCAGTAAAAAAGCAATCAAAAAGGAAATTTAAAATGATCCCTCCTGGTCTCCCACTCACATGCAAACAGCAACCAAGGTTCAACTACAACTGGAGGACATACACAACCCATAAAGGAGACAAACCTAGAGCACCCAGCTCAGGTGATCAGGGAAGACAGTGCCACTGGGACCCGTAACACACCTACTACATAAGGCCACTCTAGTAAGACCAGGAGACTTAGGAGACATATCTAATGCATAGAAACAAACAGAGAAATGAGAAGACAGATAAAGACCTTTCCAGACAAAAAAAAAAATCTAAAAGAGTTCATCAACACCAAACCAGTATTACAGGAAATGTTAGCAGGATTTCTTTAAGATGAAGAAAAAAATAATCCAAAATATGAATAAAATGGCAATAACTAAATATTGATTAACAATTATTTTAAATGTAAAAGAATTAAATGCTCCAATCAAAAGATAGGGAGGCTGAATGGATAAGAAAATAAGACCCTTTCATATACTGCAGATCAAAAGACACATAGAGATTGAAAGTAAAGGGATGAAAAAAGATATTTCATGAAAATGGAAACATGAAAAAATTTGGAATAGCAATACTTGTACCAGACAAAACAGACTTTAAAACAAAGGCTCTAACAAGAGACCAAAAAAGACTCAATAATCCTACTTCTGGGTATTTATTTGAAGAAACCCAAAATACTACTTTGAATGGACATGTGCATCCATATGTTCATCACAGCATTATTTACAATAGCCAAGATATGGAGGCAACCTGGGTGTCCATCAATGCATGAATAGATAAAGAAGAGGTAGTACATATGTACAATGGAATATTACTCAGCCATAAAAAAGAAAATTAAAAAAAGAATGAAATCAAGCCATCTGCAACAACATGGGGTACTGTGTTGAGTAGAGTAAGTCAGACAGAGAAAGATGAATGCCATATAATTTCACTTACATGTGGAATCTAAAGAAAAAAATAAACAAAATGGAAACTAACTTATAGATATAGAGAACATTTGAGGGTCATCAGATGGAAGGGAAGTTAGGGGGTGGGTGAAAAAGGAGAAAGGATTAAGTGCAAATTGATAGTTACAAAAGAGTCATGCAGATGTAAAGTACAGTATAGGGAATATAGTCTGTGATATTGTAATAACTATGTGTGGTGTCAGACGGGTACTAGACTTACCAGGGTGATCACTTCATAAGTTACACAAATGTCTAATCACTATGCTGTACACCCAAAAGTAATATAATATTGTATGCCAACTGTAATTGAAAATTATAAAGTTATTTTTAAAAAAAGAGCTCTCTTGCCTATCTTTAAAACAAAGACCAGATGTTATGGCTTAGCCTAGCATAAGCCCGCAATAATTAACAAACAGATTGTACTGTCGTTAAGTCCTCTAAATCCTCTCCAGTGTGCTAACTTATTTTATCTACTTAATAAATATCACCAAGTTTCCTTAAAAATCAAGTCAAAAACATTCTTTATCTAATTATCACTATAATAATGATTTGAAATGACCCTCTTAACTCAGATATATACAAAAGAATTGTTTTAAGATTAAGAGACAGGTACTGGAAAACAAAACTATAAAAAATATTCAAATCTAACTTTATATTTCCTACAAAAAAAGATCATAAAATAAGACCCTTTAGAAACAAGTATATACATTTAAGAAAGTACTTTTATGAGCAATTTATTATGTTGTCTTCTGATGGCTACATCACTGTTAGTGTTAAGCTGCTAGTTTAGTTGTAAAGCTAAGAGGATAGTGTGTTTACAAAAGTAACATTTTTTTAAAACTAAGTGTCAAGACACAAATAGTCAAACATGCAAAAAGAGGAGCATGCCTACTCTTCATTTCTCAAAGATATCACTGTACAAATGTAGGACAGGTATAATAGGATATACAAAAATGTTCTATACTGAACACTTCCCATTGTGGTGATTAGGTAAAGCAAATGGCACATTCATCAACATAATGCATGCAATCCTTACTTTCAGACATTTGCCTTTCATAAAATCTCTACTTTCATATAAATATATTGACACCTTTAAATTGCATTCATACAAACAACTCTGGTAAGAAGTATAGGTACCTGAAAGCACCCAGCTCACAAAGGCAAGGGTCCCTTTTCCAAACTCAACCTCCCTCCCACCCCATCACCTGCCTCTCAGCAACTCTCCCTCTTTTCCCTGCAGAGCTGCAGGTGTCACTGGCTGGCAAGAATATTTGGGTTGGCTATCACCCGCCAGCCAGGTAGTCTGGACCCAAGAGGCAGCACCTGCACAAACTATAATTAGACATTCCACATTTTTTAGTTCTATGGAGTGAAAGAACTTCCACATTAGATTAGGTAAGTTAATAGGACATGTTTTAGACATTCAACTTTCTAATAATTTTTTACAAAAGTAATACATTGAAAGTAAGGAACTGCTGCTTTCTACTTTACTAAAATTCCAAAATCTCAAGAGAGACTAAAAAAGCTATTAACAGTAAGTTACCTCTAGATACTCAAAAAATGTTTGCCAAAATTGTTTTCTCACTTAAAATTTTACCAATTAGTACAGCAACACTCTAAGATAAACTATTTTCCAATAAAAGTTCAAGGAAATCAAAATCCTTAATGTTAAAAAGAGGTCTGCAATTTAACATAAAATATTAATATCTGGGTATCCAAGGTGTCAATAAACAAGATGAAAAAAGGAATTTTTCAAAACCTGCTCACTAAAATTTTTAGTGTATGAGATAATCTTCCACAAAACATTATTAAGAGTCAAAAACAAAGAAAGTAGAATAAAACACGAATCTGGGAAAAACTGAACTTGAGAGCCATTGTTTTTCAAAATTTTTAAGCATTAATATATTTTACAACAAACTAATCTCCTTCCCTACCAGCATGATTACTCTATTTGCTGAAAGTATCTCCAGATTAAGCCAAAACCAAGTATTTCTTCAAGAAATCTTCCTAGACCTACTGTTTTAACAACTGAACACTAATTCTTACTGTTTTAACACTCACCATTTGGAATATGTAAGAGGTTAAGGGTTAAAATTCCGTGGGTTCTTTTATTCTTTTAAAGTGACTTAAATTATTACTTAAAGTGCTTATGAATATTCATTATACTTTCAAAATAAAAAGCTAACAAAACTAAAAATTACAACATGCTGACACCCAAATACAAAACTCCACAATGACTATCACACTCAGGGGTAAAAGTCTAAATGCTTTCCTCCTAAGATGAAGAATAAGGCAAGGCTGTCCATTCTCACCACTTCTATTCAGCACTGTACTGTAAGTCCTAGTCAGTGCAATAAGGCAAGAAAAAGAAAAGACATACAGATTGGGAGGAAGAAATAAGACTATCCCTGTTGCTAGACAACATAGATTGTCTATGTAGAAAAAAACAAGAACCCTACCTACCAAAACTCCTAGAACTAATAAGTCACCCTGGAAAGTTCACAGGATGAACTTTCCTATGAACAGGAAAAGATGGCAACACAAAAATGAACCAAACTGCTTTAGAATAACAATAAAAAAATTTTAAACTAAATTTAAAAAAAAAACATACACACACTATTTACAATAGCTACAAAAAGAAGAAATACCTAAGGAATAAATTTAACAAAACATGTACAAAATCTGTATGCCGAAAACTATGAAATGCTGATAAAAGTTATCAAATAAGACCTAAATCGCAAGACATATTGCTTAGATTTGAAGATTCAATATAGTAAAGATGTCAATTCTCCCCCAAAATGATCTATAGATTTAATGTAATTCTTATCAAAATCCCATCAAGATTTCCTATAGATACAGATAAGCTGATTCTAAAATTTATATGGAAAAGCAAAGGGACTAAAACAGTCAAAACAGTTTTCTGAAAAAGAAGAATAAAGTTGAAGGAATCATATTTTTGTGATTTCTAATTTTAAGATTTATAAAACTGCAATAATTAAGACAGTGTAGTATGGAACAAAACAGAGAATCCAGAAACAGATCTATACATACGTAGCCAACGGACAGAAGGCAAAGGCAATTCAATGAAGGCTAGTTTCTTGAACAAATGGTGTTTTGTTACAATTGCACATCCACATACAAAAAAAAATGAACCTCTTCCTAAGCCTCGCATCTTATACAAAAATAAACTCAAAATGGATCATATAGCTAAATAGAACCCAAAATAAAATACAGATAAGAAATCACTGGGAGAAAATGTGTGACCTAAGGCTAATAAAGAGTTTTTAGACATGACACTAAAAGCACACTCCATTAAAGAAAAAATGATCAACTGAATTCACCGAAGTAAAAATATTTTGCTTTGCAAAAGTCACTGTTAATAAAATTAAAAGATATGCTACATATTTGGAGAAAATATTTGCAAATCACATTATCTGACAAAACACTTACAGCCAGAACAGATAAACAATTCTCAAAACTCAACAGTAGGCCTTTTGAGACACACTTCTCTTGCTCGGTCCCACTTCCACATCTGGAAGTGTACTTTCCCTTCTAATAAAGCTTTTCTTTTCTACTGTTAAAAAAAAAAATCAACAGTAAGAAAACAAACAACCCAATTAAAAAATGGGCAAAAGACAGTCTCAAAAGGTGAAATACTATGCAATTCTATTGATGTAATACTCTAAAAGGACAGAAGTATAGTGGTAGGGAATAGATCAATGGTTGCCAGGGGCTAAGAAGTAAGGCAGAGAAGTGTGAAAAACGGATGGCATGAGAGAGTTTTTTTGAGATGATGGAACTGCTGTTTCATAATGATGGTGGTGGATATAAAAATTTGTATATGTGTTAAGATTCGTAGAATTACATAACAAAAAATCAATTATGGTATGTTAATTTTTAAAATAACCCTTAAAAAAAAAAAGTACTGCCTATTTCCAGCCTTCCTTCAAGTCCCCAGTATAGTCCAGGCTCTGTGCTAGACACCAAGAATACCAAGTTAAAAAGAAAGAGTCTAAACTCAGATGAGTAGACAATCAAGTAAAATATGATAAAGGCTCTTATGGAGGAGTATATAACTGACACATAAAAAAGGATTCCTGGAGCTGACACTTGAGATGAGCAAGGATTGCCAAGACAAAAGGGAAGAGCATTCCAACAGAGGAAGCAGCATCTAATAGAAAAAAAAATAGGAGAACATAGTCTACAGAATACCTGGGAAACTACAAATTATTCCTTTCTCAAGCACAATAGGTCACACAATAGGTCACAGAGTTCCCTCTATAAAACAGTGTTTCCATTTTGAATTTTTGGAAATGGCAGTTTTCAACTCAAGTCCACTCATTCCCTTGCTCTCCTTTGTTCACATCATCATAGTCATTGTATTACCCACGTATCCATCGCTTTTGCCAAACTATAGTAAGACCCTGTGGGAACAAATAGGTGTCCCTGTATAACACCCACATCATCTAATGAAATAATATAGGTATTCAGCAGCATAGCACTAGGATTAAAGGCACTAGGACTGGGGCCAGGCAATCTGGGTTCAAATCCAGACTCTACTACTTGCTAGCTATGTGATCCCGGCAAACTACTTAATCTCCTTATGCCTTAATTTCCTCATTGATAATGTAAGAAAAATAATAGCACCTACTCATTGGATTGCATTGAAAAACATAAAGTGCTTAAAACAGTGCTTGACTCATAGAAAGCACTATATAAGTATTTACTATTATAACTCAACAAGTATTAGCTACGCAAATGAAGACTTCTGTATTCTCACACTTTGAAAACAAACCCAAATTACTTTAAGTATGTGTAAGACCTGCATACTGAAAACTAGAAAACATTGCTGAGAGAAATTAAGAGCTGAATAAATGGAAGATACATGTTCATGGATTAGAAGACTCTATTGTTAAGATACCATTCTGAATTGGTCAGCATTCTCTCAATCAAAATCTAGGTAGGCATGTTTACAGAACTTGATGATTCTAAACTTTATGTGAAAATGTAAATAATCTAGAAGAGACAAAATTTTTTAAGAAAAAGTTAGAGGACTTAGACTACATGATTTCAAGACTTAGTATAAAGCTACAGTAAACAAGGCTATGTGCTATAAAGAGAAATGAAAACACATGGCCATACAAAGACTTGCATACAAATGTTCAGAAGAGCTGTATTCATAATAGCCAAAAACTGGAAACAACCTGTCCATCAACGGGTGAATTAATTGTGGTATAACCATACAATGGAATTCTGGTCAGCAATCAAAGAGAATAAAAACACGCAACAAGATTAATCTCAAATAATTATGCTGAGTTAAAGAAGCTAGATCAAAAAAAAATTTTTTCAATTATATGAAACTCTAGAAAATACAACCTAGTCTATAACAGAAAGCTAACCAGTGGTTGTCTAGGGACAGGGGGTAAAGAGGGGACTGATTACAAAGGAATATGAAAAAACTTTTGCAGTGATAACTGTGATGGTTGTGGTTATACAATTATACATATATATGTGTGTATACACACACACCCACACACACACGTGTGGGTATGTGTGTATGTGTGTGTGTG